>CAUYUJ010009366.1:32500-34634 GCA_963575745.1 Prorocentrum cordatum | reverse complement strand
TCCTCCTCCTCCTCCTTCCTCCTCCTCCCTCTCCTCCTCCTCCTCCTCCTCAGAGGATGCGACGCTCGGACCGAAAGACCTACCAGACCACCCCAACTCAACCCGAAGACCCGAATTTCGGGCTGGGGGGGTAAGGGTTCCACAGGTGTGTTTCCGAGGTTTCCCGACCCCCCCCCCCACTGGAAATCGAGGGCAAATCGAGGATGCGACGCTCGGACCGAAATACCCAGACAGAATGGCGTCGCAAAAAAATCAGGTGGCCGGCTGGTTTGGGCCATTGTCGGCCCCAGGGGGGCCCTCGCCGGGCCTCGAGGGGCCGTCAAAAGACGACGCGGGATGAAAAGCCGGCCCCGGGGAAGGGGTTGGGACTTCCAGGGGCGCCGTCCTGAAAAAATCGGGACGTCGCCTGTCTGGGTATGGAGCGGCGGGCTTTTGGGGCAGTTGTCGGCCTCTGGGGGCCCTCGCCGCCCGCGGCTCCTCGCGGGGAGGGGGCGCTGTGCATGACGAGGTGCCCAACACACGGCCCAGGCCGTGCGGGAAGCGGGAGCGCCACAGGGGAGGGCTCTCGGCTCCACCTACCCAGACATCGGGCGTCTCGAAAAAATCGAGACGGAGGTTTTCCATAGTTTTTGCCCTCTCGGGGCCCTCGCCGGGCCTCGGGACCGTCCAAAAACGGCTCGGGATGAAAAGCCGGTCCCAGGGAAGTGGTCGGGAGGTCGGGTGCCCGCGTCTCGAAAAAATCGAGACGTCGGATGTCTGGGTATGGCGGACTCTGGGAGCCCCGAAGGCCCTCGCCGGGCCCCGGGGCCGTCAGAAAAAAACGGCTCCGGACGAAGAAGCGGCCCCCAGGGAAGTGGGATCCAGACCCTCGGGGCCCGCGCATCGGAGAAGTTGGGGCAGCCACTGGATGCCTGGGGTGGTGAACACGAAGCCACGAGGACGGGACACCACACGTCGCATCGGGATGAGTCGGGAAGGCTCTTAGCTCCGCCCGGCGGGCTCTGGGAACCCAAACCCCCGACATAATGAATTTTTCAATACGTCGACCCCAGAGTTCTCGACCCCTTCCCCAGGACCGGTTTGCCACCCTGAGTCGTTTTTTGACGCTCCCGAGGCCCGGTGCGGGCCCCCCGAGGCCGAACATGGCGAAAAACCTCCCGTCATGATTTTTTCATTCCTCGAGGGGGTCTGGGTCTGGGAACCCCGAAGGCCCCCCAAAGCCATCTCTTGGAAGTCCAAGTGCTGCTTCCGCTGGCTTCCGCCGGAGCTGGCGGCCTCGTGCTGCTTCCGCTCGCCATCCGCCGAGGAGGAGGTGCCTCCTCCTCCGGTCCTCGACGTCGAGGCCCTCTCTGGAGCGCCGCAGCCGTGTGGGTGTGTCGCGCCAGCGCGCTCTGCTGGTGCGGTCGCGTGGTCGTGGCGGAAGAAGAGGATGGAAGATGGAGCAGGAGGGAGATGGAGGAGGAGGAGGAGGAGGAGGAGGAGGAGGAGGAGGAGGAGGAGGAGGAGGGACGACAACGACGACGACGACGACCACGACGACGACAACGACGACAACGACGACGACGACGACGACCACGACGACGACGACCACGACGACGACCACGACGACGACGACGACGACGACGACGACGACGACGACGACGACGACGACGACGACGACGACGACGACGACGACCGCCACGGGGCCTGCGTCTCGCGCCCGCCCGCGACGGCGGGCGGCCCGACGGCGGAGTCCTGCTCGGTGGAGCTGCTGGTGCCCTCCTTGACGACCTCTCGCGCCGTCGCGTCACCGCCGTCCTCCTCGCCCTCGTCGTCGCCGTCGTCTCCGTCGTCCTCGTCGTCGTCGCCGCCGCCGCCGTCTTCGTCGTCGTCGTCGTCGTCGCGGTTGCGCTGCTCCCCGGCCTGCTCCTCCAGCCCTCGCCTGCTGCTACCCCTGCCCTTGCTCCGCCTCTCTCTTCTGCCCCTCTAGGTTTTCGTCTTCCTCCTCCTCATACTCCTCCTTCTCGGCCTCTTCCTCTCTCCAGCTCCAGCCCCCTCCTCTGTCTCCTCCTCTTATCTCAATCCTTTCTCCTCAGCAATAACTCTTCCCTGTCGCCCCTCCAGGCGTGTTGGCAGGGCGAGCCGGGCGATTCGC
>CAUYUJ010009366.1:12500-30000 GCA_963575745.1 Prorocentrum cordatum | reverse complement strand
GATCATCGTCGTCGGAGTCGTCGTCGTCCCTCTCCTCCTCCTCCTCTTCCTCCTCCTCCTCTTCCTTCTCCTCCTCCTCCTCCTCCTCCTCCTTCGTCTCTTTCCTTTCGGGCTCCTCCTTCCCCCCGACTCCGATGCACCGCCAGGCGACCTCCTAGACGACCCCTTCCCCGCTGCCGCGCGACAGCGGATGGAAGGCGCCGCGTCAGCGTGCTGCAAGGGAGCGCCAGGAAGGGAGGGAATGGTAATGCTGCTGCTGCTGCCGTGGCTGCTGCTGATGTTGAGGATGCTGATGATGCTGAATGATGAACGATGACTGATGAATGTAACATGCTGATGCGGATGCTGATAATGCTGATGATGAAGATGATGGTGATGATGGTGGTGATGATGATATGAATGATAGTGGTGATGATGCTGGAGATGAAGATGCTATTGGTGATGATGGTGATGAGGGTGATAAGGATGATGATGGTGATGGTGATGATGGTGATGGTGGTGGTGGTGGTGGTGACGATGGTGCGGCCAATGATGATGCTAATGCTGATGCTGATGCTGATGCTGGTGGCGATGATTGTGATGACGACGACGAGAACGATGACGCTGACGCTGACACTGATGGTGATGATGACGACGATGATGATGATGCTGATGGTGGTGATGATGATAATCGTGATGATGATAATGTTGATGAGGAAGATGATGATGATGATGATGATGATGATGATGATGATGATGATGATGATGATGACGATGATTGTTATGATGCTGCTGACGGTGATCATGATGCCGATGATGGTGATGGTGATGGTGATGGTGATGATAATGGTGATGCTGATGATGATGGTGATTATAATGATGGTGAGGATGATGATGAGGATGATGCTGTTGATGATGATGATGATGATGATGACGATGATGATGATGATGATCGCAATGACCATGCTGATGCCGGCGACGACGATGGTGATGATGATGGTGATGCTGACGACGACGATGATGATGACGATGATCGTCATCATGATGCTGATGCTGACGATGATGATGAGGAGGATGACATGAGCGAGGCTGGTGCTGAGGATGATGTGGTGATGATGATGATGGTGATGATGATGATGATGTTGATGACGATGATCATGATGATGATGATGATGATGATGATGATGATGATGATGATGATGATGATGATGATGATTAGGAGGAGGAGGAAGAGGAGGAGGAGGAGGAGGAGGAGGAGGATATGGATGATGGTGGTGATGGGAATGAGGATGAGGATGAGACGGATAGGGGGAAGGAGAAGGAGAAGGAGGAGGAGGAGGACCCGTGCAAATCCAAGACTCATCAACGAAGTTGCAGTAAATCCTCCCTCCAAGTTCCATCCCCATAGGCCCTATACAAAGGCTCATCTTCACTGAAGGAAGTGCCCCGTTGGATGACCAACTGTGTGAAAATCCTGAGCTGTGCCAGAACACCGTTCCTGGGACTTCAACGCCGCGAGTCGCCAATACTGCTGCGTCTGGACGACCCTGAAACGTGCCAGAATACCTCCTGGGACTTTAACACTACGAATAAAGTACTGCTGCGTTCTGACAGACCGACATCGTGCCAAAACACCGTTTTCAGTATGTATAACCATGGGAATCCTTCAAACAACTCTTAAAACGAATGTGCGCGGCGCTCAGACGAGACCCACACTTTGAAAAGGAACCGCCCTCCATCCGTGAAACCGCTGCTTCGCGGCGCTAAGGCGAGGACCATATGTTGAAAACGGCCCGCCCTCCATCTGCGAAACGATTGTCAAATCGAAAGACGAATGTGCGCGGCGCGAAGACGATAGCCACACTTTGAAAAGGAACCGACCTGCATCCGTGAAACGGTTGCGAGCTTTTGCAACGAAGATGCGCGGCCCTGAGGCAAGAGCCTCATTTTGAAAACGGCCCGCGCCGCGCGCCATCCATCCCATCCGTGAAGCTGTTGCAAATCTCAAGCTTCAGGGTCATAGATGGTAAGGACCTCTCGGGCGAAACGCCCGGCCCACCCCTTCGACCGGCCTCGGGGTGCGGCAGGGATGAAGTGCTTATGAGGAGAAAGACTGGCGGATGAGGAGGCGGAGGCAAAGGAGGAGGAGACTGAGGATGAGGAGGAGAAGGGAGGAGAAGAAGAAGGGGGATGGGGAGAAGGAGAGGGGAGGAGAAGGAGTAGGAGGAGGAGGAGGAGGCAGGCGCTGCGGCCTCCTGGCTCGAGCATGGGCAAGCAGCGGGAGCAGGAGCGGGAGGGGGGGGAGGAGGAGGAGGAGGAGAGGGAGGAGGAGGAGGAGGAGGAGGAGGAGGAGGAGGAGGAGGAGGAGGAGGAGGAGGAGGAGGAGGAGGAGGAGGAGGAGGAGGAGGAAGGCGGAGAATGAGACGGAGCGCTCTCTCACGCGCGAGAGCCATCACACCCCGCCGCGGCAGCTGGCAGCCTCCCCTCTTCAGGCCAGCTCTCTCACTCGTCGCCCCTGATTAGGAGCCCTTGCCGCCTCCCTTGCCGAAGGTCGGGCGCACGTAGATGCGGCCCTCGGGGCTGGCGCGGAGCACCTTGTTGCGGACCCGAACGACACGGCCGTGGATCGCACAGGAGACGCAGTACAGCATCTTCATGTAGAGCTTAGGGAGCATGAACGTCTGGTACACGCTGGCGTCCCGGATGTCGCGCTGGGAGGACGCGTCCACCATGTTCCGGACCTGGAAGCGCTTGATGGCCTTGTCCTTGGGCACGCACCGGCCGCAGTTGATGCAGCGGACGATGGCGGAGTGGCCGTGCCCGTGCTTGGAGCGACCGTTGTTGCGGCGCTTGGACGGCATCCTGGGGGCTGTCTCTCCGAACCAGCAACAGCTCAAGGAATGAGGCCGCAATCCTCAGTCGGAGCGGCTGCTTGGGCCTCAATGGCTACGGAAGAGGAGCAGCGACAGGAAAATCTACTGTTGCTCTCTAGAGACCTCCTAGATGGGATCCCAGTAGATGGGGTCGGAGGATCGCGCCGCATCGCCGATACATCGGTTGGCGATGTATCGGCGATGCACCGTCGACGTCGCCGATGCATTGCCGACGTCGACGTGAAGCAAATTGGCTCCACATCGAGCCGCACCGACGATACATCGGCGATGCGGCACGATCCTCCGACCCCATCTGCTCCGACCCCATGCAAGAGGCCTAGACTGTTGATCCTCCCCTCCATCATCGTCCCTCTTGCTGTTCTGCTTCTGCCCCTCCCTCTTTCGCTAAGGTCGGGCGTTGGCAAAACTGGGTTTAGTGGGACGTGGTTTAGTGATGTGTACCAGGGGACGCCCCCCCGCCCCGTTCCACTAACCGGAACTGCCGTCACCCGAAAAACACGAGCTACGGCAGACCTGGTTTAGTGACTCTGGCCAATTCAGGGGCTCCAGGGCCCTATACCACTAACCGGGTCCCCTTACCTGGGGCCCTGGCTATACCCGATAAGATTCCTCGCCCTTCTCCCCCTCGCCCTGGCCCTCGTCGTTCCGTCCCATCCCGGCACGTGTGCCCTCGGCTCTGCCAGTGCCCCCGTTTCGTCTTCCCCCGCCAATCTCAGAGAGCAGCAACTCCACCCCGATCCTAAGCACCCGGACGAGCGAAGCTGGCTGGCCAACGCTCCCAAGGGAGGAATCGAGCAGGGCGGGGCTGCTTAGTACACGCCCAGGGCCGTCTAGTAAGCGCCAGCCGTCGGGGCCTGGGTGTTGTCTTTTCCTCCCTTGAAATCTGTCCCTTACTCGCTCGTTCTCCCCGCGTATCTGGCTGCTCCATTTTTTGTCGATGCGTGGGTCCCGGAGGTCTGGACCACTTCCCCAGGACCGGCTTTTCGTCCCGAGCCGTTTCTTGACGGGGCGAGGGCCCCTGGAGGCCGAAAATGACCAAAAACCCGCTGCTCAAATCTTGTTGGAGCAGCGGGCCCCTTAAGTCCCTTACTCGCTCGTCCCGGAAGCCCTGAGCCCCCACAACTGATAGTGCCTGGAAGGCCCTTTCTCACTTCCGCCGGATTCTGCCGGCCTGCCCCTGCCGGAGCCGCCCCCCCCCCGATCGAAAGGACTATCAAGCCTGCTCGGATGCTGATGTGTTTTGTGTGCCAAGCGCAGGTAGCTTCCGCCCTCCAGGGGCTCTTCAGCCGACATGGCACAGAAGCCTCGGATGAAGGGTCGCTCGCAGGCACAGTTTGCGAAAACATCCAGGCCCTACCCTCCCTGCCACTGCCTGCTTTGCCAGGCCGAGGTTTGCCTGGTTTGCCGTTCTAGCTCCGGTGGCCTTCCGCCGCCTTCCGCCAGGCAAGAGAAGGCGCCCGCTGGCCATCGCTCGGACGTCCATCCCTGTATTTTTGTTCGGTCTCGTGCGTGTATTTTTCGCCAAGTGATCAAGGATGCTCCTCGATGGTCCTCGCCAAGGAAAAAATGCACACGTCCGAGCGATGCCAGGAGAGAGGGCGACCTCTCTCGATCCTCCGAGGGCGAGGCCCTCGCCGGAACGCCCCGTCGGGCCCGGGGAGACGCAGCCCCGCCGTGCAGAAACCAGCATCCTGTGGGGGCCCAGAGGATATACACCACCACCACGTCCACCTCCTCCTCCTCCTCCTCCTCCTTCTCCTCCTCCTCCTCCTCCTGCTGCTGCTCCTCCTCCTCCTCCTCATCCTCCGGTCGGCGGCACCGGCCGTCAGGCCTCTCCAATATACACCACCACCACGTCGGTTCCCCCTTCTCTCCTCTACCCTCATCTTCCCTGCCTCTTTCGTGGGGGAGGGAGGGGGTGAGGGAGGTGGTGGCGGTGTATATCTTTGAGCTCCCCATCCTGACTTCAAGCAGGAGCCATCCTGGGGGCACGCCGGACCAGACGCCGCGACCCTGGAACAGAGCACTGGCACACCTCGGCTCCTGCAGTCTTGGTCGTTAGGAGAAGAACGCGCAAACAGATCAGCTTCCGACGTTCCGCGGCATTCGGTTCAAGCTGGTGCAGTTGCTTCTTCCTCGAGCCAAGTTCTCCAACGAATGCCGACCAAGCAGATGTTCACTTCGCGGCCCCAGGAGGTCCCGACTCCTCCCCCCGAGGCAGCTGCTGTTCGTTCTGGGTCCACTTCTGATGGGCCTGGGGCCCGAGGACGGAATCCGACGGTAGCCGAGATCAGGGAAACGCGCACGGGCCAGAGGTCCGAAAACGAGGACCGTCCGGACGAGCGAGCGGAGGCCCGTCAAACCACACACACACACTTGCTTTTTCCGCCGGCACCTAGGCAGACACCGCACTGGCGATGAGGCGTTGGTGGATGTACGAAAGCGAATTGGGCCACCATGCAGGGGGGGGGAGGGAGGAGGCGCCCGGCGGCGGCGGGAGGGAGGAGGAAACGGGGCCCGCTCAGAGCGGGGCCAGGCGCGCGGCTGGGGCGGCGCCAGGGAGCGGGGATTAGCAGCGGAAAGCCGGCGGCTGGGGGGGGGGGGGGAAGCCGGCAAGGCAGGCTGCCGGGCAGCAGGCCAAGTTGCGGAGGGGGGCAGTGCCCAGCAGGGGCCGGTGACGGAGGCGAGCACGCCCCGGCGTGTGCCGAGGTCACGCGTGACCTACGACACGCACACACACACAATCACACACACACACAGCAACACCACACACACACGTTGCCCCTCCGACGCGCCTGAGAATCCAATCGGCGCGCAACCACGGGGACGGGCTGCAGTCGGACCTGGGCCAGAAGAGCGCCCCCTCAAGAGCACGAGAGCCTCCGCCGGCCCACCCCTGCAGAGCATCCGAGGGCACCCTGCCCCCAGAACGCACGGGAACATGACAAAAAAAACCGAAGAACACCAGGGCACCCTCCCCGAAGCGACCTCGATCGCACACCCGGGCCGACCGCACGCTCCAAGCCGCTGGCTTCCTCGTGAGGCCGCGCGGCGGAGCCGTGCTCCGAACAGGTGCGCGCGTGGGGGGCGGCCCAAGTTGTCGGAGAGCTGGGCGGCGCAGGGCAGGGTGCACAAAGGCGGGCAGCGGACGGGCGGCAAGCACACGCGCAGAGACACGCACAGACAGACAGACAGACAGACAGACAGAGAGACCGACCGACCGACCGACCGAAAGACAGACAGACAGACAGACAGACGGACAGACAGACAGACAGACAGACAAAAAGACACACGGACACGGACACGGACACGGACGCGGACGCGGACACTGACACACACACACACACACACACACACATACACACACACGGACACACACGCACACACACACGCGCACACACATACACATGTTGATAATCATGTACATTTGTATATATATATAATATATACATATATATAGATATATACATACAGGTTTTCATACACATATCTGTTATATGTTTTCACGTATCTCACATACACAAGCACTTTTTCTTCCTGTGGCGAGGTGGCGCCGCCGCCGCGAGTGCCTTAACGGGACGCCTGCACACACATCGGCCGCAGGGTCTCCTGGCCGCCGCTGTGAGCAGCGCTGGGGCGGCGGGCCCGGCAATGCCTGGGGCGAGGTGCACCGCCTGCCCCTGCGACCGTGATTGGGCGCCGCAGGCCGCGCACAAGACGATTGCGTCCTAAGTTTTACTTTATTCCTCCCTCCTCCCTGCCTTCCTCCTCCTCCTTCTCCTTTTCCTCCTCCTCCTCCTTTTCCTCCTCCTCCTCCTCCTCCTCCTCCTCCTGCTCCTTCTGATCATATCCTTGTTTTCCTCCCTTCCTCCTCCTCCTCCTCCTCCCTCCTCCTGTTTTCTTCCTCCTCCTGTTCCTCCGCCTCCTCTTCCTCCTCCTCGTCCTCCTCCCTCCCTCCCTCTTCATCCCCCCCCCAACGCGCGCATGCCGGGAGAGGGGGAAGGCGGGAGGAGCAGGACGACGACAACGACGAGGAAACATATTGGGGAGGATGGGAAGCTGGATACGGGGAGGAGAACTAAGAGAAGGGAGGAGGAGGGAGGAAAAGGGATGATGATGATGATGATGATGATGATGATGATGATGATGATGATGATGATGATGAGGAGGAGGAGGAGGAGGAGGAGGCGGAGGAGGAAGAGGGATGAGGAGAAGGAGGAGGAGGAGGAGGAGGAACGGGAGGAGGAGGGGGAGGAGGGGGAGGAGGAGGTTGAGGAGGAGGAGGGACTTGAGGAGGAAGTTGAAGAGGAGGACTATTACTACTACATCCTCTCGGGGCGGTCTTCTGGGCTGATATGAAGCCACCCTAGGAACGACCTATCGCCTAGATTTTGGGCCTCCCGCCCGCCCGCTCGATTCCGAGGGTTTCGTAACCCCAACCAGCCGACCACGACCCCCCGCAAGCAGAGGGGGCAGGAGGAAAAAACCAGCAAGACAGGAAGCCGCGCAGCAGCACGCAAAGAGAGGAGCCAGCGAGGGGCGAGAGGGGAGGAGAGGGAAGGACAGCAGCACAAGCGGCAGGCACGCAGCGGCAAGGGGGGACGGGTCCTCTACCTCTGCGCCCTGGGCCGCTTCTGGGGAGGGGCAACTAAATTTGCCATCGGGTTACAAAGCGCATCCCCCAACCCAAGGTTCCGAAAATGACCCTGGATTTCCCTGGCCGCGGGAGGAGGGGGGGCGGGCCCCACGGCGCCCGGGCGGATCCGACGGGGGGGGGGGGGGGGGCACAGACGAGGAGAGAGGGCTAGCCTGGGCGCCGCGCAGCGGTGCGTCGGGCGCCGCGCACACGGGGGCGCGTCCGCCCCTCATCTGCTGCGCGCCCAGCGCCAGCAGCTTCGTGAGCGGCTTCTGTGAGAGCTGTAGCATCATCTTGCTGGCATTCCTCTCCAGCGTGGCAACCCGCCCGAATGCCAACCACCATCTTCTGAACTGTCAGACCCAGCTCCTCGCGGCCGGCTGCGCCGTGCTCTCCTTGATGTCGTCCAGGCGCGTGTTGAGGGCCCTCTCCAAGTGCGACATCGGCGCCACTCCACGCTTCACTCTGGCTCCCAGCTGCCCCATGCAGGCGTGCAACGGCTGCAGCACGTCGAGCTTGTTGATCGTGATCCTCGCCTACGCATCTTTGAATGTCGCCTGCGCCTCGGCTAGGCTGAAGGTTTCCGCCGCCATCTTCGGCGTCATCTCAGCGATTATTGTCTTCAACGCCTCTAGGTCCTGCTTGTTATTCTGTCCAACCGCCGTGCCCTGAGACTCGCAGCCCTCGATGGTGCCTACCATGGCAGCGCGGCTGGTCGCGTTGAGGGCCCCCCCGGTCTCGTCCTCCCTGCTGCGCTGTCGCATCTCCTGCGCATTCTCGATCCACGCTTCCACCCATCCTCGTGCCTGTACCACTGGCCCCGTGTTCGCACTGATGATGAGCGCCGTGAGCGTCGCAGCCTCCACTTGTCTGGTTCTCATTGCCAGGCTGAGCGCCATCTTCGTCAGCACTGGCACGAGGGTGCGCAGCTGCTCCACGTCCATCTTCTCGAGGTTGTCGATATCCTCCTGCGCCACCACTCGGCTGTTCTGCTCCTGGCCACGCGTCTTGCCGCGGCGTCCTGACTGCTTGGCGTCGCCCTCTTATGCTCGGCCGCGCCATCGTCCTGCGTGGACCTCTATCACGGTGTCCTTGGCCGCCTCTGGGATCTGGTCGAACAGGCCCCCCATGGCGCGCGCCGACAGGGAGCGGGATGTCCCACTTGAACTCGGGCAGCGGCTGTGGGAGGTGCGTGGCCCGGAGCGCCTGAAGCCCTTGGAACCCCTTAAAAGGCTCCAGATCAGGACACAGTGGGCACGACCGTTAGAGAGAGTCGATCACTGGGTGGTTGTAAGGTGATACGTCGACTCAGCATCGTCCATACTCGTATGCATGCTGTAGGTGTATTACTGTCGTCTGTCTATCCTTGAGCGTACTCCTGTAGGCAACACATTGGTTCGCCATCGTGATCTGCTCCGCCATCCTCTGTCCCCCGTGCTGCCCCCCCTCCGCCTGACGCTGATGAACGAGAAGGGCCCTTCTTGTTCGAAAGCGCTTCTGGCGCGGCAAACCGCCCCCGTCGCGCAGCTCGCACTCGTAGTCCCCGTCCGCGCGCTCACCAGGTTCAGATCCTGGTGGAGGTGGTGGCGGCGGTGTGTGTGTGTGTTGCATTCTGGTCAGCTACTCGCTGCGAAACTGTCTGACGCCTAGCATGTTGAAGGCTGCGTTGGCGGCGCTCCCGGCGTCGAACATGCCCATGTAGTCGCCGCCGATCAGCTCGAGAAGTTGCGCCCCATCCTCCGTCGCGTGCTCGCAGTCGATGTCCTCTCTGAACTGCACCGCTCATGGGATGGACTTAGCTGTGCTCGGCGGAGTCATCGCCGCAGCGGGGAACCATGCGTACTCGGACTCCTTCGCCATCTCCATCTCTAGGCCGCCGAAGACAGCTGCAAACTGCTGCTTGTGCCATGCGGGCTCTCGTGAAATGGCCTGCCATTATTTGAGTCGTTGCGCCCGTTATTCCACTGCTGTCGGAACCAGCCCCAGTCGGAGCCAGATCTGTAGTGCGGGCGGCGTGCGCATGACCCCATGCACGCCCCCGCCCCCATCGTCAACTGGCGCGCGAACTGCAACCCCGTCCAGAAGTACTCGTCCGAATTTGAGGCACTGGCGGCCCAGCTTGTCATGCCGCGCCGTGCTGGGCACTTGTCCAGTCAAGCCAGATGCGGGAGCGCCCAATACCATACTACTGAACGCGATCCTCTTGATCTTCCACTGCTTGCACTCCGTCCAGAAGTTCTTCATGCAGTGCCAGCCTCCCGCGTTTCGATTTCAGACCAGAAGATGCCGCTGCGCGTGAAGATGGCGCCGGGGAATGTGGCCTCCTTCACGATGGTACCAGTGATGTCGCCGTCCATCATGCCGTAGAAGAAGCGGCGGTTTTATCGTGCGCACCTGGGCCGACGCAGCGCGGGGGCACCGCCTTCTCGCCGTGGCTCTGCGCAACCCCAATGCCCGCAGAGCGATGTCAAACTTCTGGTCAGAAAACACGATGACGTAGCTCGCGTGGACCGAGTGCATCGCGCGGCGCGTCTTGTTTACATCGTCTGCGTAGACCCGAAGCGAGAGGTCTACCATCTCGTCGGAGAGCGGGTATCTGGCGAGGAGCTCGTTGGGGTACTCATCATGGTGGAGCTGCTGCCAGTGACGCACTCGCACGGTAAAGGCCTCCTGGTGGACAATCGCCGCGTTGGAGTCGCCCATGCAGTCGCCCTCCTCGTTCTTCATCGCGATAGTCTCGCCCTCGGCCTGTATCTTGAAGCATGCCCGTCGATGCCGTTGAAGTAGTTATTCAACGTCGCTGTCACGGTATAGTCGTCGCACAGCTCCGTCTAAGTGCGCATGTCCTACCGGTGCAAAGGCGTTGTGTATGTCGTGTTTGGTGTCCACTGTGGAGACTCGATGGCGTCTCATTTTCCAGCTCAGGCATGCTGTTGCGCGGATTGCTCCTGTCCTGGAGAGCCCCTGGAGGTGGCCGTAGTCGTGGCCAGGTACTCGTCGGTCCCTGCGCCGCGCTGTCTGGACCCAGGGCTTGCCGGAGGAGCAGAGGCCTTGCAGCTGTCGCATAGACTTCGTGCCCTCCTTATTGTTCTGCTTGCTGACCTGGCAGGTCTGGGGCGCGCCCCAGCGTGCGACGAGACGCTGATGCAGCCGTGCACGCGCGAGGGCCCCTGCCAGCCAGTGCCGTCGGTGGGGTAGATCTTGGAGCGGGTCGCCAGCGCCCAGCCCCGTGGCGCGCGTCGTGGTGGTCGGCCTGGTCGACAAGAGGATTGACCATATCTCCGCTGGAACCGACCAGGGTACTGGTGCTCGTCGTCTCTTGACGCTGCGCTGTGCGAAGCAGATCCTCTGGTAGTCCCCTACTCTCTCCTCGAGGTTCTTGTGCGTCGGCTGGCTGGGTTGGTCATCCTTGCTGGCGTGCGTGGTGAAGTCGTTATCGTCGATCTCGTGTGCGCCCATGCCTCCTTCTTTCGCAAACTTCGCCATGTCGGTCCTCCACTGCTGTGCTGTCGGTGTGCATGCCGCTATCATCTTGAAGTTCCGTCTCCGTGGTCCAATCCCTCCTCCGGCTCTCAATCTGCAGATGCACCATTATTATTGTGCTTGTCCGCGTGTGCGGGCTTCATCTAGTTGCTGTCCTCGCAGTTCTCGCAGTCTTTTTCCCATCCTTTTGCGCTGGTTCGTGAGGCGATGCAGTTGCAGGTGGTGTCAGTGTCCTCAGTGGTGGACTCACGGGCTTCTCGCCGTCGTCGCAATAGCTTAACGCGCTCTGCTGCCAGGTCCTGGTGTTGTTGCGGCATGGCCTTTGCCGTGGCCTGGTGCATCTGTTGGCCTTCTTTCTGAAGTACCTTGACCAGGTCAACCCATGCCCCCTCCATGGAGCCGTGCGGGGCCAGCTTGTCCTGTATGTCGTTGTAGCCAGCCTCCTCAATGTGTGCAACTAGTGCTCGTTCGATACGTTCCCGGAATGGGGTTGCAACTTGCTCGCTCTTCAGTGCTTCAGCCATCTTGACGTAGTTCCAGCGCGGTATGGGTGGTGCTGTCGTATAGCCCATGCCAACGTTGATGTACATCAGGTCGCCATGAGGCTTCTGAGCGTATGATCTGGTATCGCCCGGAGGCGTCTTGTCGAGCGACATGCTTGTCCGAATTTCGTGACTCGTTCCATCATCGTGCGTGGGATAACGATGTGGTCGATCCAAGAGACGCGTTGTTTTCATTTCTGCTGCATCCCGTCAGAAGCTGGAGCCACTGGGGAAAAAGTACCCTGAACCGCCAAGTCGGTGTTCTCTGCTATCTTCCGCAGCTTCGTGCCAGCATAGTGTTCCAATTGCCTCGCGTGCTTGTCGACCCTGTCGCTATACATATACTGTAAGCCCGTGGGTGTTCCAATCATGCCTATGCCGTCATTTGCGTCCGCTCCGATGATAGGGGCAGTGCGGCCAAGTAGCGTCGACGGGAGTGATGCTGTGAAGTCCTCCAAGGCTTGTGTCGCGTTCTCGATGCGATGCTGTTTCGTCCGTCTCGGCCCTTCGGGCAAAAGTATAGGCAAAACAAGGTGATGTCATACGTCTTGCTGCATATCCTGAGCACGCCCGCACGTCCCTGCAGCGCCGTCTGCGGGCTCCAGATACGGATGATATGATTGTTCCTGATGGTGGCCTTGTTGAGGGATATCCATATGCCACACTATCTGTTGCTGAGCCTCGCCTTCTTTGTCCAGCCGAAGTGAACAGCCCTGAAGTGCGGGAGGTCCTCGACCGTATACGGGGTCTCAGTCCTCTTCTGCGTGCCGATGAGTATGATCGCGCCCGCAGAGTTATCCTCGTGGGCTATCGGCAGTTCCCTGTCGCGGTCGGACAGGCTCCGCGGGTTCCGCACCACAACGCGCATCAGCAGCGCGGGTGCAGCAAGTCCGCCAGGCCGCCTGGCGGGGCGCGGGCGGAGGGTGGTGGAGCCGTGGCGGCCCACGACGACTCCAGGACGTCATGGTCACAGCCCCGCTCCTGGCGTAGCCGACGTGGCTGAGGAGGAGGAGGAGGTGGTGGAGGAGGTCGGAGGAAGACCAGGCCTGCCTTTCTGCGGGGAAGCCCCCGTTGGGCCGTCGGGTCCGCCGGATCCGCGGGCGGCAGGATGAGGAAGGAGCTCTGCGTTGGTCGGACTTTGGACTCGGGTGGGGAACGCACCCCTACTCCAATCGGCAGAGTAACCTGGAGCAAACTGGTTAGAGAGCAAAGGTCGATGCACACTGCAGGGCGTCGGCGATGCGATCGCGGACGGCCGGACGTGGATCTTGAGATGGGTCAGCCCCAACACATCAGACGAATCCCACCCGTCCCATCTTTCGGTACTTATTTGAACACTCCCTCGGCCTCGCATCGAGGGGATACTGAGGGCGATGGCCCAGCATGGTGCACGTCCGTTGGCCCTCGTCATGGTGCATCCTCAACTCTTGAGGGGGCTTGCGCCACTATAGGGAAGAAGGCCCAGGAGGGAAACGAGGAGGGAGGAGGAAGGAGGTGAAGAGGAGGAAGAGGAGGAACAGATGAAGCGCACGGGATGAGTAGGAGGAGAAAGGAAGGGAGGAAGGAGGAGGATGAGGAGGATGAGGAGGTAGAAGAGGACCACAAGGTGAAGGAGAAGGAGGATGAGTGAGGGATGGGGGGGGTAGATGAGGAAGAGGAGGAGGAGGGGAAGGAGGAGTAGGAAGAGCAGGAGGAGGAGGAGGATGGAGGAATGAAGACAAAGAGGAGGAGGATGAGGAGGAGGAGGAAGACAAGAAGGAAGAGGCTGCAACGCTGCAGTCGATGCGGATTGAAATCCGCCCAAAAACCCCTAAAACGAGGAGGAGGAGGCAGAAGAGCGAGGAGCAGCGAGGAGGAGAAGGAGGCGGCGAGTTGCAGCGAGGAGCAGCGAGGGGGAGAGAGCAACGAGGAGCAGCGAGGAGAAAACAAGATGGCGAGGAGACGGCGAGGAGAAGGCTCGAGAGGGGCGGTCCTCGTCGGCCCTCTGCTCGTCTGGGCTGCCGAGGCCCATCACGCCCGCCACCGCCGGGCCCCCAGCGCCCTTTGGAGGGGGGGGGGGGCATGAATGGTTTTTGGGGGCGATCATGACGAGGATGGTGTCGACATTGATGATGAGGTGATGAAGATGTTGACGAAGACGACAACGAGGATGATGCTGGTGATGATGAGGATGGTGATGACGATGACGGTGGTGGTGATGATTATCAGGTTGAGGATGATGATGGTGATGGCGGTGATGCTGATGAGGATGAGGATGTTGATGATGATGATGATGTTGATGGTGCTGATGGTGATGATGACGATGGTGATAGTGATGACGATGGGGATGGCAGTAGTGATGATGGTGATGGTGATGAAAATGATGGTGATGGTAATGAGGATGATGACGATGATGATGATGAGGATGATGTTGGTGTCGATGATGATGGTGATGATCATGGTGATGAGGATGATGAGGAAGATGAGGATGGTGATGGCGACGATGATGACGATGCTGATGACGATAATGATGATAGTGGTACTGATGATGATTATGCTGACGATGATGCTGATGGTGACGATGGTGATGATAATAATGATGATGATGTGTATCATCATGATAGTGATGATGATGATGATGATGATGATCCTGATGGTGATTATGGTGATTATGGTAAAACTGGTGATGATGATGGTGAACGTGCTGATGATGCCGATGATGATTATGATGATGAGTATTATTATGGTGATGATGATGGTGGTGATGCTGATGATGATGATTGTGGTAACGACGGTGATGGTACCAATGATGATGATGACGATGAAACTGATTGTGGTGATGATGGTGATGGCGATGGTGATGATGATGCCGATGCTGATTGTGATGACGACGATTATGATGATGATGATGATGCTGATGATGACGTTGACGATGTCGGTGATGATGATGAGGAGGATGATACGGGATGATACTACTAATACTGATGGCGATGATCATGACGATGATGATGATGATGATGATGATAATGATGATGACGGCAACGATGACGAAACTCATGATGCTGATGATGATGATGATGACGACGATGACGTTGATACTGGTGATGATGACGATGATGATGATGATGATGATGATGATGATGGTGGCGATGATGACGACAACGATGGCGGTGATGATGAGGATGGTGACGATGCTGATGCTGATGATGCTAGTGATGATGAGGATGGCGATTATGATGGTGATGATGAGGTTAGTGATGATGACGACGATGATTATACCGAGTATAGTGAGGACGGTATTCAAGATGATGGTGTTGATGATGATGATGATGATGATGATGATGATGATGATGATGGTAACTATGATGGTCGTGGTGACCATGATGATGAAGATGATGACGATGATACTGATGAAGCTGATGCTGATAATGATGATGCTGATACATTGACGATGACGATGGTGGCGATGGTGAGGAAGAAACAGTGATGCATTCTGATGGTGATGCCAACGATGGTGATGACGACGAGGACGACGATGATGATGGTGATGATGATGATTATGGTGATGATGATGCTGCTGATCATGATGATGATGGTAATGATGGTGATGATGATGATGATGACGACGCTGAGGATGATGCTGATGCTGATAAGGATGCTGATGCTGATGCTGATGCTGCTTCTACTGATGCTGCTGCTGATGATGATGACGAGGAGGAGCAGGTGGACGAGGGGGACAGGAGGGGCAAGATTAGAGGGGGAACGGGAGGATGCTGGAGGCACGTCCGAGAACAGGGTGAAGCGCAGGGATCAGCAACATGAATTGGCCATGCAGCCGGGACACAATGCTCGTCATTCACATCAAGACCGCCAACAGCCAACATCACAAGCGACAAAAACAATATCGTCGTCACCGTGCGGCTTGCAGCGTGAAGTCAATGGCACATTAAAGACGCACTGGCCAGTGCAACATATCTACCGCGTGAAGATAATGTCCCAAGTGGAGGACCCACGCCAGACCGATATCCACAAACGTCAAATCCTTTCATTCGTAATAGAATCGAAGGGGAACGGGAACGACAGGTCCCAGTGGTACATTGCGCTTGGGGTCTCTAGCAGACGCCCCAATCGATCGCGGCCGATTCGAAAAGCCGTTTTCCGCAAGCATTGGCGTGACAAGTGTAAGATAGTAATCCGAGAGTGGGGAGAGGAGGGGGAGGAGGAGGAGGAGGAGGAGGGGGAGGGGAAGATGGAGAAGGAGGGGGAAGAGGAGGACCCAGCGTTCCAGAGATGCCAGTGTCGGGGATCTTGACCCTTCATGACGGGCGATGACAGTCTGCACACCGAGATGGGGCACAATGGAACGGCAAGGGGGGCAGGATGAGCACGAGGACGAGAAAAGAGCAGCAGGCGGAATGGCTTATGATCTCATCCTTCGGCCGGGGCGCCTCTTCGGAATACAAGCATTATCCGCACCGACCGCATCCCGCACCAGGGATCGGAAGATGGGCATGCTTTCAGACCTGAATTAGGCTGGCCTTCTCGGGGCTGCTCAGATGCCCCTGGCGAGGGCAAACCGCCCCAAGGGAATGCCACCAGCGAGCCGGGCGACCTCGGCCAACTAACTCAACGAGTCAGGGGTGGGTCGGGGCATCCGTCTCCCGATCCTCTGGATGTGATAGGCTACAATTGTGGATGCCACGACAATGGACACCCTAACAGTCCTATCATCGAATTAAACATGTATTTAAAATGTCGGAAACATGTCCTGGAAATGTATAAAACATGCTGATTGCATGATTAAACAAGTTTAAAACATGCTTTAGACATCTGGAAAATATTTGGCAACATGCTTCCTCTCCATAGATCGTCCTCCACAAGGCTACTCCGAAGGCTCCAGCAAACCCATGTGTTGGAGGGGGATGTCGGAGCGGCCGGCGGAAGGCAAGAGCCATCGCGCGCAAGAGCAGCTCCCTCCTGAAATATTGCGTCCTGTCGTCGAGGAGGAGGAGGAGGAGGACGACGACGACGAGGAGGAGGAGGAAGAGGAGGAAGGGGCGGGGGAGGAGGGGGAGAAGGAAGCGGAGGAGGCCGTTCGGTCGACCCCCTGCTTTTCTCCCTTGCCCTGCCAGGCTTTCCCCCTCACCCCCCCGGGCCCTCGGCCAGGGCAGCAGTGACTGCCCGCAGCTCGAAGCTCGAACGCGCAGGTGGCGGATGAGGAGGAGGAGGAACACAATGGAATGCCCGATGGTGAGTGCGCAGCACTGAAAAGTTGCTGGGGAAACCAGTGGGGCTCCGCAGAGACTGGGTCTGAACGAGGCACTGCTCTCGACAAAGACCCTACGAGGACTCGACAGAAGGCACCAACGAGCCCTCGGATTGGTGCCGACAGGATGCGCTAACGCATGAGAGCGCGGAGGACACGCAGGTAGAACAGAGCGGGTAAATTCAGAGGATGGCGGAGCACAAGGAGCACTAACGACTTAGCTCGTCTGGTGGCCTGTAGGCACCGAATCTCGTTTCACGGGAAGCCCAAGCTGACGAGTTCCAGGTTGGAGTTTGGGGGATCTCTGTGGAGGTTGTTTGGAGCTTCTCGCCAGGTTTGGGCTGACCCTGGACACCACCTGTGCAGATTGCCTTGAAGCTGCCGCCTCGCCCGAACCTGTGTTGGCAGAGGGCGGCTCGGAATCATACCTTGGGAAGCAAGCTGAAAACTACAATTTCCGGTCCAACAGTGAGGAGGATCAGGAGGAGCGAAACCAACCAGCAAGGGGAGGGCGGCCAAGGGACGAAAGACGGCCCGAAGAGCGAAGACACATAACAAAAACAACAAGTAAGACGACGCTTACTGTGCCTCGCTGTCCGATGACGGAACACCTCTCTGGAAAAAAACAGACTGAACTTATCCCGTGTCGTGAAGAGGAGTAGTAATAGCACTCGTCGTCGTCGTCGTCGTAGTAGTCGTAGTAGTCGCCGTCGTCGCCGCA
>CAUYUJ010009366.1:0-7500 GCA_963575745.1 Prorocentrum cordatum | reverse complement strand
AACACACAACACACACAACACACACAACACACACAACACCACACACAGCATACAACACACAACACACCACACACAACACACGCAACACAACACACCACAAACAACACACACCACATACAGCAAACACACAACACACATCACACCACACACACAATACACTCAACATACACAGCACACGCAGCACGCACAACACACACACACACAACACACACAACGCACACAACACAAACACACACACGACGCACACAACACATACAACACACAACACGCAACACGCACACACACAACGCACACAACGCACACAACACACACATCACACACACAACGCACACCACACACAGCACACAACACAAACAACACACACACACAAAACACACACAACACACAGCACACACAACACCCAACGCACACACAACACGCACGACACACACGACACACACACAACACACACAGCACACAACACACACACAACACAAACAGCACACAACACACCACATACCGCACACCACACACTACACATCCAACATAACTCACCACACACAACACACAAGACACACGACACAACACAACACACCAGACAGAACACACCACGCACAACACACCAGGGGCCAGCAGGGCTTCGCCCTGTGTAGCAGAGCTTAGCAGAGCTTGCCGGGGCGAAGCATGGCTTACCAGAGCTTGCAGGGCCTAGCAGAGCCTAGCATGGCGCTGCAGGGTTTAGCAAAGCCCGGCAGGGCGTAGCAGAGCGCACGAGGGTTCACCAGGGCTTACCAGCGCTTACAGCAGGGCTCGCCAGAGCTCAGCAGGGGTCAGCGGGACTTAGCAGGACTTGGCAGACTGTGGCAGGGCCTCGCAGGGCTTCACGGGGCTGCGCAAGGCTCAGCAGAGCTTAGCAGTAGTCCCCGCGCGTTTGTGGCTGGTATTTTGGCTGGGCCCTCAATATCAGTGCATGAAAACCTTATTCGGGACTTGTGGATTTCACACTTCGCCTACGGCCAGCTCCTGTGGTCCTACTGGATTCGTCTAAGTTTTAAAAGGAATTCATGGAATTCCGATTGAATTCGCTAGGAAGGCATCTCATTGTATTCTGTTGAATTCCTAGGAGGCCTTCCTATTCCAGTTCCTATCGAATTCCAATAAGTTAAGAAGGCTTCCTATTGAAGCCGAACCCAAACCCAAACCCAAACCCAAACCCAAACCTCCCAGTCCATAAGTCAAGTGTGACCCTAGTAGTAGTAAGAATAGTGTTAGTTATAACCGTAGTAGTAGGAGGAGGAGGAGGAGGAGGAGGTGGAGGGATCCCACAGAGGAGGAGGAGGAAGGAAAGGGAGGAGGAGGAGGGAGGAGCCAGGAGGAGGAGAAGGAGGAGGAGGAGGCGGAGGAGGAGAAGGGGGAGGGATCCCGCCGAGCCGTCCTGCAGCAGCTTCTGCTGCACCGTCTGCTGCACCGTTTGCACGGCGTCCTCCCCGACGGCGCCCCCCATCGCCCTCCTCCTCCTCCTCAAGGTCAGGAGAAGGAGGAGGAGGAGGAGGAGGAGGAGGAGGAGGAGGAGGAGGAAGAGCAGCAGCAGCAGCAGCAGGAGCAGCAGCAGCAGCACGGGGGGAGGATTCTGTCTTCTTCGTGCAACGCCGCGGCGCGATCACACCAGTCCTCGTCCCTCCCTTCCTCCTCCCTCCCTCCTCCCTCCTCCTCCCTCCTCCCTCCCTTACCTCCCTCCTCCCACCTCCTCCCTCCTCCCACCTCCTCCCTCCTCCCTCCTCCTCCCATGTTTAGCTACTCGCCCCGACTTGGGCGAACGGCGGCCGCAGAAGGAGGAGCCACCGGGGCGGAGGAGGAGGGAGCGAGGAGGGGCGAGGAGCAGCGGGCGCGGCAGCAGGCCAGGGGAGCAGGAGGGGCGCGGCAGGGCGACAAGCGCGGCGGGGGGGGAGCCCCCGCCCGCTCCAGCGGCCGGATGCGCTGTATCCGCTGGCCCAGCGCCCCGAACTCGTTGAGCACGCGCGCCTGGCACCCCCGACGACGACGACGACGACGACGACGAGGAGGAGGAGGAGGACGAAGACGACGACGACGACGACGACGAGGAGGACGAAGACGACGACGACGACGACGACGACGACGACGACGACGACGACGACGACGACGACGACGACGACGACGACGACGACGACGTCCTCGAGGCTCCCGAGGCTCAAGGCGGCGCGCCGCCGACCACGCCGTCGGAAGTCGTCGCCGGACGTCGTCGGCGGGCGTCGTCGTCGTCGAGCGTCGTCGTCCGACGTCGGACGCTGGGCGTCGTCGGACGTCGTCGTCGGACGGCGGACGGCGGACGGAAGACGGCGAACGGTCGTCATCGTCCTCCTCCTCCTCCTCCTCCTTTCCTCCTCCTTCTCCTCATCTCCTCTTCTCCTCCTCCGCCGCCTTTTCCTCCCATCCCTCCATCGATCCGTCCATCCGCTTCTCTGGCCTCCCCGTCCTCCAGCCATCCTCCACCCTCCTGCGCCGGCGAAGACAGGGGCAGCTTCCTGCACGCAGCCACCGCCCACGCCCCGCCGACTCCTCGAGCTCGTGCGCGCCTCTCCCGCGACCTGGCCCTCCGCAGCCTCGCCTGGCTGTGGCGAGCCGTGCCCTGACGGGGATCCACTCGGCCCGCCGCCGCCGCCTCCAGGGAGGTCAGCAGAGCGCCCTTCGGCGCTCTACTGACCCCCGCGCTCGTGCACGACCCGCTCGCGCTCTGGCCCTTCGCAGCCGGGGCCCGGCGGCGCTGTGCCGTGCCCTGGCGGGGCTCCGCTCGGCCTGGCCGCCGCACGTCTCCACGGCAGCCGAGGGCGCCCGCCGGTGCTGGCCGTCGAACGGCCTCGGCACGGTGCGCGGCGTGCTGCCGGGGCTCACCCATGGAGGGGGAGGAGGAGGAGGAGGAGGAGGAGGAGGAGGAGGAGGAGGAGGAGGAGGAGGACGGGGAGGAGGAGGAGGAGGAGGAGGAGGAGGAGGAGGAGGAGGAGGAGGGGAGGAGGAGGAGGAGGAGGAGAGGAGGAGGAGGAGGAGGAGGAGGAGGAGGAGGAGGAGGGGGAGGAGGAGGAGGAGGGGGAGGAGGACTCGAGGACTCGAGAACTAAGGGCAACGCGGTCGACTCAGCCGCCGCGCCCCCCTCCCGCGCACGCTGCGCAGGCTCATGAGGTCGCGAGCCAGCCCCAGAAACAGGGCGGGCCTCCACCTCCCTGCCACTACCAGGGCAGAATACATCTGCGGGGCCGAAGCCCCGAGCCGCGAACTCAATCACATGCAACTTGTTGAGCCCCCACAGCACCTGGACGTAGACGACATGGAGGCAGTGGCTCTGGGAGGTTGCCCAACCGTGCCGCCCACGACAACAGATAGGAGAGGCCTATGGATGCGCCCGCAGTTAACGTTCAATGTGATGCTCACCCTGTTGGCGCCCGTGCGTCCATTCCCCCGCACAGCTAACAACCGCAGAACGAGGCTTCCAATCCACAAACGGCACTCTCCCATCACAGGGTTGCTGAAGCCCACCAAGCCACGTACTCTTGACGCGTGAATTGTAGTGCCCTGCGCAAAACACCGCAACGTAGGACGACGACGCAATGCAACGAGCCCTCCGACACGGAGAAAAGCGCCCCGCAGCAGCGCACCCCATCTCCTTCCTCAAGAAGACCGCCACTGCAGGGAAAACAAGCCGTACGTGGGGCATGACTGGCCAAAAAGGCTCTCTCTCCCCACAAAGCTGCAACCACCACGTGCTTGACAGACTCTGATCGCTCAACATCGGCTCGAAGGTCGGTAGCGTGTTTTCCGGAGCAATCTTCGAAACAAAATGCCGAACGTCGTGCAAAACAACCCACTGTATAATAGCGGCTGCAACAGCACAAAGAATAAGAGACCAAAACCTGATATCGTGGGGCATGCCTGGCCAAAAGGCTCTCTCTTCCCACTTTGCCGCTGCACGCCCACGATGATGCTCACCTGCTCCTGGGACCTGCAATCGATTTTGGTGACGTGGTGGTCAACCTCCTAGTCCGTGGCCTGGAGGTAGAAGAAACCGTACAACTTTCAGCGGCGCGACGCCTGGCGCTCCCCCTCAAGTCCGAGGATGGGTCAGAGATACTGCCCGCGTATCTTACCCCACCCGGTGCGGATTGCACGGCCACCTGGTTCGAGCCAGCTCTGGTGAGCCAAACTGGTCCGAGCCAAATGTTACTTGAGGGAGGGGGAGGAGGAGGAGGAGGAGGAGGAGGAGGAGGAGGAGGAGGAGGAGGAGGAGGAGGAGGAGGAGGGGAGGAGGAGGAGGAGGAGGAGGCGCGCGCCGCCAGGCGCGTGGTGTGCCAAGCCAGTCCGCCCGTGGCTCTTCATTCATCCTCCGCCTCCTTCCGTCATCCTCCGTCTAATCAATCCTCCTCCTCCTCCTCCTCCTCCTCCTCCTCCTCCTCCTCCTCCTCCCTCTCTTATCCTCCTCCTGCTCCTCATCCCCCTCGTCGTCTGCCCCCTCGTCCTCCTCCTGCCCCCTTGCGGGGCGCTGCTGGAAGAGGCAAGGACGGCGTGCGGGGGCACGGCGACGGCGACGCGAGGAGGCACTGCGGGGAGGGGGGGTAGAGAGCGCGGGGAGGCTCGGAGAGGCAGGGGCGATGGCAGGGCGCAAGGTGCAGGGCGGAGAACGCTTGTGGGTGCGGCAATGAAGGGGCCCTGGGACACACAAATAAATACACACAAATAAAATGATTCCTCATATTTTCTGGGGTTTTGTCTTCCCCCCCACTTCCCATATTTTTCCATATTTTCCTGGGGATCGACGATTCATTGTGTCTGTGTGTTTTTTCCCCTCCTGAGGCAAGGGCGGCATGCCCTTCCTGAGTGGAAGGGTCGGGAAGGCGATGTATTCTTTGCCGGCAGGCCTCAAGGGATCGAGCCCAGGCGTGCTAAAGACGACGGCGTGCGCAAATCCCGACGAAGGCCGCTGACACCCGCTGACCGACGCGCTGCCAGACAGCAATAGCAGTCTACGACAGCAGATGCTGAGGGCAGATCCGAATTAGACGCTGTATAATGGTAAACACATGTCTCGCACAACTGCAAATACACACCCGTCCTACAATACAACACCAAATCCATTCTACATTCGAGCTCAATCATCCTTTTTAGGCGGAGTTTTCCGCATCGCCTTGAGCGCGCCTTTCACCATCAGAATCCACCAATTCGTCTGAAGCACGCAGAAGACCGCCAGCATGCAGAACCAATACTTCTGATAGCTGAACCCATATATCCGCCACCGTGCCTCGAGCACAAATTGGCGTGCCCTGAGTTCCCTGAAGTCCTCTGGTTGCGTGATCATCGACCTGGGATGAAAAAACACAAGTGGCCATGTTGGAAAATCCTTAGCTTCGTCGGCAAATTGTTAATTTTGGGCGACGCGTCCATCGCCGAGCGGGGGCGGGGCGGAACAGATGGGGAACGGAAGAACGAAGGGCGCCGCGATGAGATTGCGAGGACTACCGCGTGGAATATGCGAAAACGAATGCCACGATGATGTCTAGTACTAGAACGCTTCTTCGCCTTGGGGTCGAGCTATGAAAAGGCCCGGACCCAAAAGTTCACGGATTCCCCCGGGTGCACTGCAAACCTCTCGGGGCTGCTCGCGTGACTTCCCCCGAAGCCAGGAGGCCCGAAAGACGGCCCCAGCAGGGCTCCGGGACGGCCCACGAGCGCCCCGGGGCGCCTCATGAGTGTGCCCCAAGAGGGTTCCGCGAGACCCTTCAAGGGGGCCCAAAAGGGCAGAAGTCATTGATGCTGGTTTGGCCTTTGGGAGAGTTTGGCGTTCTCGCCTGTTTCGGACCTCCAGCGCTTCAGGACGGCGCAAGAAGACCTCAAGACCGCCTCAAGACGGCACAAGATGACCCCCCACATGACCGCAAGACGTTCCAACAAAGCTCCAAGACGGCCCCAAGAGGGGGCATAACTGGAGGGAACACGGAGTAACATTCCGAGCCCTTCACCGCAAGATCCAACGAGCCCTCCAAGAGGCCCCCGAGACGTCCCAAGAGACCCTGAGGTGCACGCAGGAGGCCTCCGACTCACAAGCTTGGGCACGGCGGCAGGGTGGGCCGAAGGGCACTGGATAGTCTCAAACTCACTCGCATACTTCACCTTCCCAAGTGTGTCCCAGTCGCGAGCCCAATGCAAATAGAGCGTCCAAGGCAGCGGAAACACTCGCACCAAGCCGAACACGAGCACCATGGCCAGGCCGTTCACGACGTACAAGGTGCTGTTGGACGCGTCGTAGCCTGACTTGGCAAGGAACCAGCGCAAATTCACCATCGGCGTCGAAATCTCGCAGACGAAAAACCAAATACAATACAGGTTAGGGGAACCAATCAGAACTGCGTTTATGTTGCCCCACACACCGCAGAAATGGTGCACCAGCGTTGAATAAAACATACCCATCGTCTTACGGTACCATAGCACAACGAGTGAGTCGACCAGAAAGTAACTTCCCAGTGCGCAGCCGTAGAATTTGGCGTGGTCGTCTAAGTTCTGACACCGTTGCGAGTGCTGGTCGAGCCCATAAAGATGCAGGCTGCTCAAGTACACCGACAACGAAGGCAAGCTGATCAGCAGCGCATTGGCATTGGAACACACTCGGGTGTTCCACTCCCCGCGATCACCATCGTTTTTTAAGCTGCGATAGCTGTCGCCCAACGGTAGGATCTGAGACAAACAAGGATACGTGAAGAAGAAGACGGTGTAGGACAGAAGCCCCAAGAGGACGCCGCTCGTCTCGACGGTAAGCATGTCCGACGATCACGGACGGGCGCTCATGCAACAACGGGGTTGTACAGTTGCTCGTGCTCTTTCCGAAATAACCCTTCTGACAGCTCGAGCCCACATGGCTACGGACAAGGATGAGGGAGAGAGGGATGAGGTTTCGAGCCAGGACACCCAGACCCCCTAGCGTTGCGAAAAAAACACGACGGGAGGTTTTCGCGATCCTCAGCCTTCAGGAGCCCTTCATGGGCCTCGTGGCCGTGAAAAAACGACTCGGGATGAAAAGCAGGTCCCGGGGAAGGGGCCCAGACCTCTGGGGGTCGACGCTGTGAAACAATCACGACGTCGGGGGTCTGGGCAACTACGGCAGGTTCGTGTCGTGTCGACCCCGGCGCTGGTTTCTGACACCGCGAGAATAGTTCAGCCTTAACGATCCCAGACCCCCGACGTAATGAATTTTTCATTACGTCGACCCCAGAGTTCTCGACCCCTTCCCCAGGACCGGTTTGTCATCCCGAGTCGTTTTTTGACGCTCCCGATGCCCGGTGAGGGCCCCCGGAGGCCGAAAATGGCGAAAAACCTCCCGTCATGATTTTTTCATTACTCGAGGGGGTCTGGGATCGGGCGTCTCCGAAACGTCAGCTCGTTCGGCCTCGACCGACTCTGGATCGCCGGCGGCGCTCGACGTTGACAACGCCGGCAGCGGGGCCGCCGCCGGTCGAAGCGATG
>CAUYUJ010009365.1:0-34639 GCA_963575745.1 Prorocentrum cordatum | reverse complement strand
ATGGTATGTGTGGTAGGAACTATGGTATGGTATGGTGTGTGTGGTAGGAATAATATTGTGCTGTATGGAAGATGGAGCGGGAGGTGGGTGGGAAGGAGAGGGTGTTCTGGGAAAACAAGAACCCCACTCAGGATGTGGGGAACAAGAACCCCACTCAGGATGTGGGGAAAAATCGAGACGTCGGATGTCTGGGGTGGAGGGCTTCTTAGAAGGAGGTTGCTTCTTAAAAGGCGACGGCCTTACATCTGTAGAGAAGGCCCGCGCCTTCTAAGAAGCAGGGTTGCTTCTAAGAAGCCCTCCCCCCTCCCCCCACCCTCCTCTGCGCGTGCGTGGCTGACCCGCACGGAGAGAATTCACCACGACGGGCGGTCTTTTTCCGTGGTCTTCGGCCTCTGGGGTCCCTTCCCAGGACCCAGGCCCCTGACGTTTCGTGTTTCTGTTTCACAACGTCGACCCCCAGAGGTCTGGACCCATTCTCCAGGACTGAACCGGTCCCAGGGAAAGGGTCCGGACCTCTGGGGGTGGACGCCGTGTGAACAAATCACGACGTCGGGGGTCTGGGGGTGGGGGCGCCCGGCCTCCACAGGAGCTCGATAGGGCGCAGCGGCCAGGGAGGAGGAGGGAGGGGGAGGGAGGGAGGGAGGGAGGGAGGAGGAAGGAGGAGGGGGAGGGAGGGAGGAGGAAGGAGGGACGAGGCCTGGCGCAACCGTCTGTCGAAGGGGTAGGGGGGAGGAAGGAGGAAGGAGGGAGGGAGGGAGGAGAGGGGGAGGGAGTAGGTGAGGGAGGACCGAAGGAGAAGGAGGGAGAGAAGGAGGAGGAGGGAGGGAGGAGAGACGGGAGGAGGGAGGAGAGAAGGAGGAGCAGGGTCCAGACCTCTGGGGGGTCGACGTTGTGGAAACCTCTGGGCGTCGGGGGATCCGGGCTCCCCGCGCCGGCCCGGCTCCTGCCGCTGCGGCGCGCAGGGAGGGCGCGGCGAAAGAGGGCCGCGCACGGCCCCTCTGCGCGGCAGCCGCTCCGAGCAAGCTATAGAGCGGCGGTAGCTCTCGGACTCCCGGGGCGCCCTGGGGTCGTGGAAACGCCACGGCGTGAGGTTTTCGTGCTATTTTCTCCAGGCCCTGACTCCAGATCCGCCCTGCTTTGGCTTTTTTTCCCACGTAAAATTGCGGCGGAAATCCACCTATGAGAAGCCGAAAAAGTAGGGCGGAAATTCTCGCACCCAACATGAAACAGGGCGGAAATCCACAGAAGTAGGGCGGAAACAGCCACAGAAAAGTAGGGCGGAAACTGGCATCAGCGGGGCTTGAAAAGTAGGGCGGAAATTCCAAGCCCTACTTACGAATTTCCCCAAAGTAGGGCGGATCCGGAGTCAGGGTTGTGAAAACACCACGACGTGAGTTTTTTTTGCTATTCTCTCCAGGGGCCCTTCCCGGGCCTCGGGGCCGTCAAAGCATGATCCAGGCTGAAAAACCGGGCCCCGGGAAAGGGTCCAGACCTCCCGGGGGGAACGCTTCGAAAAAATCACGACGTCGGGGGTCTGGTTCTGTGGCACCTTTCGGACTCCCGGGGCCCTCGCCGGGCCCCGGGGCCGTCGAGGACTCGGGACGAAAAGCCTGCCCTATGGGGAAGTGGCCCGGACCTCTGGGGCCCAGGCATCGAACAGATTGGAGCAGCAGGATGTGCAGGGAGGGCCGCTCGACCATGACGCGGGCGGCGGCGCTTCGATCGCTGGATCGTTTAGTGTTGGCCAGCTTGGGGCCAGTGACGGGGTTCAGCCTTCCCTGACTCCGGATCCGCCCTACTTTGGGGAAAGTCGCAAGCAGGGCTTGGGATTTCCGCCCTACTTTTCAAGCCCCGCTGATGCCAATTTCCGCCCTACTTTTCTGTGGCTGTTTCCGCCCTACTTCTGTGGATTTCCGCCCCATTTTATGTTGGGTGCAGAAAGTTCCGCCCTACTTGCTCGGCTTCTTAGAGGTGGATTTCCGACGCAATTGTAAGTTGGGGAAAAAAGCCGAAGTAGGGCGGATCTGGAGTCAGGGATGCCCCAGGACCGGCTTCTCATCCCGAGTCATCTTCGGACGGTCCTGGGCCTCGGCGAGGGCCCCCCGAGGCCGAGAATGGTGGGAACCCGCCAGTCGTGGCCTGCGTCACCACGCGAGGGGGTCTGGGCTGTGAGCGCCGCGACTCCTCCTGGCGAGCACCCCCTCTGCAGCAGGAGCTGCTCCACGCGCTCCATGACGTCGTCGACGAGGCCGTTGATCCGCAGCGCCGCGGCCTCGTCGCACGGCGTGGCCTGCAGGTTGACGATCACCAGGCCCTTGTCTTGGCGCCCCCGGTGACGCTTCGCCACCTGGCGGCAGGGCTGGACCTAGACGGTATTCTTAGTGCTTT
This sequence comes from Prorocentrum cordatum, assembly GCA_963575745.1. Lineage (NCBI taxonomy): Eukaryota > Dinophyceae > Prorocentrales > Prorocentraceae > Prorocentrum > Prorocentrum cordatum. Next base: position 32,251 of record CAUYUJ010009365.1, on the reverse strand, counting down.
CGTGGGCCGTCTTCGTTCCGACTTCGTTTTGCGGCAAAGGCTGGACTCGAGACCAAAGAGGTGGGGCAAACGAAAACGAAAGGAAGACGAGAAACACCGCCTAGGCTCAGCCCTGCCGGGCGGCGTGGAGCTCCGGGGCCCTGCCCTTCGGAGGACCAAGCAGCATGCGCGCCGCCCCAGCAAATTGGCACCGCGAGAGCAGCCGAGGAAGAAAGGTGAGCGGGCGGGCCGAGGGGGCGGGAGGTCGGCCACCGCGACGGCGCGCGCCGCCCCTCTGTGTACTCAGGATTGCAAAAAAAAAAAACGAAGGATTGCAAAAAAACCCTTGTTTTTTTTGCAATCCTTGTTTTTGTTTTTGCAATCCTTCGATCGAGGAAAGAGAACTTCATGCACACACGCCGATATTCTGGCCCCGGGCCCACCCTGGGCCCAGGATCGGTGCATATACGCCCTCCTGCCTCGGCCAGGGAGGCATGTGCACCGATCCTGGGTCTCAAGGATGGACGTCGTCGGGATCGGTGCACGTGCAGAGTTCTCTTCGCCCGCTCCTGAGGGCCCCGAGGAAACGCACGGAGTGCGGTGGGGTGCTCACCTTTGCCGTCCGACGCGTGCGGCGGGAGTCCCCCGACGTGCGCCGCCCGGACTCTTTCAGGACGGCGCCCCCCGGAAGTCCAGACCCTCTCCCTGGGGCTGGTTTCTCATCCCGAGGCGTCTTGTTGACGGTCCCGGGGCCTGGCGAGGCCCCCCCCCCCGAGGCCGAAAGTGGCCACAAACCTCCCGTCCTGAGGTTTTAACGTCGCGATCACGTCTGGGTCCTGATCGAGGAAGGAGAAACGGCGTGAGCAGAAAATTGCGAAGGCCCACGCGGACTTTCAGGGAGGGGGAGCCGGCGCCGATCCGAGGAACGCGCGCGGGACTCACGCAGATATGTTCAAGACACAAACAAATATACACACAATCCCAGGATTCCCCATATGCTATCAATTTTTCTTGACTCTCGTCTTCCTCCCCCCCCTTCTCCTATATCTTTCCATGCTTTCCTGAGAACCGACGGTTATTTGCGCCTGTGTGTTCTTCTTCCCTCCTGACTGAGGGGAACGGACCCTGGACCCCCGGGGCGTTAGGTCGGGCGTGTCCCCCCTACAGGCGGATTTTGGACGGACGACTTACAATTTGTCCAGCGATGCCCCCCAAATAGTTCAAACTTATCCCGGCAAAGCAACCTAACAGCGATATGTAGAAGCATATCTGGAAGCATCCCCCTTAAGATTTAGGTGAGAATCCAGTTGTAGAATTCTGCTGTTCTCGCAGTCGCAGCCTCAGCCTGCCTCGGCTTGCCTCGGCCTCAGCCTCAGCCTGCCTCGGCCTCAGCCCTCAGCTGCTCAGCTCAGCCTTCAGCCTGCCTCAGCCTCAGCCTGCATCAGACTCAGGCCTCAAGCATCAGCCTCAGCCGCCACTTGCCTCAGCCTCAGCCACAGCCTCAGCCTCAGCCTGCCACTGATGGAGCTTCGGTCAATGCTGCTGGGTTGCCTCGGCCTAGCCTAGCCTGACTGGCCTCAAGCATCAGGCCTGCATCCAGCCTCAGCTCAGCCTAGACTCAGCCTCAGATGCCATCAGCCTCAGCCTCAGCCTGCCTCAGCGAAGCTTGCCTAAGCATCAGAAACAGCCTCAGACTCAGCCTGCCTCATCTTCAGGCTTCAGCCTCAGCCTGCCCTGGGCTTTGGCCTCGGCCTCAGCCTCCAGCCTGCCTGGCCTCAGGCCCAGCCTTCAGCCTGGCCTCAGCATGCCTCAGACTCAGCCTCAGCCTGCCTCAGCCTCAGCCTGCATCAGCCTCAGCCTCAGCCTGCCTCAGCCTCAGCCTGCCTCAGCCCCAGCCACAGCCTCAGCGTTAGCCTCAGCCTGCCTCAGCTTCAGCCTCAGCCTCAGCCTGCCTCGGCTTGCCTCAGCCTCAGCCTCAGCCTGCCTCGGCCTCGGCCTCGGCCTCAGCCTCAGCCTGCCTCAGCCTCAGCGGCAGCCTCTCAGCCTCAGCCTGCATCGGCCTCAGCCTCAGCCTCAGCCTGCCTCAGGCTCAGTCTCAGCCTGCCTCAGCCTCAGCCTGCCTCAGCCTCAGCCTCACAGTTGGCTCCGGGCAATCAAAATGTAGCCTGGGAGTGGTGTTCTGGGAACACGAAGAACACGAAGTGGCCTACAGTTGGCTCCGGGCATTCAAATTGTGGCCCGGGAAGAATGTTCTGGGAACACGAAGAACACGAAGTGGCCTACAGTTGGCTCCTGGCATTCAAAATGTGGCCCAGGAATGGTCTTCTGGGAACACGAAGAACTCGAAGTGGCCTACAGTTGGCTCCGGGCATTCAAATTGTGGCCCGGGAATGGTGTTCTCGGTACACGAAGAACATGAAGTGGCCTACAGTTGGCTCCGGGCATTCAAAATCATGCCCAGGAATGGAGTTCTGGGAACTCGAAGACCACGAAGTGCGTTACTGTTTGCTTAAAACGAGTTCTCTGGCATCCTCCCCCGGATCGCGCCCAGACCCCCCTGGGGCGTCATGATGCTCTCTTTTGGCCCTACTAGAAACCCATCAGTCTTCGCTGTTAGGTAATAGTGACAATTCTTGGGCTGCTTTTGAATCCTCCTCCTGTAGAGCGGAACGCCCGACTTAAGACCAGCAGTTCCTTCCGAGCCGTTTCCTGACGGCCCCAGGTATCCCGGGGCCCGTGGAGGGCCCCGAGGGCCCGAAAACGGCCGGAGTCCTCAGGACTCGTTTCCCCCAGGAGCGGTTTGCTTCGAGGCCAGGGGAACAAACTTTAACCTGAGAACATAAACTCAGAATAATATGCCGTATCATTCAAAAACCTCCTCCTAATACTTCCCTCCTCCTCATTCCTCCTCTCCTCCATCTTCGCATCCTCGATCCCTCCTCCTCCTCCTATCTCGCTTCTCCTCCTCCTCCTCCGTCTCTCCTACTCCACCATCTTCCTTCCTCCTCCTCCTCCTCTCCTCCTCCCTACATCTCTCGTCCGCCTCCTCCTCATTCACTCCCGCCTTGACTTCCTCCTCCGCCTGCGCGTTCCTCCTCTCTGCCCTTCCCTCTCCTCCTTCTCCTCCTCCTCATCCTCCTCCTTCTCCTCCCCCTCCTCCTCCTCCTCCTCCTCCTCCTCCTCCTCCTCCTCCTCCTTCTTCTTCCTGCGCCGATGGAGGCCGAAGACCGCACTGAAGAATCATGCAAAGAGAGGCAGCAGCGGCGGCGGCAAGACAATTAGCGGTGCCTGTCCGACGCGAACTGCCCCCACCCGTGTCCTTCGTAGAACGGGTCGAAGGGCACGAAAAACTCCTCGACCTCTGCTGGAACCTCGGGCAATGTTCCTGCCTGTAACAAGGTCAAGTCTGAAGGAGCCGCCAAGAGCAGAGACTGCGCAATGACTTTGGAAAGCAAAGACGGGTACTGTTTGGCAGCGGCGGTAGAAAACTGGCCATTCGCACGGGTGCCCACCAACTCCTCAGGATGCGACTCATGATTACATACACCGCTGCCTGGGAGCTGGCGGATCAAATCTTTCAAACCAAGAGAGTTGACAGCAAGCAGGGTTGTCGGTTTCCGAGAGCGGGCCCCGCACTGACACTGATCAACATTCAAAAACTCCACCCGTGCATGTCGGGACATGCCCCTCATCGCACGTACTTCTGGCAGACGCCATATTGAGGGGAGGTGAGGAGGAGGAGGCGTGAGGGGGTGTTCGACGATGCAAGCAATGCCCTTAGCCAAGCACACATATGCTACCTGCAACATGGTCTGGAGCAAACGATTACCAAGCATTATTTGTTCCCATTCGGACCTCGAGCGAGCAGGCAAGCCCCAGGGCCACTTGTCGGATCTCAACACCCGTGGCCTGTCGCCTCCGCACGGAGGTGGGTTAGCTCTACCTTTGGACCATGTCTCGCATGGGGGTCCTCCGACCGCGCCCAGGACTGCACCGTCCCATATTAGCGACAGTAGCTGCTGCACAGACTTTTTCTGAGTGAGATCACCTCGAACAGGGCTGTTAGCTACATCCACGGATAGCATGATGACAGGCAACAACGAACGCGCCTGAAAGACTTCAAAATGGGCCTGGACGTCATCCGGACGCCTCTGGCCACTAAAAAGATGGAGATAATACCTCGTGAACGTCGGTTGACGAGGGAGCCCAGACGATTGCACATCACACTCCGCCTGGTGCTGGGCTCGCTCGACACCCTCCGTAGTCGCCCTGATGACGACTGGATCCACCTCGCCTCCCAGGGCGGGGCCAATGATCCTCACGGGCGGTCCTGCAGCATAGTTCTGACGCTCCCCACGCATACGGGCAGCACGCGCCTCGCGGGCGTCTTCAGCACGGAGCTCACACACCTGCTCAACTGATAGCGGTTCCATATGATGCACCAGCTGAGCTAAGCAGTGCCGCGATCCGAAGCGGAGATGTCGAAGCAGGCGGCTGCGCCTGCTCCAATCCAGACAACATGCTTGACAGACCGTGCCCACTGCGACGCGTCCCGCCAGGTCGAACACTGGATGAGCCAGTGTCCGATGCCGCGACCATGCCACTTTAGAATTGAAGACTAGGTCACAGTCCCGACAGGGATAAACGAGCTCGCTAGCAGCAGGCTTGAGAATATGGGGTACAGGAAGGTTACCGCGCAAACATATATCGTGCAAATCACTTCTCCATATAGCTACCTCGGCCAACGCTAAGTGTTCCGCTAGGGCACTGCGCTCGGCCTCCCGACACCAAGAGGTCCACATTGCTCTGTCCGTGCGGGCCATGTAAATCCACCAAGACGTGCCGCCAACGGGACGGTGTATCGCAGGCACGCTGATTCGATCGGCCATCCATACAAGATCCGCGCCGAGCATCTGAGCCCAGCTGCCTTTCGCCTCGATCAAGGCGTCCAACATGTGCAAAAGGCCCTGGGAAGCGGAGTCCAGGAGTTTGGGCAAAAACCGAAGCCTCCTCAACTGGAGCACAACGAGGGGCGGCAATCGTCGGCAGGCAACGTACAACTCATGGGTGGACCAGGCACGCAAATCATCCTCCTCCTGACGCCTATACCCCATCGCGGCCCGCATTGAGGCCAAGTAAGCAGTTTCCAGGAACCGCTGGTTACCACACGAAAGCCCTGACCACACGGCACAATGGAACAGGACCCGACTGTGGCAGTAGGCAGCCCCAAACTTGTACTTATGAGCCACGCCCAAGTCGTTATTGTTTTTAAACACAGCACGCTTAAGAGCACCCAAAACGCCTAACTGTGAGCGGTGACGGTGCATGAGCTCCGCCGTCATGGCACGCGACGCGTGGATCATGGATCCAAGATGCTTGCAAACGTTGGCCATATAAACGCATTTGCCTATACTCGAAACCTGAAACTGACCCTTCATATCCGCAAGCTCAGCCTGCACTGAACCTTTCCCCGCACCTTCAAGCCCAAAAAGCAAGGTAGACTTACCCTCACCATAGTTAACGACGAAACCAGACGACGACATGACCTCATGCACAATACGAACTACGAGGGCGGCGAGGCGAGGACAATCACGTGCGCTCGTGCTCATCTGCAATACCGCCAAGTCGTCAACATAGGACGGTGATCCGACGACGGAATCAGTGTCACGCTCCCTGTCGCGAAAGCATATGGGCAATTCTGGCAGCAACTCCTGAATATCAATCGTAATCCCTTCTGCAAAGAATCTACCTCTCAGCTTCTCATGGACAGGGGCAAACGCAAGAGTGAAGAAGACATCGGCTGGCGGCATGCCCGGTCGTGCACCTATGACAGCACGCGCCACCGACTTTGCTCCCTTCACTTGAAACCAGGTGCACGAGTTGACGTCCTGCACCGTGTCTTGCAGGTGCTTGTCACCAACTCGCTCAAAGACAGTGGGTTGAGCCAAGACCTCACGCAACACCCCCTCCAATGCAAATGGCAAGGCAAGATCGTCCACGACGTCTTCTAGTTCGCTTGCGGCGGACGGCAACGGCACCAAAAATTCACGGATAACCGTATGGAAGGCGGCCTTAAGGTCCGTAAAGTAGAGCACCGTGGAACACCCCCTCGAGTGAGCGAAATCCTGGAAGACCCTAACCTGTAATGACGCACTAGCTGTACCCCTGCCCGCCCGTCCCCCGTGTTGGTCAATATCAAGCAGTGCCGACGCTACTTCCACAATCTTGCGCCGCAAAAACTTATGGTGATGTTTGCGCGCATGCACACCCAAGAGAATCTCACGAAAATTGCTAAGCAGGCGGGGGTCCCCTTTCTTAAAGAGGTCGTGTGCGACACCCCCTTTCCAAGCCAAAGGCTCTCTACAGGTGAGCTGGACTTTAGTCAACAGAGGGAGCAACATACGAGCACACACATCGGGGGCAGCCAAATATACATCGTTTGTGAGCAAATCGGGGCCACCTGCTTTCTTGCGCGAAGCGCGAAGCAGGTCGCAGCGCAGGGAATCAAGGGAATGCAAACTAGACAACTCTCGAGCGCCGACGGATGTGAATGCTTTTTGCTGCGCATTGTAGGCAACGACCAACTCTTCCACAGTGCAGATGGACGCCTTCTCTGCCGCAGCGAAGTGCTGCAACAGCCCGTACGCGAGAGCCTCTCGCGATTCAAAAGGGACACCAGTGGTGTCCAATCGCATGGGTAGCGCACCCTTGTCACCTTTGCTGCGAGAGCCTCCAAAGGCCATCAAGCACGACATCCAACCCCATTCCTCCCGGCCATCACTGGCAGCAATAGCGTCGTTGACTTTTTGGGCCCCTTCGACAAGAAAATCGGCACGGTCCCCCCTCAGCTTTTTCCTAATAGTGCGCTGAGACGTCCGAAGAAACATAAGGCAGTTTTCGTGAAATTCCTGAACCCCCTGGAGCTGCTCAACCCAGAGTCTGGCTCCGAAACTCAGGACGCCCACACATGCGTCGAAGTCGGGAAATGCAAGCCTGGCCGCAGCAGTGTCAGGCTCGTCGTCAGCCTGCACGAGGGATACGGCAAAGCACAACAGCGGACGGGCATCACAGTTGCGAAAGGCACGCAAGACACCACGAACAGTGCGCCGAAGGCGGATGGCCCACAGCGTTTCAGCTCGAATATAACTGCGCACTGGTCCCTTCTTACCTCGAGCGAAGTTGTTGACAGCACACTGGTACATCATACTTGTGAGCATTTCAAAGTGACGGTTCACATCAAGGGACCAGTGCAAAGGGGGGCAATCCAGGAGATCCTTCTTAAAAGCCTCACGCTTGACAGGATCACGCGTGGCAGCCACATCTATAGCGGGGACCCTTTTACCGACCATGATGTGCTCATTCCACCGAAACTTAGCATAAACTGGGTAGTGGTCCTGGTGCCTGCGGTCGACATCGATATCGTGTAGGACCCCATGCTCCGTGACATGGCATGCCAAGCATAGCGGAGCACAAACGTAGTCGATGCGATGCTGGGACCCAGAGTGGTGCATGTATGTGTATGTAGGCGTGGCCGCAGGGGACATGGTGGTGACGGCGGCCAAACGTGCCTCACATAACAAAGCATGGAAAAACTCCCCATTACTGTCCTCCGAAGTGCCTCCGAAAGTCCCTACTACCTCTGACTGTTTGTCTCCCATACGTGCGTTGGCATCTCCTAGAATGATATCAACGCCAAAGCGGCTGACGAGCTTCTTAGCATGGTCCCACCACCGCTTGCGAACGTCTATCTTCGCCTCTGGGCAGGGTGCATGACAGACCATTACGACTGTGCTCCAATGCGGGGCGCTGATCTTGACGACCAAGCTACGCGGCTCCGCCTCCACGACGAGACAATGAGCAGCTTTGAGATAGACGTCCCTTCCCCCAACTTTGGCATACGGAACCGCGGCATTGACCCAAAGCTCACAACCAAGATTTTTACCACCCTCGGGGCCCGTCGAAAAAACAGAAAAAACCGTCGGCAGACCTACTGCCTCTGGGGGTCCGCGCTTCCTGTATGCCGACCAACAGCACCGCCGCCTCTGCAAACTGCTGCCTAAGCCACTGCCCTCGAAACACTGTGCGCTCGCCTCGAACGAGGTCCTGAGCGGATTCAGCGTTGTAGCTGGCAAGAACGAATTCGCGAAGCACGGCCTTCTTCACGCTCTCGCTGCAATCAAACTGACCACAAGTCTCGGGGATGGCTTGCACGAAAGTGCCAGCACCTGCAACATCACAACACTGCGGATGGTCTGGCATACGAAATTGGTATTGCCCGTGAAAGGGATACTGTTGTCGCTCAGCTGACCCTAGCTCTGCGATCCAGTTCCAAGCCAAAGACGGGGTAAAATACATCTCGCGCACGAGTGCAGGGTCCACACAGTCATACTGGAGGGTGCGTGTGGACTTCGCAATGTCGTCTGCCAACTCGTTCCAACAATTCTTATTGTGCCCATATATGTGCAACAGCGCTATGTGGACCCTGGCACGTGCAAGCTCATATAGATGTCTGGCAAGGGCAGCAAGCTGAGGCTCGGCGTGTCCAACGTTAATACCCAACGTGATATCTATGGCAACTTGAGAGTCAGACATGATGGTAACAGGAAACCGAGACCCCAGGTCCCCTCCTACCTCAGCCTGCGCAACAGTCCAGACCAGGGCCCAGACGATGCCAACAAGCTCAGCTGTGACGCTGCTGACTTCCCTTTTCGAGATTGAATCCAAGCGTGGCAACAACCTCTCCGGCCAAAAGACCCAAAAATCGGACATCGCCTTCCTCATCCATACAAGTGGCAATCATGGCCCATCCACTCGACCCTTCATCCTTGGTGAGGGAGCCGTCGGTATAGAGCGCGACGGGGCCGAGGGGGCGGTCACACCGCTCTGCGACACCCAGCGCAAACTCGGACACCAACTTGAGTTCGACATTGCCTATGTCGGTGAGCAACCTGACAGGGGCCTGAGCAACGATACGGCGAACGATCCGATCGGCACCTGCAAAGTCACAACTTACATAGCCATGGGCAGGACTGATGAGCGTATCCAAACATATGACCATTGGTGTCGGGCTCCTACCTGGGTCATCATCGCTTGTGACGCTGCATTCACCAACAGGCTCATCCGCAACAAACGTTAAAACGTCCACGCCACCCCAGGACACGGACCGCTGGGCCAAAACGCGATTGGTGCCTGAGGTTGCGCTGGGTGCAATGGTATTGTTGGCTGGCGTGCTCGCAAGTGGCGTATACCCCTCGCCTGCAAGCTCAAAACCGCCGATCCCAACATCTGAACAGCTGTTGCTTAACTGCATGTCATTCTCGCCAGCCCGCTGACATAGGTCCCAGTCAGCTAGCTCGCAAGAGCTTAAACTTGCACTGTCAGAGTTATTCTCCCCCCCGACAAGTCTCCACCCGCCCAGCCACCCATCCTGACTCTCACGCGGCACGCACGGATCGCATAGCTGCCACTCTGCGTCCTCCGCGCTGGCGGATGCTGCTGCTGACTCGCGCTCTCGCTGGGATGCGCTCACCTGTAGTGGGCTCATGTCAGACGCCTCGTCATTTAAATCAAGATCCGCCCAATCCTCCAGGGCGGCATCATCACCCCACATGTAGGCCATAGTGGCCCTAGGTTGGGACTGACCTGAAGGCGAACGTTCAAAGGTTCGACGCGTATGGTCAGCTGTTGCATACTCGGGGGTATTGGCTGCACAGATGGTCCCATCCCACCTGACCCGCCGCACCCCATCAGGAGAAAAAATGCGCAGAGGCGAAAAAAGTGCATGGTTATAGCTTGAGTCCGTTGATCTGGTCGTCCAGGTAGGTGCCGCAACATCCCTGCAGGCACCGCTAACACCATCAACGACATCCGCGATCATGCACCGCCTGCAGGCGCCGCTGGCTGGGCCTTGGCCCTGGCTGCTGCCGTACGAGCCTCTGGCACGGATGCGATCTGATTCCTGGGCTCCTTCTTCGGCGGTGACGACAATTCCAAATCCCTCTTCTCTTTGTCGAGCCTGCGGATCTCCTTCTGCACAGTAGAGTCCGTCGGCGACGTGTAGGTCACACTGTGCTGCGGCGGTACCACGTATGGATCGTCGATCTGAGAGCTGTTCACCATCGGCTGTGTCGGCGAGATAGGCGTCGGCCAGACGGGCGGCTCCACCTGCTCGGGCTCCGCCTGCTGCGTCGCGGCGATCGGGGTGGTGTCGACCTCCCTGGCGTCCTCCGCGGGCGACGGCGGCTTGACGGGCGCGGCTGGCGACCTCAAGCCCCCTGTGGTGCCCACGATCGGCGTCCTGGGCGCTGGCGCCTGCGGTGTCGGCGGCGTCGGTTGACCAGGGGGCGGCGAGCTGGGGCTTGCCAATCGCCCCTGCGGCTGCAGCGGCGACGCGTCCACCACCATCGGCTCCGGCACAACTGGGGGCTGCGACGACACGGGCATGACTGGCGGCTGCATGGGCGAGGACGCCATCGACGGCCGCGGCGTCGCCGTGCCGTACATCGCCTCGTGTGCTTGCTGCGCCGCCCTCGCTGCCGCCTCCTGCTCCACCTGCCTCTTCGCCTCCGCTGCCGCTGCCTGCGCCGCCTGCCCCGGCGGCGCCTGAGTAAACCCCATCGCCTGCATCATGAACTGCATCTGCTGATCCTGCTGTGCCATCTTTGCCATCATCTGCTGCATAATGACCTCCATCGGGCTGGGAGCGGCGGGCGGCGGTGGCGGCGGGTGCTGCTGGTACATGTTCGTCGGCTGGCCAGGCTGCACTCCTGGCTGCGGTCCACCATGCACAGGCGCAGCAAAGCGCCCAGGCGGCGGCCCGACCGCATCCTGTCCACTTTCCTCTTCCTTGTGCTGCTCCTCGAGCTCGGCCACGTAGTCGCGGAGCCTCTCTAGCTCCTCGAGCTGCTCGTCCTCCTGCTCTTGGAGCATCTTTACTCTGGCACGCGTATTCTTGAGCTTCTCGACCGCTTGATCCTTCTTCTGCCTCATGGCAGCCAGCTGCTGCCCTGTTGGCTGCGTCAACCCCATCATGCACTTGAGCACTGACAGCTTGGTGTCCAACTTCCCCGCCTCGACGGTGTCGGCCGCGCGCTTGGCTGCAAGCGCCATGGTCGCATATTCCACCATGCGGCTGCGGGTATCGTCCTGGTAGCGCTTCTGCTGAACGGGGTCGCTCGTCGGTGGGTCGATGTAGCATTCGTACTCGACTGCTTCTGCACGTGTCATGGGAATGACCTTCGAAACGTATTGCTTGATCTGCTTGTCGGGCTCCACTCGCCCACGTCGACTGGGGCGGCTTGCACTGCGATCGCGCCTCGCCTGGGGCAGCCTGCTCCTCTCGATGGTGGCGTCGGCCCTCGGCCGTGCTGACTGGTGAGGCTGTCTCTGCGGCTGCTCTCCCTGGCGCAGGCGATTGTCGAAATGGCATCCACACAAGCATCTCTGGTGATTTTTCACGTAGCGACCGCACGGGCATGACCATGTTCCAAACATCTGAGCTGAGTGGTGCTCCTGGATCACCTCCTGGGCTCTGAGCACTGCCAGGAGGACCCTGGCACGCTGTCTCTTCTGCCGCTGCCGTTTGTGCCAAGAAGCCTCCTTGGGAGGCGGAATGCTGACTGGCTGGGTCCGATCGCGCACACCCCAGTCACCAGCAATGCAGCTGAAACTGGCCAGGGGTGTGGCGCCTAAGCCAAGGGCAAGACACACGCCAAAAAGGATGTCCTGTGCCCACATGGCTTTCCTCCTCCTCCTCCTCCTCCTCCTCCTCCTCCTCCTCCTCCTCCTCCTCCTCCTGCTCCTCCTCCTCCTCCTCCGCCCCACCCACCCCTCCTGCTCCTTCTCCTCCTCCTCCTCCTCATGAAAACGCCAGGTACGCGCGGATTGCTTCGGATCAGCGCTGGACCCCCCCCCCCTGCCCCTCGCCGCGCGGAGCGCGCCGAGAGCGGGCGCCGGAAGCGCCGCCAGGGGGCTCCAGCACCGATCCGAGAAATCCGCGCGAAGCGCAAAATTTTGTTTATGCCATTGTTCTTCTCGATGATCGTCAGAACGTGTGTTAGCACCAACGCGCGTTTGTCCACCGAGGCCCTCCAACACAACGCAGGCGGCACGACGAGGGCAGACACAGGCTGCGCGCTACTGGCGGAGCCGAACGGGGTAGGTAAGCACACGCTTGGGCTAACACGCGTCCCGAGGACCATCGACCTTCCCTGGAAGGCAGGCCACCCACGCCGGCATCTCGGAAGCGGGCGTCACCGTGATGGAGCTGCCGAGGGCCAGGCACAGATCGGCCCTCTCCGACTCGGCCCAGGCGCGCTCGACGACCTCCTCGGGCAGGTCCTGCCCGAAGCCCACGCCGCTGTGCCGGAGCGGGTGGGCGCATCCCCGCTGCTCGCAGTGCCGCCCGGTCAGGCCTCGAGGGGCAACGTTAGGGGGGGGCCAGCTCGGGGGGAGCCTCGAGCTGGAATCGGCGATGGGCGATTGGGGGGCGATGCGGTCCCCCGTGCGCCCATCCCCCAGCTAACGCATGCCCCTGACGGCCTCCGGAAAAGAAAAAAAAAAAAGAACATAAGAGAAAGAAAAAAAAAAAAGAAAAAAAAGAAAAGAAAAAAACGAAAAAATAAGACCTCCGGAGCAGATCACGTTGAAGTCCCGCTCGTACTCGTGGCCGCACCGTGTGCAGCGCTCGACGAAGATGCCAGAAGAAGGAACAGCGGAACGAGCGTGGACTCCCGGACTATCAGCTGCCCCGACACGCCACACGCCTCCTCCTCCTCCTCCTCCTCCTCCTCCTCCTCCTCCTCCTCCTCCTCCTCCTCCTCCCCCTCCTCCTCCTCCCCGACACGCCACACGCCACTCGTGGCGTGTCGACACGGAGCTCAACGCGTCGAGGGAACACCTGCGCTTGGCGCGATGCGTTCGCCAGGACGTGGGCCAACACGTTGAGCCAACACGCAACTTGTTGACACGGACGTTCTGGACACTGCACGTGCTGTGCTCCAAGACGGGCGTATCTCGGGGCTGAGCTCCCGAAGGTTCGCGCGGACTTCTCGGATCGGCGCTGGGCCCCCCCTCCGACAGCTTCTGCCTCTCCGCGCGAGCCTCCGACGATTTTGTTATGCTCATGCCACATTTGCTTCTTCGGGATGTTGCCGTGGAGCTCCGAGAGGGCTCGCCGTGGGATGCCGGACTTCCTGCCGGCAGCGCGGTCGGGGTGGAAGGCAGCGGGGTCGGGCCCTCTAACCTTCTGGGAACGTCCCAAGCCTTCGCCGAAGTCGCAGGGAGCTCCTCAGAAGGCCGGAGGGCTTCTGGGAAGCACCGCCGCCTTCTGAGAGCACCTGCCCACTCTCGGACGCCTGGTGGTTTTCGGGTCACAGCTGCAGCCCCCAGCGGCAGTTCGGGACGATCGGGGCACCTCAGGACGCCCTCGGCGAGGCGCAGATGCTGAAGACCATCTCGGGACTGGAATGACTTCGATAAGGGGAAAGCGGAGCTTCCCGGATCATGGGCGATCCGCAGACGCAGATAATTATGCCTGGCTCCTGGAACAGACACGGGGACATTGCGCTGCCGTTGCCGCCTGTGCCGGCGGCGGTCCGCAGGCGGTCCTGCCTGGTTTCTTCGGCGCCGCTGGCGCCACCATGCCAGGTTCGGGCTCGGGCCCAGAGATCCGACGTCGGGATTTTTTCAATGCGGGGTCCCCGGAAGTCTCGACCCATCCCCCAGGACCCGCTCTTCATCCTATGAGTCGTCTTTTGACGGTCCCGAGGCCCAGCGAGGGCCCCCAGGGGCCGAAATCTGCGAGCAACCTCCCTCTTGACTTTCCCAATGCGTCAATGCGTTGCACCTCTGGGGGGTGTCGCGTCCCCGCGGGGCCGAGTGTCTGCCGGTCGCCAGCAGGGTGCCACGTCGGGCACTGGGCGCCGCTGGGCCCTATGCGCTGCCTCGCGGCGCCGCCTGCCTGCCGCGCGCTCGCGGGGCGGCCCGCTTCGGGCGCAGGCTGCGAGGCAGGCCGGTTCCCGCCGTGGCGCAGCAGGGCGGAGGAGAAGGGGGAGGAAGGGGAGGAGGAGGAGGAGGAGGAGGAGGAGGAGGAGGAGGAGGAGGAGGAGGAGGAGGAGGAGGAGGAGGAGGAGGTAGGAGACAGAGGAGGAGAGGAGGAGGAGGAGGAGGGAATTTTTTAGAAGGAGGAGGATAAGGAGGATAGAGAGGGAGGAGAAGGAATGAGGGAGAATGAGGAGAGAGTAGAGACGATGAGGGAGGAGGGATGATGTGATGATGATATGATGATGATGATGATTGATGGATGATGATGATGATGATGAGGAGAGGAGGAGGGGAGGAAGGAGGAGGAGGAGGAGGAGGAGGAGGAAGAGAAGGAAGAGGAGGAGGAGTAGGAGGAGAAGAGAGGAGAGAGGAGGAGGAAGGAGGAAGGATGACGGGAGAGGAGAGAGAAGGAGGAAGGAGGGATGATGCTGATGCTGATGCTGATGCTGATGCTGATGCTGATGCTGATGCTGCTGATGCTGCTGCTGATGATGATGATGATGATGATGATGATGATGATGATGATGATGCTGATGCTGCTGCTGCTGCTGCTGATGATGATGCTGCTGCTGCTGATGATGATGATGAGGAGGAGGAGGAGGAGGAGGAGGAGGAGGAGGAGAAGAGAGGAGAGAGGAGAGAGGAGGAGGAGGAGGAGGAGGAGGAGAAGGAGGAGGAGGAGGAGGAAGAGGCGGAGGAGGAAGAGGAGGAGGAGGACGAGGAGAAGAAGGAGGAGGAGGAGGATGCTCGCAGGACTCGTCTCCTTGCGGCTCCTCCCCTGGTGGGCTGGGTGGCAAGAATCCCTTCTGATGCTGGGGTAAAGCAAGATGACCACCGATAGCCGGCGAAGACGCCCGAGAACCTCGACACTCCCAAACTTCCCCCCCCCGGCGCGCCGCCGATCCTGTGGAGGCCGTCGACGTTCTGCGAGATGACATGCCTGAGCCTGCCAGCCTGAGGGGCAACGATGAGGAAGGACTGGCACAGGAGGGGGGCGCGAAGCATCGACCTGGGACCGGCAGCACATCGCGGACACATCGGAGACAGGCCCCCCATAAGCAGATCCGCACGTTCGCGGGCGGTGTGAGGCTACCAGGCCCCTATCGGCGACCAACGGGCGATTGGGAGTCGATGCGTCCTGCATGAGCCTGTCCCTCCTGTCGTCAACCACTGGTTTTCGGGTCATGACTCGGCTCCCAGACGGCCTTTCGGCACCCTCTGAAGGCTCTCTGCGAGGCGCAGCTGTCGGAGAGCATCCCGAGGTTGGAGAACTTCCAAGAGCCGACGAAAACCTCCGAAACCGTCCGAACGCGTTGCCCCTGTCCCATCCAATCCGAAATCATTCGGAGCTGTCAGGACATGTCGGACAAAAAACGGAGACGTCGAAACTTCGCGCCCCCTCCCCCCGAAACCGTCCAGTCATTCCTATAGGCCTACCACGACATGCCAAAGGCATGTGAATTCCTATTGGCCTACCACGAAATACCCAAAGCATGTTAGAAACAACCAGAAAAATGACCTTAGAACATGAAGCCGATTCATTCAAGAACACGGTCTCATCCAGAAATGCTCTAATAACATGTCGTACTAACCACAAAAAGTGCCTAGAACATTCTTTGGTGGGTCTATATAAGCAAACCAAGACGCCTCGCCACCTCTTGCCCTATGCTCATCGCCCTCGGGGATCTTTTGGCCCAGGTCAATCCAGACCCAGGTCAGTCGGGCCTTACAGTATGCTGCAGGATCCTGCACCCAAACCTGGGTCAGTGCGCCCCTGGCCCTGCAGGATCCTGCAAGACCCCAGCGGGCAAGGGGGGGGCCTCCGCGTCAGGGAGGGAGGAGGGCGTTGGAGGGGGAGCGAAAATGCGAGGAACGGGGGACGAGGGGAGGACGAGGGGAGAGGGGGGGAGGCCAGCGAGGAGAGGGGGGGACCTTCGTCTCTCGAGCCCCGACCCCCACCCCAGAGACTCGATGTCGTGATTGTGCGCGGTCCCCCGAAGTCTCGACCCATTCCCCAGGACTGCTTCTCCATCCCGAGCCGTTTTCTGACGCTCCCGAGGCCCGGCGAGGGCCCCTAAGGGCCGAAATCTGCGAAAAACCTCCGCCTTGATTTTTCAATGCGTTGGATCTCCGGGGTGGGGGTCTGGACCCCTTCCCCGGGACCGGTTTTTCGTCCCGAGCCGTTTTTTGACGGCCCCGAGGCCCGGGAAGGGCCCCCGGAGGCCGAAGACAGCGAACCCCCCCCGCCGTGATCCCAGACATGCGGCGTCCTGATTTCTTCAGGACGGCGTCCCTGGAAGTCCCGACCCTTTCCCCGGGACCGGTTCTTCATCCTGAGTCGTTTCTTGACCGTCCCGAGGCCCGGCGAGGACCCCTCGGGGCCGAAAATGGCCAAAGACCTCGCCCTGATTTTTTTTGTTTCCGACGCGAGCATGTCTGGGATTCCTTCAGCGGCGCGAGGAGGAGGTCTGGGCGGCTCGGGCCCCGACCCCAGACATCCGACGTCTCGCTTTTTTCGAGACGCGGGCCCCCGACCTCCCGACCACTTCCCCATAGGACCGGTGTTTCGTCCCGACGGCCCCGAGGCCCGGCGAGGGCCCCGAGAGGCCAAAAACTATGCAAAACCTCTGCCTCGATTTTTTCGAGACGCCCGACGTCTGGGATTGCAGCGCCGGGATCTCAAAAAAAAAACAAACATAACCAGAACTCACACACTCAAAAAACAAAACAAACCCAAAAACACAAACAACACATAAACAACATACAAAAAACAAAAACACTCCCACCCCCCCCCCCCCCCCCCCCCCAAAAAAAAAACAAACACAAACAACAACCAAAAACACAGTCTCAAACAAGCAACAAAAAAAACACAAACAAAGGGATGGGCGACTTCTTCGGGCCCCCGGAAGCCGCCCCGCCACGCCCCGCGGCTTCGGCGGACGCGTGGGGGAGCGGCTGGCGCCACCAGGGCCCCTCCTCCTCCTCGCCCCCCCCCCTCCTCCACAATTGCACTATATATATATATATATACATATATATGGATAACCTCATGCCCGTGAGAATAAACACTAGGGGATAATAAAGTTCGGGGTTCAGGGAGAGATAATAAAAGTAGCCCAGCAGACCTCAGCATAATCTCGAAGTAAGAGATGATCAAGAGGAGACCAAGCCGAGCACGTTTTGAGACATCCTTGGCGTTTAGATTTCATAGAAATATCCTCAACAATGGCTTATCTCGCTGGAGACATCCTCGACAAATCCCTTGTTTCGCTTGAGACATCCGCAAACTATTGCTTATTTCGCTTGAGACACAGTCAAACTATTGCTTATTTCGCTTGAGACATCCTCGAAATAATTGTGTTTTTTCGCTTGTAACGTCCTCAATTTCCATGGATAATCAACCCCAGAGATAAAAAAGTTCAGGCGAGCGTGGGGACAGAGAGAAATATAAAAGAAGAAGAATACAGTAGAATAATAAGAAGAAAGAAGAAGAAGAGGATAATAAGAAGAGGACGAAGAAAGGAAAAATCCAAAGTTCCAAATCTATCAATTTTAATTTGCAAGCGCTTTATGAACATTGATTTTTTTAAGTGCTCGTGTAGGGTAGCTCATGTGCTTCATTTTCCATGGATGATCAACCCCAGGGATAAAAAAGTTCAGGCGAGCGTGAGGACAGATAGAAATATAAAATAAGAAGAAGAAAGTAGAATAATAATAAGAAGAGAAGAAGAAGAGAAGAAGAAGAAGAGAAGAAGAACGGAAAAATGGAAAGTTCCAAATCTATCAATTTTAATTTACAAACGCTTTATGAAAGTTGATTTTTTAAGTGCTCATGTAGGGTAGCTCATGTGCTCCCCTTTCCATGGATAATCAACCCCAGAGATAAAAAAGTTCAGGCGCGCGCGGGGATATATACATATATAAAAAGGAAGATAATAAAAAATATAAAGAAAAAGAAAAAACTTGCTGGTTTAGCTTGAAACATCCTTGAGACATCCTTGAAACATTGCTCGTTTCGTTTGAGTCTGCCTCCCAAAATTATTGGTTTCGCTTGACACATCCTGAAAAAGTGTGATCGCTTCGCTTGATGTTGCTATATCAACATCGCTTGATGTTGCTATCTCAACATGGCGTTTCGAGGTGATAATGAAGTTCGGCCTCAGCGCTCGCCGCCCAATTTGAATTTTGTATAGGGCGACGATAATCAACTCTAAACACTGAAGGGGGGGGGTCCCTTTATGATCATCGGCATGCGGTTACCCAGAGATCCAACGTATTGAACAAATCAAGACGGAGGTTTTTCCCAAATCTCGGCCCGGATCTCAATACGGGGTCTCCGGACCTCTCGACCAATTCCCCAGGACCGGTTTTTCATCCCGAGTCGTTTCGTGACGGTCCCGAGGCCCGGCGAGGGCCCCTGAGGGCCGAAACTAGCGAAACACCTCCGCCTTGATTTTTTTTCCATGCGTTGGATCTCTGGGGTGAGGGTCTGGACCCCTTCCCGGGACCGGTTTTTCGCCCCGAGCCCTTTTTTGACGGCCCCGAGGCCCGGGAAGGGCCCCCGGAGGCCGAAGACAGCGAACCCCCCCCCGCCGTGATCCCAGACATGCGACGTCCTGATTTCTTCAGGACGGCGTCCCTGGAAGTCCCGACCCTTTCCCCGGGACCGGTTCTTCATCCTGAGTCGTTTCTTGACCGTCCCGAGGCCCGGCGAGGACCCCCCGGGGCCGAAAATGGCCAAAGGCCTCGCCCTGATTTTTTTTTGTTTCCGACGCGAGCATGTCTGGGATTCCTTCAGCGGCGCGAGGAGGAGGTCTGGGCGGCTCGGGCCCCGACCCCAGACATCCGACGTCTCGCCTTTTTCGAGACGCGGGCCCCCGACCTCCCGACCACTTCCCCATAATTAGGACCGGTGTTTCGTCCCGCTAGTGGTCTTTTGACGGCCCCGAGGCCCGGCGAGGGCCCCGAGAGGCCAAAAACTATGCAAAACCTCTGCCTCGATTTTTTGACCGTCCCGAGGCCCGTCCCGGTCCCGGCGAGGATACCCAGAGATTTTTCGTCTCGATTTTTCGTCTCGATTTTTCGTCGGACCCCCGCCGCCGCTGCCCCGGCGGGCCTCCCAGAGCCTCTGCACCACGCCGTGCGTGCGCCCCGGGCGCGCCCGGGCGCACTGCTCCAGGATGCCGCCCCGCGGGGCGCCCGGCGGCGGCGCCGCGTCCTCGGGCGCCGGGGCAGCGTCGGGGAGGGACCCGCTCGCGGGGGGGGGATGCCCGAGCAAAGACCCTCCTCCTCCTCCTCCTCCTCCTCCTCCTGCCTGCGCCGCCTCCTCCTCCTCCTCCCTCCTCCTCCTCCTCCTCGCTCTTCCTCCTCCTCCTCCTCCTCCTCCTCCTCCTCCTCATCAGCATCAGCATCAGCATCATCATCATCATCATCATCATCATCATCATCATCATCATCAGCAATCATCATCATCATCATCATCATCATCATCATCATCATCATCATCATCATCATTAATCATCATCATCATAATCATCGTCGTCAGCAGCAGCAGCATCATCATCACCAGCATCCTCATCATCAGCATCATCATCATCATCATCATCATCATCATCATCATCATCATCATATCATCATCATCATCATCATCATCATCATCATCATCATCATCATCCGCTCCGCCCTCCTCCCGCCTCCCTCCTCCCTCCTCCTCCTCCTCCTCCTCCTCCTCCTCCTCCTCCTCCTCCTCCTCCTCCTCCTCCCTCCCTGTCGGGGAGGGCGGGGGGTGCAGCAGGAGCTCGACCACAAGAAGCCGTCCACGAGAAGCCCAACCCTGAGGCCCCAGGACGTCCACCGGCTTTTTGGTGCGGGAGCGTCACGCTCTCCACGGCAGAACCATTCAAGACCAAGAAACCCAGGGCACCCTGGAGGCAAGCAGGGTGTTTCTTGGCATGGGCTTCCACTGTAAAAAAACAAGTGTGACGGTCCGCGCGGACTTCTTGGATCCGCGCTGGACACCCCCCCGCTCCCTGGCTCGCGGAGCGGCGCCGGAGGCGCCGCCAGGAGGTCCCAGCGCAGATCCAAGAAATTCACGCGGAGCGCCGAGAGTTCATGTGTTTGCCATTGGTTTGGCCACGCGCTGGAGCGGACTGCCTCTGCCTCGCCGCCGACGCAAAACGTTGATGCCGTTTGTCGTTCTTTGCCAGCCTGGAACAGATCCCCATCCCTATGCCGGGCACCTCCTCGTCACGACGCCAATCTTAGGGCTTCCCTTCTTTTTTTGGAGGGCGAAGCCCCATCTTTAGGGATTCCCTTTTTATTCTTAGGGATCCCCTTTTTATTCTCTGAGGGCGATGCCCCATTTCACGACGCCAATCCTAGGGGTTCCCTTTCTATTCTTTTTTGGGGGGGGACTGTCATCGCCTGTGGGCGCGTCGATCTTAGGGATAGGGATGCGCTCGAGGCCGACGCCAATCTTAGGGGTTCCCTCTCTATTCTTTTTTTGGGGGACCGTCATCGCCTGTGGGCGCGTCGATCTTAGGGATACGGCAGGTTCGCGTCGTGACGACCCTGGCGTTGGTTTCTGACACCGCGCTGGATCGTTCAACCTTGAACGATCGGCCGTTCCCGCAACGTCCAATCGTTCAACATCGATCGATTCTGGGTCGCCGGCGGCGTTCAACCTTGAACGCCCGCGCTGGGGTCGCCGCTGGTCGACACGACGCAAACCTACCGTAGGGATGCGCTCGAGGCCGGTAAGCCCCTTCGAGGGGGAAGCAGCGGGCTCGGACCGCAGGCGCGCCGCCGGCGGAGCGGCGCCGGGCGGCCCCGACGGCGGCTCGCGGCGCGCTCCTCGGCGCGGGTGGGCTGTCGGGCCTGGAAGTGGGCACCAACACCACCACAGGGGGGTTTTGCTCCTCCTCCTCCTCCCCCTCCTCCCCCTCCTCCTCCTCCTCCTCCTCCTCCTCCTCCTCCTCCTCCTCCTCCTCCTCCTCCTCCTCCTCTCCTCCTCCTCCCTCCTCCTCTCCTCCTCCCCCTCCCCTCCTCCTCCTCCTCCTCCTCCTCCTCCCTCCTCCTCCTCCTCCTCCTCCTCCTCCTCCTCCCTCCTCCCTCCTCCTCTCCTCCTCCTCCTCCCCCTCCCTCCTCCCGTCCTCACCTCCTCCCTCCTCCCTCCTCCTCCTTCCTCCTCCTCATCCTCCTCCTCCTCCTCCGCCTCCCTCCTCCCTCCTCCTCCTCCTCCCTCCTCCCTCCCCTCCCCCCCCCCCCCCCCCCCTCCCCCTCCCCCTCCCCCTCCCTCTCCCCTCCCCTCCCCCTCCCCCCCCCCCCCTCCCCCCCCTCCCCCCCCCCTCCCCCCCCCCCTCCCCCTCCTCCAGCTGGCGCTCCGCGCGGACTTCTGGGATCTGCGCTGGGGCCCCCTCCCGGGCACGCGGAGCGCGCCAGGGGCGGCGCCGAAGGCGCCGCGCCGGGAGGTCCCGGCGCAGACACGAGACGTTCATTCGCCTGGAGCGCCCAAGGTGCACGTTCATGTCCTTGTTTGTTCTTCGACGGGAGGACCACAGAGATCCAACGTAATGAAACAATCAAGACGGAGGTTTTTCGCAAATTTCGGCCCCTGGGGGCCCTCGCCGTACCTCGGGGCCGTCAAAAGACGACTCGGGATGGAAAACTGGCCCTGGGGAAGGAGTCGACGCTTCCAGGGACCCCGCATTGGAAAAAGTCACGACGTCGGATCTCTGGGACCGCAGGTGCGCATCGCCGACAGATCGACGGTGGGCCCCCGCTGGCGACTATAATACGCGCGCTCCTCGGCGGGGTGGGCGAAGTATCGGGCCTCCAGCGGCGAGGCCCACGGGCAAGGGGGGGTGGATGCGCTCCCCCCCCCAGAAGATGACTACCTACCAGACCACCCCAACCCAACCCGAAGACCCGAATTTCGGGTTGGGGGGGGTAAGGGTTCCACGCGTGTTTTTTCGATGTTTCCCGAACCCCCCCCCACTAGAACTCGAGGGTAAATCTGAGCCTTCGGGTTGGGTTGGGGTGGTTTGGTGGGTGGTGAGAAGAGGGGAAAGCGGCACAGGCATGCACTTTCGGCGGTCCGCGCAGACCTCCGGCAGCTGATGCTTGTGCCGCTTTTGGGTCCCTCGGCCCCCCGAGCCCACCCCAAGCTAATTAACGTTGCCCCCGATTCGGCGGTGGACCAACCTCCTTTTATAGCACACCTCCCCTCAACGAAAACGGCCTGGGACCGAAACCGACGGACCTGGACCCGCAACAATGACGGCCGCGACGCCCTCTCGCGAACCGCAAACGGCCAACTCCTTCATCGACGCGTCAGGGCAGGAGGCCTGTGCGCCTCCGACTGGTTCAAGCCCGCCGCCGCCGCCGCCGCCGTCGGCGGCGGACCCCGGCCCCCGGCGCCGTGCTTCTGCCACGACGTCGACACCGCTGTCTGGACCCCGTCCCCAGCCCAGACCCCCTCGAGCAGTGAAAAAATCACGACGGGAGGTTTTTCGCCATTTTCGGCCCCTGGGGGCCCTCGCCGGGCCTCGGGAGCCTCAAAAAAACGACTCAGGATCACAAACCGGTCCTGGGGAAGGGGTCGAGCACTCTGGGGCCGACGTAACGAAAAAATCATTACGTCGGGGGTCTGGGAGGGGCCGGCTTCTCATCCCGCGTCGGTCTGGGACGGCCCCGAAGCCGGGGAAGGGCCCCCAGAGTTCTGTTGCTCCCATCGTACTTACGGACCACGTCCCAGACATTTTTTTTCTCTCTAATATTGGTTCTGGTCTTGTCTGCTTGTCTGTGTGTTCTTTCGAAGCATCCAGGTTTCAACCTACGATCAATTGCTCCTGAAATGCACTGAAATGGACCACATTGAAAAAAAGTGGCTGACAACTGTGATGGGCAGAAGCACGGGTCCGTCATACGGACCACGTCCCAGACATGATTCCGAGCACCAGCGAAGGTGTCGAAAGAGTGTCGAAAAAGCGTGCCGAAGGAGTGTCGAAACAGTGTCCCCCAGGGCCCGCCACGTGAAAACCAGCGAGTTTCGGTCCTTTTCTGGTGTTCGAAGTTCTTTCCGGTGATCACAAGGCTAAAGTCGGTTGGAACATCCTACCCCCAGAGGCCGAAAATAGCGGAAAACCTCCGGCCGCGATTCTTTCACAACGCGAGTGCAAAGAGGGGGGTGTCCAAGAGGGGGGGGTGCAGATCATGACCGGCGGCACGTGCGCGGCCCAGCGGGGGGGCCAGGGACGCAACAGAGGCGCTATAAAGTCTGGGGAACTATCATGGCCCCCGCCATGATATCCCCCCCCCCTAGTCATCACCCATCACCCCCCTCTTTTCCGCCCCCGATCGTCGGCGGCGGCGCTGCGTCCTTCGGCCGCTCCCAGAGCCCCGGCCCCGTGGGCAGCACGGTGTTCGTCCCGCTGCGGAAGTCGGCGACCCCCGCGCCGGTGGAGATGCCCGCCCCCGTGAAGGCGATGTGGGCGGAAGGCCAAGCAGGCAGGGGCACACATAGAGGCCTCCTACCCAGACCCCCTCGAGCAGTGAAAAAATCACGACGGGAGGATTTTCGCCATTCTCGGCCTCTGGGGGCCCTCACCGGGCCTCGGGAGCGTCCGAAAACGACTCGGGATCACAAAGCGGTCCTGGGGAAGGGGTCGAGAACTCTGGGGCCGACGTACTGAAACAATCATGACGTCGGGGGGTCTGGGTAGATGGGGTCGGAGTAGATGGGGTCGGAACATTGCACTGGATCGCCGATGGATCGCCAATGCATCGGCGATGCATCGACGATGCATCGCCGACGTCGGCGACACATCGGCGACGTCGTCGTGGAGAAACTCGGGCTCCGCATCAGGCTGCATCGTCGATGCATCGGCGATGCGGCGCGATCCTCCGATCCCATCTACTCCGACCCCATCTAGGCACAGGCACAAACCCAGATCTCCGACGATCTTCTTTTCCTGGATCGGGGCGGTTTTTTTATGCCCCAAGACCCAGACCCCCCGCGGGGTGAACAAAAATAACGACGGGAGGCTTTTCGCTGTGTCTGGCCTCTGGGGGCCCTTCCTGGGCCCGGGGGCGGTCAGACAAATACTCCGGATGAGAAGCCGGTTCCTGGGGAAGGGGTCCAGACATCGGGGGGTGGACGCTGTGAAACAATCACGACGTCGGGGGTCTGGGTCTCCAGATCTCCGACGTCGGGGCGTCTTCGTTGATGCCCCAAGACCGAGTGGTGACGCACTAATCACATGGCAACGACATCACCGACGTCCCTGCGCGGTCCATCGCCGCACGATGACCCCGAGTCCCCACACCGTGCGGTGGTCCCGCATCCCCAACATGAGTCACCACGCGGTGTGGTCACCACGCCGTTCTGGGCCCCCCGATCTTCCGTCGGCCCTGGCCTCTGGGGCCCGATCTGATCGGGCCCCGCCGAACCAGCAGCCCTGAGATCCGACGCAGCGAGAAACTTACAGCATCGCAACAAAATCACGACCGGAGTCCCCGACCCCACCTTTTTCTGCGCCACTCTTCGATCCGCATCGATCCGCGAGGGTCCCCGGGCCCGAAATGGATCGAAAACGCTGGTTGTGAGAACATCGCAACGCCAGGACCTCAGGGAAGAGCACGCATCTGGGCGAAAAACTGGCCCCGGGGAAGGGACTGGGACCTCTGCCCTGACTCCAGATCCGCCCTACTTTAACGATTTTTCCAACTTGAAATTGCGTCGGAAATCCACCTATAAGAAGCCGAAAAAGTAGGGCGGAAAGTTCTGCACCCAACGTAAAACTGGGCGGAAATCCACAGAAGTAGGGCGGAAACAGCAACAGAAAAGTAGGGCGGAAATTGGCATCAGCGGGGCTTGAAAAGCAAGGCGGAAATTCCAAGCCCTACTTACGAATCTCCCAAAAGTAGGGCGGATCCGCAGTCAGGGTGGGCCGCGGACGGACAAGATCGTGTCAGGCCCGCACGGACCTCTCGGGTCGGCGCCACACCCCCTCCCCCGCACCCCCGGGCAGCGCCTCCGGCGCCGCCCCCGGCGGGTAGCGCGTCGTCGTCGTCGTCGTCGTCGTCGTCGTCGTCGTCGTCGTCGGCGTCGGCGTCGGCGTCGGCGTCGGCGTCGGCGTCGGCGTCGGCGACGGCGTCGGCGTCGGCGTCGGCGTCGCGTCGTCGTCGTCGTCACGTCGTCATCGTCGTCGTCGTCGTCGGCGTCGTGGCGGTGGGGGGGCTCCGCGCCGGCCCGAGAAGCGCTGGGCGGGCCTCCGCAGGGATTCGTGCCGGCGGCGCGCCAAGGGAGGAAGGCCGAGGCAGAGAGTGCGGGCCGTCTCGGAGAGGCTCTGGAGACCTCCACCCTTCGGAGAAGCTCTCTGCCCAGCCTACAGCCTTCCTCCCCCTCCTCCTCCTCCTCCTCCTCCTCCTCCTCCTCCTCCTCCTCCTCCTCCTCCTCCTCCTCCTCTTCCCCCTCCCCCTCCCTCAAGTATTGGGGGTCAAGTCATTTTGTTTTGGCCTCCTTCCCCTGTGCCGCACCGAGGCACTTGAGTGACTAGATTTGGGCGCCACTTTCCGAACAAACGCGCCCAATCTCGACCAAAGCAGCGGAGAAGCAATGGCACGAGGACCGCCTGTCCCGAGGAGTCGGGGCCCATGGAGCAGGTGCCCAGGCTGCGGGGTATGTGAGTACAACGCCGAGCTGGCCAAGGCAGGTTGCATCTGCCGAGGCTGCGGCTCTCGGGTGCCTCTGTTCAAGGCGCGTGCGACGTCGGCGGGACGGAGCCGAGTCACATTCGACTTGTCGGACGGCGAGGACGAGCTGGTGGTCCCTCGAGGGACCAAGTGGGGCGGCGGCAAGAGCCGCAACGGCGCCAAGGCCAAGGGCGGCCAGGGTAGCGCAGGCAAGGACGTGACTGCCATCCTGGACCAGGCGCTGCAAGCGACAGAGGATCAGGAGCTCATCGGCTGCTTGCGCATGCAGGTGGACAGGCTCATGGCAGAGGCGACGAAGCCCAAGAATGGGCCGTCCCTCGTAGAGGCACTTCGTCGAGCTGAAGGTGTGTGTAAGGATGCAGAGCATCGTCATTCGCAACAAGTTTCACATGTGCTGCGACTTCGGAAGCAGCTTTCTGTGGCTGAGGAAAAGGAGACGGCGGCGGCTCGGGCGGCGGCGGAGGCCACGATGGCCCGCAAGGCAGCTGCGCAGGCAGTGGCACACGCCGAGGGCGTGGAGGCCAAGCCTGCAGCGCCTGGGGCCGAGGAGCATGCCACCAACGGGTAGCCCATCTTCCACATTAGCTGGGATAGCAAGTTCTTCGACCAGATCAAGAACATGGAGTGCGAGGAGCACGAGCGCGAGGCCTTGCGGGCTCTCAAGCAGAACCTCGAGGCCACGCAGGGCGCCATGGCCTCCAAGGAGGCGGAGGTCAAGGCGTGGCTGGAGCAGATGGAGTCCGTGAAGAAGGACATCGAGCAGCGCCTCCTCAAGAAGAGACGCGGGGCCGATGGCCAGGCCATGGCGGGCGGCGAGGGGGCCGACAGCGCTCAGCAGCCCAAGGCGGCGGCCTCGGGGTCCCCAGGTGGGGTTTCGCCTGGCGGCGCTGCCGCTGCAGGCGCCGAGGCCGCTGCCGCCGAGGCCAAGGCCAAGGAGGCCCAAGCCTTGAAGGAGAAGCAGATCATCGACGAGGCCAAGCGGCTGTCCGACGCCAAGTTCCTGGCGGAGTCGCAGAAGCTGAATGGCAAGAGCAACGGCAAGGGCATCGCCGCTCCCACGAGCGGCGCCAGCTCGTGACTAGCTGGAGCAGCGCCGAGGGCGCCAGGGCCGCTTGATGAGGCGGCGGGGGAGCATAGTCGCTGGTTCTATGCTAACGTCACATGCATGGGGGAGAAGTGTTGGAACTGGCTTGTGTCCAAGTCGTTCGACTTCGTCAGTATCGTGGAGTCCCACATCCATGATGCGAAGACTCTACGTCAATATGATGCCAAGGCTCGGGGGAAGGGCCCGCGGTTGTTCACCAATCCTGCGAGGCCGTCGTCGAAGGCGAAGGCTGCTGTCGGCACCAAGAGGGAGGCGCTGATGGAGCATTCCAAGGAGGGCGGCGAGCGGTTCATGTCGAAGGGGCACCTGCAGACGCATCGACTCCCAGCCGCCTGGCTTGCTGTGAGTAGATTGTCTGCGCCGCTCCACCCTTCTAGCTTTGATGGCTTTATCGCCACGATTGTTCATTTTTCAGGCTTCAGTATGTTCATGACCAACTTCTTTGCACATAGTTGTATCGGGCTCCGTGGAGCCAACCTCGGCAGATTTCAGAGATTGGCGGGGCTCCTATGGTCTCTCCAGCTCCCTTGGATTGTTGTAGGCGACTTCAATATGCCCCCACAGCAGCTAGAGAGGTCAGGCATTGTTAGTCGGTTGCACGCTGTGGTGTTGCAGGCAAAGGGGACTGTTACATGTAATCTAGGCTCGGGCACGGTTATAGATTACCTTTTATGCAGTCAGTCAGCAGTGCCATTTGTTGCCGACATTAGGCCTGTCATCTCGGTTCCCTGGAAGCCACACATAGGGCTCGAGATCGTCATGCGTCGGTCAGGGGACCAGCTCCTGACGAGAATTCTGGAGACTCCTGGGCGCCTCCCGCAGGTCCCCCGACCTTGTAAGGAAGCCACCGCGGGGTCTAAGTCCTGCTTGGCGAAAGCTACGCGTAGGGTACAGCATCAGCTCGCAGTCGAAAAGCGAGAGGCTAAGTTTTCTTCCTTGTTTGAGGATTGCTGCCAGAACGAGCAATCCGCTGCGATCCCTGAGGCTGGCGGTGCTGGGGAAAATGGCCTGTCGGCCTCGGGGGTAGGGGGGCAGTGCACTGATCCTTTCAATCATGATGAGTGGCCTGGGGGGGAAGACCCGTGGGCCGAAGAATTGTCTTTCTGTCCCGACTCCTCCCTCCTCCCCGCTCTCGCTGTAGCGTCTGTAGTAGATAGTGAGCAAGCTAATATGCTAAGTGATCCCCAGCCTGGGCCCGCTAACAGGTCTCACGAGGTCTCCAGGGGCGTGCCTGATGTGGCCGAGCAGTCTGGGGTGGAGCCTTTGAGCGCTGCGGCTCCTGCTCTTGGCCATCCTCAGTCGCAGACCCTGGTTTCCTCTGGGGCTGGAGGCCCCCAGGGGCCTGGGCTGGAGGGGGGCAGCTCTGGAGGGGTCCCGTCGTTCGATATCCCGACCGATTTGTGGACTAGGTGTAGACGTGACGTAGGGTTCATTTCTGGGGCGGCCACTCTGCAGTCCCTTGCTCCTGCTTTGCGTCAATCCGTAGCCTTTCGGCTCAAGCCAGCTGCGCTTGAGACTATTTCAGGCATCTACGCCTCCTGGGTGTCAGCTGTCGAATCCACAATTACTTCTCATCATGGCGTGGACTTGCCGCGAGGCCCATCGAGGGCTACGGGGTCCAGGTTCACAGTGACCACAGTGAAGCTTCCACAGAAGGTGCGTGCGACACCTCTGCGAGACCAGATCAGCGGCTGGTGGACTCAGGTCAACGTGCTGCTCGCAGGTCTCGCGTTGCACAAGACGAAGGGCAACGGTTTTCAGCAAGTCGAGCGCTGCGTGCAGGGCTGTGTACGGCATCTAGCTGATCGGCCTGAGCACGCGCAGCGTGTGTTACTTGAAGGGCGTGATCCTCCTTGGTCCGAGTGGGAGAGGGTTCTGAGCGGCGCGGGCGAGGTGGTTGCACCGGTGCTTGCGAGCTTTGAGGACAGCTCCAAGAGGATCATGGGGAGAGCCCAACGTAGAGCAGTTCAGGAGAGTGTCAATGAGTTCAAAGATTTCATGGGTGAAGATGGTGCCGTTGGAACTTTACACAAGGCCCTCAATCCTCAGGCTCTGCCAAGCTTGGACATGGTTCAGGAAGATAGAGTCCTTTTTCGCCCGCGTGATATGATTGATCACAAAGCTAAGTCATGGCACGACTTGTGGGCAGCACCAACTGCCTTGGACGAAGACGAAATCTCTCGGACCTTTGCCAAGATTCAAGCTGTTGCTGCCACTGAGTCTCTGCCAGATATTTCAATTTCGGAAGTGAGAGGTGCTCTTCGCAAGATGAAGGGACGAGCTGGCATGGGGGTGGACATGCTTAGTCCGCTCGACTTCGAGCGCCTCCCAGATGAGGCGCTCGCCGAGCTGGTGTTGTTGTATCAGGCTTGCGAGTATCATCTTGTATGGCCAGGTCAGATCCTCTTGATTATTGGGCGTCTCCTTCCGAAGAAATCAAACGGAGACCGCATCATAGGTCTCGTGTCGATGGTGGGCAGGCTGTGGAGCCTTATTCGAGAGCCATATGTTCGCAGCTGGTCAGCCTCGGCGGAAGCTCATTGGGACGCAGCAGTCAGGGGGAATTCGAGCCTCCGCGAGGCTTTCGTGCGGGTGCTGCAGCAGGAGGTGTCTCATCACCTTGGAGTCGCCACGGGCGAGGCCCTCGTGGACATCCAGTCGTTCTACGACTCCATCGAGTGGGCACCGCTGGCCTCCTGTGCGCTGGCACTCGAGTTCCCACCGCAGGTGCTGTACCTAGAGCTGCTGCAGTGCGTCGCAGCTCGCACGCTGAGCCAACTTGGCGCAGCGACGCGGGCCTTCCAGCCTTCGCGGAGTGTGGTCCAGGGCCTCAGGGCTGGAACACGCTTCGCCAAGGCCATGACCCACTACGTGCTGGAGGTCATCACGGTCGCCCATCCGAGAATGGAACATCGCATCTGGATCGACGACCTGTCACAGTCGGTTCGAGGCTCGCGTGCAGCTGTGCGGAGAGAATTGGCGGCATGTGTTATCAATACGTGTGGGGAGCTGAGAGCCAAGCAGTTGAAGGTCGCTTCCAAGTCGGTTATCATCTGCTCGTCGTTTCAGGACGCCCAGTGGGTGGCCAGACGTGTGGCTCGTGCAGGCTACTCTGTGCAGCCCGTCAAGCAGGCCACCTACTTGGGGGTCGACATGGGCGGGGGCAAACGGATGGCCCGCGAGACGAGGGTCAAGAGGGGCGCCAAGCACAAGGCCATGAGTGGCAAGGTGCGCCGGTATGCGTTCGTGTCGAAGAAGTATCGGGTCACGGGGAGGCTCGAGCAGCAGGGGGCGCAGGCGGCAGGGGTGCACGGGCACCAAGCCTATGGCACCTTTGGCGCCAGGTTGACGTTGGCTCGGCGACGCCTGGGCCAGGCGCTGGCGGCGCCCACGCGCGGCCGCTGCCTGACCACGTTGCTGGCTCTGCGCGCTGGAGATCTTGATCCAGCGATCAAGATGCCAGTCGAGACGGTGGATTTGTGGCTGCGGACCTGGAGGGAGCAGCCCGGCTTGCGGGCAGGCGTGCGACAGGACATGCAGGAGCTCCCAGCGGCGCAGCGAGTGCGCCATGTGAGAGGCCCCCTCACGGCCACCATCCTGCACTTGATGGAGGCGGGCTGGGACCCGCAGCAGGCTACGTCGTGGGATCTTCCTAATAGTCATCCAGCCGCTGGGGACACGTGGAAGTTCGACGACGAGATGTACGCAGGCATTGCTGCGCTGGACTCCCACCAGGGCTTCATTATGGACTTCAAGCAGACCTTGAAGCATGGCTTGTGGCAGAAGGCGAGCCAACACTTCTGCGGTGCAGGCCTGAGTCAGGGCGTCGACTGCGTATCCTACCAGATCTTGCTGCAGCAGCTGGCCGCGGTCCCAGTGTATGGCCATCGCTTGTCGGAGGTCATGCTGGCCTGCGCAGTGGGGGGTTGTTGGCCGCGGCAGCGCAAGAAGGACGAGCTGAGCAGGTACGCAGGTGCCGTCGATTGCCCAAGATGTCGGAAAGCGCCAGAAGATAGGATGTATCGGATATGGTTATGTGAAAGCAACATCGAGAAGGCAGCGCACACCGAGCCGGACGACCTGATACCCCAGGCCCTCGCGCAAGGCGAGGCCGATCAGGGCTTCTGGCTCCGTGGCCTCATGCCAGCGCCCTGGACGGAGGTGCCACCGCCTTGTGATGTTGAGGCCTGGGTTGGCACGGAGAAGCTGCTTGGGAAGGTGATCGTTGAGGGTTGCGTCGCTGGCGGATCTGAGCAGGCGCCACTTTTTGCCTTTGGTGATGCGAGCGGGGGGCCTGACACGGCTAGCCCGCTCTTCCGACGCGTTGGTGTCGCTGTGGTGTTCATGCATGCTCTAGAGCCACAGCTGCAGTTAGCCTCGACTGTCAGAGGCCCGCTTACGGGGTCTAGGCAGATTGTTGCTCGTGGCGAGCTGCGTGCTTTGCTCTTGGCAGTCTGGATGACCACAGGCTCCATTGTTTTCATTTCAGATTGCGAATCAGTCGTTTCAGGATTTTACTGCCGCAAGTTTGAAGCGCCCTCAGGAGAGGACGCCGATCTCTGGGCGCGCTTGGGCCTCCTGCTGAAAAAGAGATCCCAGGACGCCATCACCGTTCTTTTTGTCAATTCACACCTGTCTGCCACAGACATCGTCGAAGGGAAGGCTCCGCGGTGGATGGTGGCAGGCAATTTGATCGTGGACGAGATCGCTGGACAGGCGGTTCGTGAAGTGCGCCTGGCAGAGGCGGACCGTAATCGGGTCTTGCTGCAGGAGAGGAAGGCTCGGCTTGTCAGGATGCGCATCCTCCGAGCCACTCTCGACTCCATGGCTGCCGAGGATAAGGAGAAGAGTGTAGAGGTGGAACAAGGACCTGCCACCCCGCCCCTTCCCCCGCCCCCCGCTGCTGCCTCTCTCGCCCTTCTTGCCTCGTCCCATTCAGTGGACAGCACAGGGTGCAGGTGCACCAGGTGCGGAGGATCAGCGTCGAGGGCGACCCGAACGGAATGGCTCAGGTTCCCTTGTTTCTCCCCGGTCAATTATAACGGTGTAATCTTTCGGAAACCTCAGGGTGCTTTGCTGCACATTGCGGGTGGCTATGTCCACTTCAGCCACCGAATGCAGTTTCATGGTGATTTGAAGTTGTGGTATTGCGTCGGCTGTGGCAGCTATGGTTCACAGCAGCTCTTGGCTCTGGGACGTGCGTGTGTGACTCCTCCCACCCCGCACAGGGCCGAGTATTTGCGGTTGATCTCCCAAGGCTCGTGGCCAAAGGTCTTGAGCAAGGCTGAGAAAGCCACCAGGCGCAAGCGTAATGTATAGCGGTGTGGAGGATTCATTGACTTAATCATATAGTCATGCTCATGCTCATGCTCCCCCTCCCCCTCCTCCTCCTCCTCCTCCTCCTCCTCC
>CAUYUJ010009364.1:0-34644 GCA_963575745.1 Prorocentrum cordatum | reverse complement strand
TGGGTGGTGGCTGACGCATGCGGGCTGTGCCACTGGGACTTTCGGTTCAGCCCCCATATGGTGCCACGGAACGCTGTACTAGGTTGTGGCTGACGCATGCGGGCGGTGCAACTGGGGCCGTCGGTGGAGCCCCCACTATGGGGCCGCGAAACTCTGTGTCGGGTGGTGGCTGACGCATGCGGGCTGTGCCACTGGGGGCTTCGGTGGAGCCCCCATATGGTGCCACGAAACGCTGTGTTGGGTTGTGGTTGACGCATGCGGGCGGTGCCACCGGGGCATTCGGAGGATCCCCCTATGGGGCCACGAAACGCTGTGTTGGGTGGTGGCTGACGCATGCGGGCGGTGCCACGGGGGTCTTCGGTGAAACCCCCAACTGGTGGTGGCTGACGCATGCGGGCTGTGCCACTGGAGCCGTCGGTTGAGCTCGCTCTGGGGCCACGAAACACTGTGCTGGGTGGTAGCTGACGCATGCAGGCGGTCCCACTGGGGGCTTCGGTGGAGCCCCCATATGGGACCACGAAACGCTGTACTCGGTGGTGGCTGACGCACGTGGGCAGTGCCACCGGGGCCTTCGGTGGAGCTCCAGGCGGTGCCACTGGGGCCGTCGGTGGAGCCGCCTATTGCGCTGTGCTGGGTGGTGGCTGACGCATGTGGGCGGTGCCACTGAGACCTTCGGTGGAGTTCCCTACGGGGCAGCGAAACACTGTACTGGGTGGTGGCTGACGTATGCGGGCGGTGCCACTCGGGCCGTCAGTGTAGCCACCTACTGTACTGGGTGGTGGCTGACGCATGCGGGCGGTGTCACTGGGGCCGTCGGTGGAGCTCCCTATGGGGCCACGATACGCTGCACTGGGTAGTGGCTGACGCATGCGGGCGGTGCCACTGGGGCCTTCCGTGGAGCTCCTATGGGGCCACGACCGCTGTGCTGGGTGGTGGCTGACGCATGTGGGCGGTGCCACTGGGACCTTCGGTTGAGCTCCCCGTGGGGCCACGAATCGCAGCACTTTGTGGTGGCTGACGCATGCGGGCGGTGCCACCGGGGCCTTCGGTGGAGCCCCCTATGGGGCCACGAAGCGCTGTGCTGTGTGGTGGCTGACGCATGCGGGCGGTGTCACTGGGGCCATCGGTGGAGCTCCCTTATGGGGCCACGAAACGGGCGGTGCCACTGGGGGCTTCGGTGGAGCTCCCTATGGGACCACGAAACGCTGTACTCGGAGGTGGCTGACGCATGCGGGCTGTGCCACTGTGGGCTTCGGTGGAGCTCCCTATGAGGCCAAACGCTGTACTGGGTGGTGGCTGACGCATGCGGGCGGTGCCAGTCGAGTTCCCTATGGGGCCACGAAACGCTGCGCTGGGTGGTGGCTGACGCATGCGGGCGGTCCCACTGGGGGCTTCGGTGGAACACAAATATGGGGCCACGAAACGTGTGATGGGTGCGCCGAGATGATGGACATGCGGAGGGCAGAGGCAAGGGGTGGGAGGAGGGGGAGGAGGAGGGAGGAAGGAAGGAGCAAGGAACGCGGGGACAGTCTCTGCAAAACGAGGACCCAACACCACAGCATGGTTGGGAACAACAAGCTCTGGGGGGCAGTTGGGGTGGACGAATGATTGAGATGGTTGTTATGTTTGGTTGGTGCTGCGTGTTCCATGTGATATTGTTGGTTTGTCAGCCGTCAGTGCTTAAACTCTTGAGTTGCTTTGTGCTGCTCATTCTGTCTTTGAATATTCCCCCCCCCCCCGCCCCCGTTGGGCGTTGGGGGGCGAGCGGCGGGGGGGAAGCAGGAGGAGGAGCATGAGGAGGTCGAGCGCGAGGATGAGGAGAGAGAGGAGGAGGATAAGTAGGGGAAGAGGCAATGTCCACGCCTCTCGTTCTCTCTCTCTGTCTCTCTCTCTCGTTATTTCTGGATATCTCTCTATTTCTTTCTCTCTCTCTCTCTCTCTCTCTCTCTCTCCCCCCCTGGGGACAGAGAAAGAGGAGGATGAGCAGGAAGAGGAATTCGTCAGTCCTTGCACAGGGAATGATGACTGAAGGAAGCTTTGTTAAGGAGTCCTTACTCATGAATCCGACCTCATCAACCCGTACTGGAAAGAGTCCTTCTAAAAAGGAATCCCTGCTGACGTCATCCTTACCAGAAGGGGCCCGTAGAGTCTGGAATGAATTTGAATGTACGGAGTTCTTACTAGAGGGACCCTTCTTGAGGAATCCTTACTGGGGAGATCTGTGCTGAATGAATCGTCGCACAATGAATATTTACTAAATGACGCATTGCTGAATGGATCGTTTCTACGGGGGCCTTACTGAACGAATCCTTACTAAGGGTCCTTACCGACGAGTCCTTACTCAGGAACCCTCACTGAAAGAAACCTTACCAACGGAATTTCTACTCAAAGGAATCCCTGGAAACCTACAGCAATGTTCAGTCTAGGGAATCATTACGAAAGGACTCCCTCATAAGGAATCTGGCTTAGGAGTCCTTACTCATGAAACCACGCTAAAGGAACCTCTAAGTGGGAAATCCGTACCAATGAATCTATACCAAAGCCTCCGTTGTAAAAGGTTTTCACCCTCGCCGCATCGATGCTGATCGGGAGAATCCAGGAAGCTCAGAGCACCGCAGAGGCCACCGCGGAAAGGCAGGTGCTGATCCACGGCGGGAAACTGTACAGAACTACGATGATGGTACTTTCACTGGCTAGTGGGCCGTCAGGACGAGCTGGAAGAAGAGATGGGGGCCTCCCATGATTAAGCAGCACCAGGCTGCGTGCTACCTCTGACACATCTCTGCTCATCACCAACTTTGTGTGGGGCGGACGGGCCAGGGAAGCGCGAAAAAATGCTTGCACGCCACAAAAAACAGAGGGGGTGGGGGCGCACGAGGCAGGCGGGGCAGGACGCTCTGCATGGCGCACCCGCAGCTTATTCGGCACTCCTGCAGGGCACTCAGTAGCCGAATGCCTTGGTGGTGGCACCAAGACGCCATATAGTTCCTGGGTTCAGCGGGTGGTACGCCGGAAAGTTCTCGCCGTCGCACGTGGGCTTCCACTTCTTGTTCTTCTTCTCGGCCTCTGGCCGGTCCGCCTCGCAAGTTCCGTCCAGCTTGGTGCCGAATGCCTCTCCACGGGAGACGCCCTTCGCATCCAGGCACACCTGCGCAAACAGGTCCTCGCCCATGGGGCCGTACTTGCCTCCGTCAACGCCCGTTTTCCAATCGACGGTGTCCTTGCACGAGGCCATCGACCCCAGGAGTGTCTCGAAGACCACCGCCGAGAAGATCTCCAAGCTGCCGAACCACCCATACTTCACACCTTTGCAGTTCGGACGGCGGCCAAAGACCCGAATTACGACCCCCAAAGAAACCAGGGGGCAACCGTTAGAGGGGCGTAGGCTCAGGGGGTGATGGGACACATCGCCCCCCACTCGCCCTCTCATCGCCGAGAGGGGCCGATAGGCCCCCCCTGAGCCGGCCCCTCCCCAACGCTGCCCCCCCAGGCGGAGGGCCACCAGGGAGGAAGAACCGAAAAGCAGCAAGCTCCGGGGGGCGGCGGGGGTGGACGAGGCATTGAGATAGCTGTTAATGGTTGCTGCCTGCTGTCAGCCGTCAGTCTTTGAATTCTCGAGCTGTTTTGTGCGGTTCCTTGTGCTTTTGAAAGTTTCGCCCCCCCCTCCCAGTTTGGGGGCGAGCGGCGGGAGGGGAAGCAGGAGCAGCATGAGGATGAGGAGGAGGGAGAGGAGGAGGAGCAGCAGGGGAAGAGGCAAATTCCACGCCAGGCTTTGCTCTCTCTCTCTCTCGCTCTCTCTCTCTCTCTCGCGTTCTTTCTATCTCTCTTGTTCTGTCTATATGTGCTTCTCTCTCTCTCTCTCTCTTCCTGGGGACAGAGAGAGAGGAGCATGAGCAGGAAGAGGAATTCGTCACAATTCTTGCACAGGGAATTATTCCTGAAGGAACCTTTGCTAAGGAGTCCTTGCTCATGAATCCGAACTCATCAACCCGTACTGGAAAGAGTCCTTCTAAAAAGGAATCCCTGCTGACGTCATCCTTACCAGAAGGGGCCCGTAGAGTCTGGAATGAATTTGAATGCACGGAGTTCTTTCTAAAGGGACCCTTGTTGAGGAATCCTTACCAGGGAGATCTGTGCTGAATGAATCGTCGCACAATGAATATCTACTAAATGACGCATTGCTGAATGGATCATTTAAAGGGGGCCTTACTGAAGGAATCCTTACTAAGGGGTCCTTACCAACGAGTCCTTAATCAGGAACCCTCACTGGAAGAAACCTTACCTACGAAATCTCTACTAAAAGGAATCCCTGGAAACCTACATCAATGTTCATTATAGGGAATCCTTACGAAAGGGCTCCCTCCCAAGGAATCTGACTGAGGAGTCCTTACTAATGAACCCACGCTGAAGGAACTCCTACGTGGGAAATCCTTACCAATGAAATACATCCTAAAGACTCCGCTGTAAAAGGTTTTCACCCTCGCCGCATCGATGCTGATCGGGAGAATCCAGGAAGCTCAGAGCACCGCAGAGGCCACCGCGGAAAGGCAGGTGCTGATCCACGGCGGGAAACTGTACATGACTACGGTGATGGTACTTTCGCTGGCTAGTGGGCCATCAGGACGAGCTGGAAGAAGAGATGGGGGGCCTCCCATGATTAAGCAGCACCAGGCTGCGTGCTACCTCTGACACATCTCTGCTCATCACCAACTTTGTGAGGACGGGCCAGGGCAGCGCGAAAAATGCTTGCACGACCAAAACACATAGGGCGTGGGGCGCACGAGGCAGGCGGGCAGGACGCTCTGCCTGGCGCACCGCAGCTTCCCTGGCTCCTGCAGGGCGCTCAGTAGCCGAATGCCTTGGTGGTGGCATCCAAGCACGCCATATAGTCCTCGGGCTTCATCAGCGGGTGGTACGCCGGGAAGTTCTCGCCGTCGCACGTGGGCTTCCACTTCTTGTTCTTCTTCTCGGCCTCTGGCCGGTCCGCCTCGCAAGTTCCGTCCAGCTTGGTGCCGAATGCCTCTCCACGGGAGACGCCCTTCGCATCCAGGCACACCTGCGCAAACAGGTCCTCGCCCATGGGGCCGTACTTGCCTCCGTCAACGCCCGTTTTCCAATCGACGGTGTCCTTGCACGAGGCCATCGACCCCAGGAGTGTCTCGAAGGCCACCGCCGAGAAGATCTCCAAACTGCCGAACCACCCATACTTCACGCCTTTGCAGTTCTCGAGGTAGAGGCCGTTGGCCGGGACCAGCTTGCTGGAGAGGTAGGACACCAAGCGGCTCGGCACGAACACCGCGTCTGGATCGACCTTCACGACCCAGCTGGCGCTCTTGTACACGCCCGCCTCCCCGATCGCCTTCCAGGCCTGGTAGTGCAAGCCCGTATTCAGCCAGGTGCCGGTCTCCTCTCTCTTCGCGAAATGGAAGTCCCCGTCGGCATCCTCCAGCTTCACGAGGGGAGCGCCGGGCCCGACCTCCCCCTCCTTGTCGCTGAATACTCCCCAGTTCTCGCACCCGAAGATGCTGGTCTTCCTGCCGTATGCTCCCTGAAGCAGCTCCAAGTCGTACATCTTCTTCGTGCTGCCGATGTCCTGCATGACCACTGCGAAGCAGTACAATGACGGGCCGTACCAGTCGGCATCCTTGAGGATCGGGTCCATGATCGGCTGCGTCTGAACGCACAGCTGGGAGGCGCTGGGGGTGCAATTCTTCAGGCACTTGCCCTTTCCTGGCTTGGTCTCGAAGCAATTCAGGCCCGCAACGTTACAGCACCCCAGGCTGTAGCAGTCATCGTCCGTGCTGGCGCACTTGTCGCGCGGGGGCATGGCCACCGTCTGCACCTTGCTCTGGAGGCGGTCCGTGTCCGACGACGCCCCGCCTAGAGCCAAGCGCGCAGCCCCCGCGCCTGCACCAGCCAGGAGCAGGGCGGCCACGCCTGCGCCACCCGCCGCTCGCCAGGGCGAACGCCGGGCGCGAGCGTCCTGGACCAAGAACTGCTCTGATCCGCTCGCCTCGCCGCCGACCTCCGCGAGTTCCATGCGCTCCGTGGCCGAGGCCATTGGTAGCAGGTTGCGATGTGGCTGCTGGGAGCGCTCGCAGACCAGGCTGGCTGCAACAAGCCCTTGAGCCAGAACGGCGATGGACTGGTCCCTGTCTCCGAGGTTTTCGGGCTTTCTGTCGGTTCCTGCACGGTTTGACAGCCCTCGGGATGCCTTCCAGCAGCTGCGCCTCGCCGAGGGCCTTCCCGGGGTGCCCGGATCACCTCGGACGGCGGCCAGAGACCCGAATTACGGCCCCCAAAGAAACCAGGGGGCAACCGTTAGAGGGGGGGATGGGACACATCGCCCCCCACTCGCCCACTCATCGCCGAGAGGGGCCGACAAGCCCCCCCTGAGCCAGCCCCTCCCAACGCTGCCCCCCCAGGCGGAGGGCCAACAGGGAGAAGAACCGAAAAACAACGAGCTCCGGGGGGCGGTGGGGGTGGACGAGGCATTGAGATAGCTGTTATGTTTGCTGCCTTTTGTCAGCCGTCAGTGTTTGAATTCCCCATATTCACACATGGGGTTCTTGTTATTACTTGGACGCCTTCTCTTCCTCCTCCTCCTCCTCCTCCTCCTCCTCCTCATCATCATCATACTTAGACTTACTCATACACAGACTTACTCATACAAAGACGTACTCATACTCAGACCTGATCATATTAATTTACTCATACTCAGATTTACTCATACTCAGACCTACTCATACTCAGACTTACTCAGACTGAGACCCACTCATACCCAGACTTACTCATACTCAGACCTTCTCATTGTCTGACTCACTCAACCCACAGCAGATTGTGAGGATGTCTCAGGTGGGGCGCTGGCTTCAGCACCCCCCTAAAGGGAGCCGCCGAGGGGACTTGCACGGTCCCGTTCGCGGCCGTTTTGTGGGGATGTCTCAAGCGGTTTGCCTGTTTCCCGTCCCAACATCCTTCGCTGTCGAAGCAGATTGGAGGATGTCTCGAGCGAGGCGCTCATTTTCAGCCACCTAAGGGGAGCCGCCGAGGGGTGTTACACGGTCGCGGCCGTTTTGTGGGGATGTCTCAATCGGTTTGCCTGCGCTCTGTCCCAAAATCCTTCGCTTTCGGAGCAGATTGGAGGATGTCCCGAGCGAGGCGCTCATTTTCACCCCCCTAAAGGGAGGGGACTTGCACGGTCCCGTTCGCGTCCGTTTTGTGGGGATGTCTCAAGCGGTTTGCCTGTTGTCTGTCCCAGCATCCTTCGCTTTCGGAGCAGATTTGGAGGATGTCTCGAGCGAGGCGCTCATTTTCACCCCCCAGGTGGGCCAGATGTTGAGAATGTCTCGATCGGTTTGCCTGTTTGGGTGGCCAGACTCATGGGCACAGATTCACCTCAGGATGCCACAGGAGGCTCTAACAGGCTCCAGGAGGTCCCAGGAGACCACATGAGGTCCCAGGAGGCATCAGGAGGCCACAGAAAGACTCAAGAGGCCACAGGATCTCCCAAGAGGCTCCAGGAGGCCCCAGGAAGCTCCAGGAGGCCTCAGGAAGCCACAGAATGCCACAGGAAGCGCCAAGAGGCCTCGGAAGGCAACAGGAGGCCCCGAGAGGCCCCAGGAGCAGGAGGCCTGGCAACAGGAGTGGCTACAATCCCATGTTTTTTACGTATGCTCCTATAGATTGGGCCTCACCTGGAGCACGAATCCTGGATGTTAGACGTATGCTTAAATAGATTGTACTTTTCCTGTGTACACAATCCGAAATGTTTTACTTATGTTCCTATATGTTGGGCCTCCCCTGGGGCACGAGTCCTTGGTGTTTCACGTGTGTTCCTATAGAAGTCCCTTCTCCTGTGGCTCCAATCCGCAATGCTTATGTACGTCTGTTGCTATAGATTGGGCCTCTCCTGGGGCACGAATCCTCCCTAAGAGGTCCCAGGAGGCCCCAGGAGGCCCCAAGAGGCTCCTGGAGGCCCCAGGAAGCCCCAGCAGGCTTCAGAAGGCCCCAGGAGGCCCCGGGCTCATGCGCAGGGGCGCGCACGTACTAATGAGGCTCATTCACACTCCAATTCATTCGCAGTTAGATTTATGACCAGACCGTCACAACTGAAGAACGTTTATATTCGAAAGCTCTTGCACCTAGACATTCACGGCGGACAGGTTCATGCGAATAGATGCACATATGGGGAGCCCCACACAGTGAATAATTCTTGAGTTGTTTTGTGCTGTCCCTTGTGCTTTTAGAAATTTCGCCCCCCCCCCCCGTTGGGGAGCAAGTGGCATGGAGGGAAGCAGGAGGAGGAGCATGAGGAGGAGGAGCACGAGGATGAGGAGGAGGGAGAGGAGGAGGAGAAGCAGGGGAAGAGGCAAGTTCCACGCAAGGCGGTGCTCTCTCTCTCTCTCTCGCTCTTTTTTTCTCTCTCTCTCTCTCTCTCTCTCTCTTTCTTTCTCTCTCTCGTCCTTTATGTCTCTCTCTCATGTTTTCTCTCTCTCTCTCTCTCTCTCCCCGGGGACAGAGAGAGAGGAAGATGAGCAGGAAGAGGAATTCGTCACAATCCCTGCACAGTGAAGTATTACTGAAAGAAGCTTTGTTAAGGAGTCCTTACTCATGAATCCGTACTCATCAACCCGTACTGGAAAGAGTCCTTCTAAAAAGGAATCCCTGCTGACGTCATCCTTACCAGAAGGGGCCCGTAGAGTCTGGAATGAATTTGAATGCGCGGAATCCTTACTAGGTGACCCTTGTTGAGGAATCCTTACCGGGGAGATCTGTGCTGAATGAATCGTCGCACAATGAATATTTACTAAATGACGCATTGCTGAATGGATCGTTTCTACGGGGGCCTTACTGAAGGAATCCTTACTAAGAGGTCCTTACCAACGAGTCCTTACTCAGGAACCCTCACTGAAAGAAACCTCACCACCGGAATCTCTACTAAAAGCAATCCCTGGACACCTACAGCAATGTTCATTCTAGGAAATCATTACGAAAGGACTCCCTCATAAGGAATCTGACCAAGGAGTCCTGACACATGAAACCACGCTAAAGGAACCCCTACGTGGGAAATCCGTGCCAATGAATCTATACCAAAGCCTCCGCTGTAAAAGGTTTTCACCCTCGCCGCATCGATGCTGATCGGGAGAATCCAGGAAGCTCAGAGCACCGCAGAGGCCACCGCGGAAAGGCAGGTGCTGATCCACGGCGGGAAACTGTACATAACTACGGTGATGGTACTTTCACTGGCTAGTGGGCCGTCAGGACGAGCTGGAAGAAGAGATGGGGGCCTCCCATGATTAAGCAGCACCAGGCTGCGTGCCACCTCTGACACATCTCTGCTCATCACCAACTTTGTGTGGAGGACGGGCCAGGGCAGCGCGAACAATGAACAATAGGGCGTGGGGCGCACGAGGCAGGCGGGCAGGACGCTCTGCCTGGCGCACCGCAGCTTCCCAGGCTCCTGCAGGGCGCTCAGTAGCCGAATGCCTTGGTAGTGGCATCCAAGCACGCCATATAGTCCTCGGGCTTCATCAGCGGGTGGTACGCCGGGAAGTTCTCGCCGTCGCACGTGGGCTTCCACTTCTTGTTCTTCTTCTCGGCCTCTGGCCGGTCCGCCTCGCAAGTTCCGTCCAGCTTGGTGCCAAATGCCTCTCCACGGGAGACGCCCTTCGCATCCAGGCACACCTGCGCAAACAGATCCTCGCCCATGGGGCCGTATTTGCCTCCGTCAACGCCCGTTTTCCAATCGACGGTGTCCTTGCACGAGGCCATCGACCCCAGGAGTGTCTCGAAGGCCACCGCCGAGAAGATCTCCAAGCTGCCGAACCACCCATACTTTACGCCTTTGCAGTTCTCGAGGTAGAGGCCGTTGGCCGGGACCAGCTTGCTGGAGAGGTAGGACACCAAGCGGCTCGGCACGAACACCGCGTCAGGATCGACCTTCACGACCCAGCTGGCGCTCTTGTACACGCCTGCTTCCCCAATTGCCTTCCAGGCCTGGTAGTGCAAGCCCGTATTCAGCCAGGTGCCGGTCTCCTCTCTCTTCGCGAAATGGAAGTCCCCGTCGGCATCCTCCAGCTTCACAAGGGGAGCGCCGGGCCCGACCTCCCCCTCCTTGTCGCTGAATACTCCCCAGTTCTCGCACCCGAAGATGCTGGTTTTCCTGCCATATGCTCCCTGCAGCAGCTCCAAATCGTACATCTTCTTTGTGCTACCGATGTCCTGCATGACCACTGCGAAGCAGTACAATGACGGGCCGTACCAGTCGGCATCCTTGAGGATCGGGTCCATGATCGGCTGCGTCTGAACGCACAGCTGGGAGGCGCTGGGGGTGCAATTCTTCAGGCACTTACCCTTTCCTGGCTTGGTCTCGAAGCAATTCAGGCCCGCAACGTTGCAACACCCCAGGCTGTAGCAGTCATCGTCCGTGCTGGCGCACTTGTCGCGCGGGGGCATGGCCACCGTCTGCACCTTGCTCTGGAGGCGGTCCGTGTCCGACGCCGCCCCGCCCAGAGCCAAGCGCGCAGCCCCCGCGCCTGCACCAGC
The DNA here is from genome assembly GCA_963575745.1 of Prorocentrum cordatum. Taxonomy (NCBI): domain Eukaryota; class Dinophyceae; order Prorocentrales; family Prorocentraceae; genus Prorocentrum; species Prorocentrum cordatum. Next base: position 24,099 of record CAUYUJ010009364.1, on the reverse strand, counting down.
CAGGAGCAGGGCGGCCACGCCTGCGCCGCCCGCCGCTCGCCAGGGCGAACGCCGGGCGCGAGCGTCCTGGACCAAGAACTGCTCTGATCCGCTCGCCTCGCCGCCGACCTCCGCGAGTTCCATGCGCTCCGTGGCCGAGGCCATTGGTAGCAGGTTGCGATGTGGCTGCTGGGAGCGCTCGCAGACCAGGCTGGCTGCAACAAACTCTTGAGCCAAAACGGCGATGGACAAGTCCCTGTCTCCGAGGTTTTCGAGCTTTCTGTCGGTTCCTAGACGTTTTTACAGCCCTCGGGATGCCTTCCAGCAGCTGCACCTCGCCGAGGGCGTTCCCAGGGTGCCCGGATCGCCTCGGACGGCGGCCAGAGACCCGAATTATGACCCCAAAAAACCAGGGGGAAACCGTTAGAGGGGCGTAGGCTCAGGGGGATAGGATACATCGCCCCCCACTCGCCCACTCATCGCCGATAGGGGCCGATAGCCCCCCCTGAGCTGGCCCCATCCCCAACGGTGCCCCCCAGGCGGAGGGCCACCAGGGAGAAAAACAAAAATTATCCTGGCGAAGGACCCAACCATATGCAGTTGTGAATATGGCGTTGTGGGTTCCGCTGTCGGTGGAGCTCCCTATGGGGCCACCAAACGGGTGAGAAATGTACCAGACTGGGTGGGGGAGGCGCATGCGGGCGGTGCCACTGGGGCCTTCGGTGGGGTTCCCTATGGGTCACGACACGCTGTACTGGGTGTGGCGGACGCATGCGGGCGGTGCCCCTCGCTGGAGCTCGGGGGAGACGCATGCGGGCGGTGCCACTGGGGCCGTCGGTGGCGCCACCCATGGGGCCACGAAGCGCTGGGCTGGGCGGTGGCTGACGCATGCGGGCGGTGCCACTGGGACCTTCGGTGGAGCCCCTTTCTAGGGGCCACGAAACGCTGCACTGGGTGGTGGCTGACGCATGCGGGCGGTGCCATTGGGGCCGTCGGTGGAGCCACCTATGGGGCCACGAAACGCTGTGCTGGGTGGTGGCTGACGCATGCGGGCGGTGCATTTGGGGCCTTCAGTGGAGCTCCCTATGGGGGCACGAAACGCTGTGCTGGGTGGTGGCTGCCGCATGCGGGCGGTGCCACTGGGGCCGTCGGTGGAGCTTCCTATGGAGGCCACGAAGCGCTGCACGGGCGGTGCCATTGGGGCCGTCGGAGGAGCCACCTATGGGGCCACGAAACGTTGTACTCGGTGGTGGCTGACGCACGTGGGCGGTGCCACTAGGACCTTCGGTGGAGCTCCCCGTGGGGCCACGAAACGCTATGCTGGGTGGCTGACGCATGCGGGCGGTGCCACTGGGGCCGTTGGTGGCTGACGCATGCGGGCGGTCCCACTGAGGCCGTCGGTGGAGCTCCCTATGGAGCCACGAGACGCTGCACTAGGTGGTGGCTGACGCATGCGGGCGATGCCACTGGGGCCGTCGGTGGAGTTCCGTGTGGGGGGCCGGGCCACGAAGCGCTGTACTGGGTGGTGGCTGCCGCATGCGGGCAGTGCCACTGGGACCTTCGGTGGAGCTCCCCGTGGGGCCACGAATCGCTGCACTGGGTGGTGGCTGACGCATGCGGGCGGTGCCACCAGGGCCGTCGGTGGAGCCACCTATGGGGCCACGAAACGCTGTGCTGGGTGGTGGCTGACGCATGCGGGCTGTGCCACTGGGACTTTCTGTTGAGCCCCCATATGGCGCCACGGAACGCTGTACTTGCTTGTGGCTGACGCATGCGGGCGGTGCCACTGGGGCCGTCGGTGGAGCCCCCATGATGGGGCCGCGAAACGCTGTATCGGGTGGTGGCTGACACATGCGGGCGGTGCCACCGGGGGCTTCGGTGGAGCCCCCAAATGGTGCCACGAAACGCTGTGCTGGGTGGTGGCTGACGCATGCGGGCGGTGCCACCGGGGCATTCGGAAGAGCCCCCTATGGGGCCACGAAACGCTGTGCTGGGTGGTGGCTGACGCATGCGGGCGGTGCCACTGGGGTCTTCGGTGAAACCCCCAAACTGGGTGGTGGCTGACGCATGCGGGCTGTGCCACTGGAGTCGTCGGTTGAGCTCACTCTGGGGCCACGAAACGCTGTGCTGGGTGGTAGCTGACGCATGCGGGCGGTCCCACTGGGGGCTTCGGTGGAGCCCCCATATGGGGCCACGAAACGCTGTACTCGGTGGTGGCTGACGCACGTGGGCAGTGCCACTGGAGCCTTCGGTAGAGCTCCCTATGGGCCCACGAAACGCTATACTGGGTGGCTGACGCATGCGGGCGGTGCCACTGGGGCCGTCGGTGGAGCCCCCTATGGCGCTGTGCTGGGTGGTAGCTGACGCATGTGGGCGGTGCCACTGAAACCTTCGGTGGAGTTCCCTACGGGGCCGCGAAACGCTGTACTGGGTGGTGGCCGACGTATGCGGGCGGTGCCACTCGGGCCGTCGGTGGAGCCACCTACTGCACTGGGTGGTGGCTGACGCATGCGGGCGGTGCCACCGGGGGCTTCCGTGGAGCCCCTATGGGGCCACGAACGCTGTGCTGGGTGGTGGCTGACGCATGCGGGCGGTCCCACTAGGACCTTCGGTGGAGCTCCCCGTGGGGCCACGAATCGCTGCACTGGGTGGTGGCTGACGCATGCGGGCGGTGCCACCGGGGCCGTCGGTGGAGCCCCCCCCCCTATGGGGCCACGAAGCGCTGTGCTGTGTGGTGGCTGACGCATGCGGGCGGTGCCACCGGGGCCGTCGGTGGAGCTCCCTTATGGGGCCACGAAACGGGCGGTGCCACTGGGGGCTTCGGTGGAGCTCCCTATGGGACCACGAAACGCTGTACTCGGAGGTGGCTGACGCATGCGGGCAGTGCCACTGTGGGCTTCGGTGGAGCCCCCTATGGGGCCAAACGCTGTACTGGGTGGTGGCTGACGCATGCGGGCGGTGCCAGTCGAGTTCCCTATGGGGCCACGAAACGCTGCGCTGGGTAGTGGCTGACGCATGCGGGCGGTCCCACTGGGGGCTTCGGTGGAACACAAATATGGGGCCACGAAACGTGTGAGGGGTGTGCCGAAATGGTGGACATGCGGAGGGCAGAGGCAAGGGGTGGGAGGAGGGGGAGGAGGAGGAAGGAAGGAAGGAGGAAGGAACGCGGGGACCGTCTCTGCAAAACGAGGACCAACACCACAGCATGGTTGGGAACAACAAGCTCTGGGGGGCAGTTGGGGTGGACGAGTGATTGAGATAGTTGTTATGTTTGGTTGGTGCTGCGTGTTCCATGTGATGTTGTTGGTTTGTAAGCCGTCAGTGCTTGAACTCTTGAGTTGTGTTGTGCTGCTCATTCTGTCTTTGGATATTTCCCCCCCCCCCGCCCCCGTTGGGCGTTGGGGGGCGAGCGGCGGGGGGGAAGCATGAGGAGGAGCATGAGGAGGTCGAGCGCGAGGATGAGGAGAGAGAGGAGGAGGATAAGTAGGGGAAGAGGCAATGTCCACGCCTCTCTCTCTCTCTCTCTCGTTATTTCTGGATATCTCTCTATTTCTCTCTCTCTCTCTCTGTTTCTCTTTCTTTTTCTCTCTCTCTCTCTCTCTCTCTCTTTTCTCTCTCTCTCTCTCTCTCTCTCTCTTTCTCTCCCTGGGGACAGAGGGATAGAAGGATAAGCAGGAAGAGGAATTTGTCACAATCCTTGCACAGGGAATGATTACTGAAAGAAGCTTTGTTAAGGAGTCCTTACCCGTGAATCCGCACTCATCAACCCGTACTGGAAAGAGTCCTTCTAAAAAGGAATCCCTGCTGACGTCATCCTTACTAGAAGGGGCCCGTAGAATCTGGAATGTATTTGAATGTATGGAGTTCTTACTAGAGGGACCCTTCTTGAGGAATCCTTACTGGGGAGATCTGTGCTGAATGAATCGTCGCACAATGAATATTTACTAAATGACGCATTGCTGAATGGATCGTTTCTACGGGGGCCTTACTGAAGGAATCCTTACTAAGAGGTCCTTACCAACGAGTCCTCACTCAGGAACCCTCACTGAAAAAAACCTCACCACCGGAATCTCTACTAAAAGCAATCCCTGGACACCTACAGCAATGTTCATTCTTGGGAATCATTACGAAAGGACTCCCTCATAAGGAATCTGACTAAGGAGTCCTGACACATAAAACCACGCTAAAGGAACCCCTACGTGGGAAATCCGTGCCAATGAATCTATACCAAAGCCTCCGCTGTAAAAGGTTTTCACCCTCGCCGCATCGATGCTGATCGGGAGAATCCAGGAAGCTCAGAGCACCGCAGAGGCCACCGCGGAAAGGCAGGTGCTGATCCACGGCGGGAAACTGTACATAACTACGGTGATGGTGCTTTCACTGGCTAGTGGGCCGTCAGGACGAGCTGGACGAAGAGATGGGGGCCTCCCATGATTAAGCAGCACCAGGCTGCGTGCCACCTCTGACACATCTCTGCCCATCACCAACTTTGCGTGGAGGACGGGCCAGGGCAGCGCGAACAATGCTTGCACGACCAAAAAACAATAGGGCGTGGGGCGCACGAGGCAGGCGGGCAGGACGCTCTGCCTGGCGCACCGCAGCTTCCCAGGCCCCTGCAGGGCGCTCAGTAGCCGAATGCCTTGGTGGTGGCATCCAAGCACGCCATATAGTCCTCGGGCTTCATCAGCGGGTGGTACGCCGGGAAGTTCTCGCCGTCGCACGTGGGCTTCCACTTCTTGTTCTTCTTCTCGGCCTCTGGCCGGTCCGCCTCGCAAGTTCCGTCCAGCTTGGTGCCGAATGCCTCTCCACGGGAGACGCCCTTCGCATCTAGGCACACCTGCGCAAACAGATCCTCGCCCATGGGGCCGTACTTGCCTCCGTCAACGCCCGTTTTCCAATCGACGGTGTCCTTGCACGAGGCCATCGACCCCAGGAGTGTCTCGAAGGCCACCGCCGAGAAGATCTCCAAGCTGCCGAACCACCCATACTTCACGCCTTTGCAGTTCTCGAGGTAGAGGCCGTTGGCCGGGACCAACTTGCTGGAGAGGTAGGACACCAAGCGGCTCGGCACGAACACCGCGTCAGGATCGACCTTCACGACCCAGCTGGCGCTCTTGTACACGCCTGCTTCCCCAATTGCCTTCCAGGCCTGGTAGTGCAAGCCCGTATTCAGCCAGGTGCCGGTCTCCTCTCTCTTCGCGAAATGGAAGTCCCCGTCGGCATCCTCCAGCTTCACAAGGGGAGCGCTGGGCCCGACCTCCCCCTCCTTGTCGCTGAATACTCCCCAGTTCTCGCACCCGAAGATGCTGGTCTTCCTGCCATATGCTCCCTGCAGCAGCTCCAAGTCGTACATCTTCTTTGTGCTGCCGATGTCCTGCATGACCACTGCGAAGCAGTACAATGACGGGCCGTACCAGTCGGCAGGCATCCTTGAGGATCGGGTCCATGATCGGCTGCGTCTGAACGCACAGCTGGGAGGCGCTGGGGGTGCAATTCTTCAGGCACTTGCCCTCTCCTGGCTTGGTCTCGAAGCAATTCAGGCCCGCAACGTTGCAACACCCCAGGCTGTAGCAATCGTCGTCCGTGCTGGCGCACTTGTCGCGCGGGGGCATGGCCACCGTCTGCGCCTTGCTCTGGAGGCGGTCCGTGTCCGACGCCGCCCCGCCTACAGCCAAGCGCGCTGCCCCCGCGCCTGCGCCAGCCAGGAGCAAGGCGGCCACACCTGCGCCACCCGCCGCTCGCCAGGGCGAACGCCTGGCGCGAGCGTCCTGGACCAAGAACTGCTCCGACCCGCTCGCCTCGCCGCCGACCTCCGCGAGTTCCATGCGATCCGTGGGCGAAGGCATTGATAGCAGGCCCGATATGGCCAGGAGTGCTCGCAGACCAGGCAGGCTTCAACAAGTTTTTGAGCAACAACAACTCGTAGGGATGGCAATGATGATGCTTGTGCTGATGATGATTATGATGTTGATGGTGCTGGTGATGATGATGGTGATGATAATACCGATGCTGCTGCTGCTGATGGTGGAAGTGGTGCCGGTGCTGGTGGTGCTGCTGCTGCTGCTGATGACGACGACAATCCTGCTGCGGCTGATGGTGTTGATGATGCCGATACTGATGATGAAGATGATGATGGCGATGATGATGATGATGATGATGATGATGATGATGATGATGATGCTGATGATGATGATGATGGCGATGATGATGATGATGATGATGATGATGATGGTGATGATGATGATGATGGTGATGGTGATGATGATGATGATGATGATGATGATGATGATGATGATGATGATGATGATGGTTATGATGATGATGCTGCTGATGAGGATGATGATGGTGACCCGCTGAGTGCAATATCTGTTTGCAGAAACAATCCAACATCGGGATGACGATGACGAAGGCCGCGACGACGGCGGTATTGATGGTGGTGATGAGACGATGAGGGTGATTTGCTGTCTTCGCCGCAGCGATACAGCTCGGGAGAAACTATGCAGCTGAGGTTGAGCATAGGCCTCCGTGGAAGGCCAGATGCTGATCCACAAGCTGAAAGAAAATGGGGTCCTCCCATAATTCAACAGCGCCAGGCTGCCTGCTGCCTCTGACACATCTCTGTTCATCACCAACTTTGTGTGTGGAGGACGGGTCAGGGCAGCGCAACACATGCTTGCACGACCACAAACAACGGGCGTGTGGCGCACGAGGCAGGCGGGCAGGGCGCTCTGTCTGGCGCACCGCAGCTTCACTGGCTCCTGCAGGGTGCTCAGTAGCCGAATGCCTTGGTGGTGGCATCCAAGCACGCCATGTAGTCCTCGGGCTTCATCAACGGGTGGTACGCCGGGAAGTTTTCGCCGTCGCACGTGGGCTTCCACTTCTTGTTCTTCTTCTCGTCGGTTGGCCGGTCCGCCTCGCAAGTTCCGTCCAGCTTGGTACCGAATGCCTCTCCACGGGAGACGCCGTTCGCATCCAAGCAAACCTGCGCAAACAGATCCTCGCCCATGGGGCCGTACTTGCCTCCGTCAACGCCCGTTTTCCAATCGACGGTGTCCTTGCATGAGGCCATCGACCCCAGGAGCGTCTCGAAGGCCACCGCCGAGAAGATCTCCAAGCTGCCGAACCACCCATACTTCACGCCTTTGCAATTCTCGAGGTAAAGGCCGTTGGCAGGGACCAGCTTGCTAGAGAGGTAGGACACCAAGCGGCTCGGCACGAACACCGCGTCTGGATCGACCTTCACGACCCAGCTGGCGCTCTTGTACACGCCCGCTTCCCCAATCGCCTTCCAGGCCTGGTAGTGCAAGCCCGTATTCAGCCAGGTGCCGGTCTCCTCTCTCTTCGCGAAATGGAAGTCCCCGTCGGCATCCTCCAGCTTCACGAGGGGAGCACCCGGCCCGACCTCCCCCTCTTTGTCGCTGAATACTCCCCAGTTCTCGCACCCGAAAATGCTGGTCTTCCTGCCGTATGCTCCCTGCAGCAGCTCCAGGTCGTACATCTTCTTTGTGCTGCCGATGTCCTGCATGACAACTGCGAAGCAATACAATGATGGGCCGTACCAGTCGGCATCCTTGAGGATCGGGTCCATGATCGGCTGCGTCTGAACGCACAGCTGGGAGGCGGCCTGGTGGGGGTGCAGGCAGTTCCTACGCTACTGGAGGGTGTTTTGGCAGAGTTTGTTATCAGGCACTTGCCCTTCCCTGGCTTGGTTTTCGCCGGAAGCATTAGGCCCGCCCGCGACGCAACGTTTGCAACACCCCAGGCTTTGTGGCAATCGTTCGTCCGTGCTGCTAACACTTGTCGCGCGGGGGCATGGCCACCGTCTGCACCTTGCTCTGGAGGCGGTCCGTGTCCGACGCCGCCCCGCCTAGAGCCAAGCGCGCAGCCCCCGCGCCTGCACCAGCCAGGAGCAGTGCGGCCACGCCTGCGCCACCCGCCGCTCGCCAGGGCGAACGCCGGGCGCGAGCGTCCTGGACCAAGAACTGCTCTGATCCGCTAGCCTCGCCGCCGACCTCCGCGGAGCTCAAGTGCGATCCTGTGGGCGAAGTGCTACCCTTGATCAAGCAGGCTCTCGATTATGTCCAGGGATTGGCCTCGCAGGACCAGGCAGGCTCTGCAACAGGACTTTGAGCAAAAAAAAAAACTCCGTTCATGGATGGATAATGATGGATGCTTGTGTGATGATGATTATGATGTTTGTTGGTGTTGGTGCTGATGATGATGATGATGATTGATGATGATGATGAGATATTACGATGCTAGCTGCTGCTGATGTCTGGAAGTTGGTGCTGGTGCTGCTGATGACGACGACAAACCCTCCCTGCTGGCGGGCTGATGGTGTTGTGATTGGCCGGTCGGGGATACTAATGATGAAGATGATGATGATGGGCCGATTTGTATGGATGATGATGATGATGATGATGATGATGATGATGATGATGATGATGATGATGATGATAGTGATGATGATGATGATGATGACGATGACGACGAGGAAGATGACGATGATGATAATGATGATGATGATGATGAGTGTGATACTGCTGATGATGATGGCGATGATGATAATAACACAGATGACGAGACTGATGACGATGAGGAGGACACTGCTGATGCTGCTGATGGTGTTGGGAAAAAGGATGATGCTGCCGACAATGCTGATGATGATGGCGATGATGATGATGATGATGATGATGATGATGATGATGATACTGATAATGATAATGATGATGATGATGATGATGCTGATGATGATGATGATGATGATGATGGTGATGATAATGATAATGATGATGATGATGATGATGATGATGATGATCGTTATGATGATGATGCTGCTGCTGATGAGGATGATGATGGTGACCCGCTGATTGCAATATCTGTTTGCAGAAACAATCCAACATCGGGATGACGATGACGAAGGCCGCGACGACGGAGGTATTGATGGTGGTGATGAGACGATGAGGGTGATTTGCTGTCTTCGCCGCAGCGATACAGATCGGGAGAAACTATGCAGCTGAGGTTAAGCATAGGCCTCCGTGGAAGGCCAGATGCTGATCCACAAGCTGAAAGAAAATGGGGTCCTCCCATAATTCAACAGCGCCAGGCTGCCTGCTGCCTCTGACACATCTCTGTTCATCACCAACTTTGTGTGTGGAGGACGGGTCAGGGCAGCGCAACACATGCTTGCACGACCACAAACAACGGGCGTGTGGCGCACGAGGCAGGCGGGCAGGGCGCTCTGTCTGGCGCACCGCAGCTTCACTGGCTCCTGCAGGGTGCTCAGTAGCCGAATGCCTTGGTGGATTAGGTTGTGGGATTCCAAAAGCACGCATGTTAGGCCTGGGCTTTCATCAAAGGTGTGGGTTGGTACGCCGGGATGGGGTGGTAGTTTTCGCTCGTCGCCACGTGGGGCTTCCACTTCTGGTTCTTCTTTCCGTTCGGTTTGGCCGGTCCGGCCACCTCGCAAGTTCCGTCCAGCTTGGTGCCGAATGCCTCTCCACGGGAGACGCCCTTCGCATCCAGGCACACCTGCGCAAACAGATCCTCGCCCATGGGGCCGTATTTGCCTCCGTCAACGCCCGTTTTCCAATGGGAACCGGTTTTTTTTTGTCTTGTTCCTTTTGCATATGAGTGAGTGCCATTCGACCCCCAGGAGCGTCTCGGAAGGCTCCCACCTCCCGCCGAGAAGATCTCCCAAGCTTGCCGAACCACCACATCTTCACGCCTTTGCATTTCTCGAGGTACGGTGGCCCGCGTCTGGCAGGAGGGGACCAGCTTCTTGCTGGTTAGAGAAGGTAGACACCAAGCGGCTACGGACACGAACCACGCGTCAGGATCGACCCTTCACGACCCAGCATGGCGCTCTTGTACACGGCCCGCTTCCCCATCGCTCTTCCAGGCCTGGTAGTGCATGCCCGTATTCAGCCCAGGGTGCCGGTCTCCTCTTCTCTCGCGAAAGGGATAGTCCCGCCGGCGGCATGCTCCAGACTTCTGAGGGGGAGCACCGGACGACCTCCCCCTCTTTTGACGCTGATTTACTCCAGGTACCCGCTACGAAAAATGCTGGTCTTCCTGCCGTATGCTCCCTGCAGCAGCTCCAGGTCGTACATCTTCTTTGTGCTGCCGATGTCCTGCATGACAACTGCGAAGCAATACAATGATGGGCCGTACCAGTCGGCATCCTTGAGGATCGGGTCCATGATCGGCTGCGTCTGAACGCACAGCTGGGAGGCGCTGGGGGTGCAGTTCTTCAGGCACTTGCCCTTCCCTGGCTTGGTCTCGAAGCAATTCAGGCCCGCAACGTTGCAACACCCCAGGCTGTAGCAATCGTCGTCCGTGCTGGCACACTTGTCGCGCGGGGGCATGGCCACCGTCTGCGCCTTGCTCTGGAGGCGGCCCGTGTCCGACGCCGCCCCGCCTACAGCCAAGCGCGCTGCCCCCGCGCCTGCGCCAGCCAGGAGCAAGGCGGCCACACCTGCGCCACCCGCCGCTCGCCAGGGCGAACGCCTGGCGCGAGCGTCCTGGACCAAGAACTGCTCCGACCCGCTCGCCTCGCCGCCGACCTCCGTGAGCTCCATGCGATCCGTGGGCGAAGGCATTGATAGCAGGCCCGATATGGCCAGGAGTGCTCGCAGACCAGGCAGGCTGCAACGAACTCTTGAACCAAAACAACTCGTAAAGATGGAAATTCGCCGGCCGCATTGGACCACAAAGGGAAATTCGCCGGCCCAACGGGCCAGAGGCGTGCTAAGATCTCCGGTAACTGCTAAATAATACTTCTACTTCGCGCGCGCGGGGCGGCCTCTGGGGGTCCCCGGACGAAAACTACCCCGGGCGATCCCCGGCAGACTCAGGTCAGAGATGGTTTTCCTCCTGGGCGCCGCCCCCGTGGCCCTCCAGAGAGCCCCAAGAAGGGCCACGAGGCACCCAAGAGCCCTCCAAGATGGTTCAAGAGTGCTCCGAGATGCCACACGATCGTTCCAAGACGCCCAAGATGGCACCCAGACGCCCCAAGAGGCCTCCAAGAGCACTCCCCAGAGGGCCCCAAGAGGCAAAATTCATTACTTTTCCTTAGGTTTTGGGCAGATTTTGGCGTGTCCATCTTTTCGGCTTCCCGACGCCCCAAGACGGCCCAAGAGGCCCCCAAGATCGCCCCAAGAGGGCCCAAGAAGCTCCCAAGAAGCCCCAAGATGGCCCAAGAGGGCTCCAAGACGGCCCCAGAGGCATCCAAGACGGCCCAAGAGGGGCCCAAGAGGGCCCCAAGCGATGCCCCAAAGGGGGAACACAAAACAAAATTTCGAGCCCTCGGCCTTAAGAAGCCCCCAGGAGGCCTCAAGAGGCCTCAAGAGGCCCCTGAGAGGCCCCAAAAGCCCCCAAGAGGCCCTCAGGAGGCCCCCAAGCGACGCTGAAGAGGCCCCCCAGCGGCCCCAAGAGGCTCAGTCATGCGAAATGGGCCGGCGGAATGAGTGAAGCGATTCAATAATCATATTGCTGATGATTATGGTAAGGATGGTGGTGGTGATGATGATGATTCCGCTGCTGCTGCTGATGATGATACTGGTGGTGGTGGTGATGCCGGTGCTGGTGCTGCTGCTGGTGACGACGACGCTGCTGCTGCTGATGGTGTTGATGAGAACGATACTGATGATGATGATGATGATGATGATGATGATGATGATGATGATGATGATGATGATGATGCTGATGATGATGATGATGAATATGATGATTATGCTGATGATGATGCTGATATTGATACTGATGATTGTGATGATGATGATGATGATGGTGATGGTGATGATGACGTTGATGATGGTGATGACAATGATACAGATGATAATAATGATGATGAAGATGATGATGAGGATACGCTGCTGACGATGTTGTTGGGAAAAGGGACAAGGATAAAGACACTGATGATGATGATAGTGATGTTGTTGTTGATGATGATGACGATGATGATGATGATGATGGTGATGGTGATGATGAAGGTGATGATAAAGACGACGATCATGATGATGATGATGATGATGATGATGGTGATGATGGAGATGATGATGATACTGATACTGATGATGATGATGATGATGATGATGATGATGATGTTGCTGATGCTACTGATGATGATGTTGGGAAGAACAAGGTGGTGAATACAATGAAGATGGTGATGATGATGATGATGATGATGATGATGATCACGATGACGATGATGATTATGAGTATGGGGATAAGGATGATGCTGCTGATGATGACGGTGATGGTGCTGATGATAATGATGATCCCCTTAGTGCAAGACCTGTTTGCAGAAGAATAATCCAACGTCGGGATGACGATGACGAAGGCCGCGACGACGGCGGTGTTGATGATGGTGGTGATGAGACGGTGAGGATGATTTGCTGTCCTCGCCGCATCGATTCAGATTGGGATAATCTATGCAGCTCAGACTACCGCGGAGGCCTCCGTGGAAAGGCAGGTGCCGATCCACCAGCTGGAAGAAATGGGGTCCTCCCATAATTCAACAGCGCCAGGCTGCCTGCTACCTCTGACACATCTCTGTTCATCACCAACTTTGTGCGTGGAGGACGGGCCAGGGCAGCGCAAAAAAAAGCTTGCACGACCAAAAAACAGCGGGCGTGTGGCGCGCGAGGCAGGCGGGCAGGGCGCTCTGTCTGGCGCACCGCAGTTTCACTGACTCCTGCAGGGTGCTCAGTAGCCGAATGCCTTGGTGGTGGCATCCAAGCACGCCATATAGTCCTCGGGCTTCATCAACGGGTGGTACGCCGGGAAGTTTTCGCCGTCGCACGTGGGCTTCCACTTCTTGTTCTTCTTCTCGTCGGTTGGCCGGTCCGCCTCGCAAGTTCCGTCCAGCTTGGTACCGAATGCCTCTCCACGGGAGACGCCGTTCGCATCCAAGCAAACCTGCGCAAACAGATCCTCGCCCATGGGGCCGTACTTGCCTCCGTCAACGCCCGCCATCGACCCCAGGAGCGTCTCGAAGGCCACCGCCGAGAAGATCTCCAAGCTGCCGAACCACCCGTACTTCACGCCTTTGCAATTCTCGAGGTAGAGGCCGTTGGCAGGGACCAGCTTGCTAGAGAGGTAGGACACCAAGCGGCTCGGCACGAACACCGCGTCTGGATCGACCTTCACGACCCAGCTGGCGCTCTTGTACACGCCCGCTTCCCCAATCGCCTTCCAGGCCTGGTAGTGCAAGCCCGTATTCAGCCAGGTGCCGGTCTCCTCTCTCTTCGCGAAATGGAAGTCCCCGTCGGCATCTTCCAGCTTCACGAGAGGAGCACCCGGCCCGACCTCCCCCTCTTTGTCGCTGAATACTCCCCAGTTCTCGCACCCGAAGATGCTGGTCTTCCTGCCATATGCTCCCTGCAGCAGCTCCAGGTCGTACATCTTCTTTGTGCTGCCGATGTCCTGCATGACCACTGCGAAGCAGTACAATGATGGGCCGTACCAGTCGGCATCCTTGAGGATCGGGTCCATGATCGGCTGCGTCTGAACGCACAGCTGGGAGGCGCTGGGGGTGCAGTTCTTCAGGCACTTGCCCTTCCCTGGCTTGGTCTCGAAGCAATTCAGGCCCGCAACGTTGCAACACCCCAGGCTGTAGCAATCGTCGTCCGTGCTGGCGCATTTGTCGCGCGGGGGCATGGCCACCGTCTGCGCCTTGCTCTGGAGGCGGTCCGTGTCCGACGCCGCCCCGCCTACAGCCAAGCGCGCTGCCCCCGCGCCTGCGCCAGCCAGGAGCAAGGCGGCCACACCTGCGCCACCCGCCGCTCGCCAGGGCGAACGCCTGGCGCGAGCATCCTGGACCAAGAACTGCTCCGACCCGCTCGCCTCGCCGCCGACCTCCGCGAGCTCCATGCGATCCGCGGCCGACGGCATTGATAGTAGATTGCGATGTGTCCGGGAGTGCTTGCAAATCAGGCGGGCTGCAACCAACTTTTAGGCCAAAACACAGAACAAGTATGATTATGATGATGATGACGATGACGATGGTGGTGGTGGTGATGATGGTGATGATGATGATGATGACGATGGTGTTGATGATGACGATGGTGATGATGATGGCAATGGTGATGGCGATGATGATGATGATGATGATGATGATGATGATTATGATGATGATGATGATGATAATGATACTGATGATGATGATGATGATGATGGTGATGATGGTGATACTGGTGGTGATGATGATGGTGTTAGTGATGATGATGGTGATGACGAGGATGATGATACTGATGATGGTGATGGTGATGATGATGATGGTCCTGGTGTTGCTGATGATGGTGACGATGATGAAGATGCTGCTGATGATGCTGGTGATGTTGGTGATGGTGATGGTGGTGGCGATGGTGGTAATCATGGTGATGATGAGGATGATACTGATGATGACGATGAAGATGGAGATGAACATGGTGATCATGATGCTGATGATGACGATAATGATGGTGGTAATGGTGAGTATGACGAGAAGGATTGTGATGATGATGACCATGCTGGTAATGCGGATGGTGATGCTGATGCTGATGATGACGACGAGACGGTGATTGTGATGCTGCTGATGATGATGGTGATGATGGGGATGGTGGGGATGAGGACTGTGGTAATGATGATGAGGACGAGAAGGAGGATGAAGGTGCTGCCCCATCTGATCAGACCCAAGCACCGCGCGAGAGGCGGGCGGTGGTGGTTGTAGCGTTCTTCGATGGCGGGCGCGGCATGCCTGCGTGTCAAAGAACTGCACGAACAGAACCGTGAGGTCCGTGAGCAAAACGAACCGTCTCAGAACCCAGATAAGAGACCCTCAGTGCAATACTTTTTATGGAAGAGGCAACCATCGGGTCGGGCGAAAGGGGGGGATAGCAAAGGGGGGGTTTGAGAATCAGCTCACGCAGCTGATTTTCCCGGCGCCTCCCTGCGCAAGAGGCGGCTATGTATCGAGGGATGGGCCCCTCGGTGGGGCCGGAACCAGCTGAATGCAGCAGATTTCGTAACCCCGCCTTTCCCAATCCCCCCCTTTCGCCCGGCCCGACACCAGAGTCGGGACGACGACGACGAAGGCCGCGACGGCAGCGCTATTGATGACGGTGGTGATGATTGGGGGGGAACAAACCTACCTCGCTTTTGACCACCCTCGCTTCCAAGAGATACCAAGCGATGCCAAACTACGGCCTGTACTTGTCAGGCCGCTTGACGAGGAGGCGCGTGGTATGCCTTGGTTTTTCCTGGAAGCGAAAGCGGGGGAGGTAATTCACGCTCTGAGATGAGGCGGCAGGGGTGATTTGTCCTCGCCGCGTCGATGCACAGATCGGGAGAGTCTATGACACTCCAAAAATGCCATAGCCCACCGGCTGCAAGCGAGATCTGACTGGCCGGTCGTGCGCTGTCGCGGCGTCCCGATGGTCATGCGAAGCGTGCGTCCTCCTCCTCCTCCTCCTCCTCCTCCTCCTCCTCCTCCTTCCTCGCTCGCTCCCTCCTCAGCCACTCCCCCTCCCCCTCCTACTCCTCTCCTACCATCCCCCGCCCGAAAATGTCGACTGTTACTCTCCGACGCCCCCCCCCTGCCTCCGCTCCCCTCCCCCTCCTCCTCCCTCCTCGCCCCAGGGGGGGAAGGGGGGAAGAAAAGGGGGGGTAAAATAAGAAAGGAGAGAAGAAGAAAAAGGGTATAGAGCGGGGGAGAAGAAAGAGAAGGGGAGGAGAGAAGAGAGGAGAGAGGGGTTAAGAGATGAGAGGAACTAAAGGAGACGTGGGGGGGGGGGGGGGGCCCCCTCCTCCTCCCCCTCCGTCCCCCCTCCCCGTCCTCCTCCTCCTCCTCCTCCTCCTCCTCCTCCTCCTCCTCCTCCTCCTCCTCCTCCTCCTCCTCCTCCTCCGTCGCAAGTGCTGCCGGACGGGCTCCGTGGGCGTCCGCGTCTCTGCTCCGTATGACTCCGTGGCGGTTGCTGTGCTACGGAGCAGTTGGAGTCGGTGTGCCAGCAGGCAGTGTTTGCTGGTGACCCGGGCGTTGGAGGAAAGACTCCCCCATTGGTGCCCTCCCAGTGACCAGGTAAAGCAGGAAGGGGAAAAATATTGACCAGGGGCCCTCGTCCCGGTATCCCTATAAGACTACCACGAGATGTTCTTAGAACCCACTGATGTTTTACGAACAGAACCAGAATTCTTAGGACGTAAGCCCGATGTGCTAAAACACGACAGCCCAAACCAGAAATGTTCTAAAAACATTTCGTGGCAGCCACAAGAGGTTCTTAGAACACTGTTTGATAGGCCTATAGGCACGCCAGGACGCTTCGCCACTGCTTGAAAAAGGGAGGGAGATAGGAAAACGAACTCTATACACCGACGCTCTTCCCGACCCTGCGCTGAAATTCGCACAGGAACGCGGATTCTGGTGTATACGGAATCCTGGTGTATACATTTTGTGTTGCTTCCCTTGGATAACGGGGGACAAATATGCACCACACCTCCCCGACGTCGTCCCTGACCCTCAAAAAGTCCTGGGGTGGAAAGGGAGCCCGCCACTGGTAATGCATATATGTTCCAGCTTCCGAGGGGAGAATCGAGAGCACCAGCGTGCAGGAGCTGGACCCGCGCAGCCGGCTCAGGCCGACCTGCAGGAGCGGTCCTAGGGGAACAAAAAGTGACATAACATGAAACCTCGGAGGTCCGCGCGGATTTCTCGGATCGGCGCTGGGGCCCCCCGGCGGCGCCCCAGGCGCCGCCCCTGGCGCGCTCCGCGCGCCAGGGAGGGGAGTCCAGCGCCGATCCGAGAAATCCGCGCGGACTTCCAAGTCTTTATGCTTATGCCACTTTTTGTTCCCCTAGGTTCGGAGGTGGACAAACCTCCCTTTAGTAAACCTCCCCTAAATGAACACGGCCTGGGACCGAAACCGACGGACCCGGACCCGCAAACATAACGGCCGCGATGCCCTCTCGCAAACCCTGAGGTTCGATATATGTAAAAATAGCAGTTGCAGAAAATATCTGCAAAAAATACCGGCTGCGAATCATATATGCAAAAAATAGCAGTTATGCGCATTTTTATATCATGTTGAGCATATCTGTAAATTCATAAGAGTCCTAAGTCATATCTGCAAAAAATAGCAGTTATAACCCATATCTGCAAAAAATAGCAATTATGGCGAATATCTGTAAAACATAGCAGTTAACAGTCAGATCTGCAAAAATAGCAGTTATGGCAAATATCTGTTTAAAAATAACAGTTATGAGTCATATCTGCATCATGAGCCGTCTCTGGGCCATCTTGAGCCGTCTTGAGGCAGTCTAGTGGGCCGCAGGTGAAACGACCCTTAAGCCTGCCCATCGAATCCGATGAGTTTCCGATGCACTACCAATCGAGTTGCCGATGGTTTTCCGATGAGTTTGCGATGCGTACGTATCAAATAATGCCCGATCACGTGGTACGTGTTGAACACTGCCACGAGGCCGTCGGGTACACCGCTGCCCGTAGGCGGCGCGGGTTAAGACAATTAGGGACGCGGCTCGTTAAATAAACGGGCGCCGCGCTTAACATGAAAAAGTAAGTGAAACAGTGAGCGGGGCGAGAGCGCCATTTTGAAAGTACCCGCCCTCCATCCGTGTAGTTGTTCAAAGCCCCAGATGCCCCGAACCCTACTGAGGAGGAGGACGGGGGAGGAGGAAATGGCGGAGGAGGAGGAGGAGGAGGAGGAGGAGGAGGGGGGCGGACGGCGCGGAGGCGCCTCGCGCGATCAAGGTTGAACGCGCTACGGGGGCCCATCTCGGGCCCCAGTGCTCGCGGGCACGGGGCCGCGGCGCGAAATCTCGATGTTCGGGGACGAACGCTCCACGCGGTGTCGGAAACCATCGTCCGACGACGACGACGACGACGACGCCCCGCGAGGCGTCGTCGTCGTCGTCGGCGTTCTGGCTCGATCGATCGCGATCGGCGTTCTGGCTCGATCGAGCATGTTGGGCTACTTCGAGGCCACTAGGAAGGTCAACCTTCCTCCGCGCGCCCAGTTGGCGCGCTTCCGCGGGGCGCGCGCGATGGCACCCTTCGAGGCTGCCACGCCGCCCGCGACCCCGCGTGCGGGGAAGGGCTCGGCGGCCGAGGAGCCGCCGACGCCCCCGACGACGGCGGCGGCGTCGGCGGTGGAGAGCGTGGCCAGCTCGGCCGCGGCCACGCCGCAGGCGGCCACGCCGCCGCCCGCGGCCTCGCCGCCGCCCGCGGCCTCGCCGCCGCCAGAGACGGCGCAGGAGACGGCCACGGAGGCCATCTCTACTCGTCGTCGTCGTCGTCGTCGTCGTCGTCGTCGTCGTCGTCGTCGGCGTCCTCCCCCGTCGTTCCGGCACCGATGGCGACAACGATGACGACGACTACGACGACCACCCATGGGTGGTCGTCGTAGTCGTCGTCGTCGTCGCCGCCGCTCGAGCCGCGTGCGCTCGCTCCGCGTTCGTCGGTGTGTGTCCGTGTGTTCGGTGGTCGTCCAGTCGCAGACTCCGAAGAGTTGGTTGGTCGTTCGTCGTTTCGTGGGGTCGGTCGTCAGTGTCGTCTCGTCTCGTCGTGGTCGTGTCTCGGTGCGTCGTCGTGCCACAGGCTTCTCGACGACGTAACGGCGGCGGGCTGTGTGTTTCGGCGTGTCGAACAGCTCTCATGGGCGCTCACCTCGCGAGGAGCTGTCGAGGTCAGTGCGTTGGTGGGCCAGCTTGTTTCGTGTGGAACCGCCGCTCAGGGTGCGCCCGTGCGCGCGGTGTGTGGTTCTTCAGATGGTTGGGGTGGCTCGCTGTGACCCCCCCGTCGTCTCTGACCTCAATATCTCCGATTGGAGCCGATGAGTTCCTCCCTACGAGTCTCCGATGAGTTTCCGATGAGTTTCGATGAGTTTCCGAAGAGTTCACGATGAGTTCCCGATGGGCTTCGATGAGTTTCCGATTAGTTTACGATGAGTTTCGATGAGTTTCCGAAGAGTTTCCGAAGAGTTCCCGATGAGTTTCCGATGAGTTTCCGATGAGTTTCGATGAGTTTCCGATGAGTTGCCGATGAGTTTCGATGAGTTTCCGAAGATCGATCCGATGAGTTCCCGATGAGCTCCCGATGAGCTCCGATGGGGCCCTGGGCGGGGCCCTGGATGCATTCCTGGAGGGAATTTCGGTGAGTTTTGAATCCGCAGCGCCCCGATCTATGTGTCCGTAAACGTTTTGGCTCCACCATTTCAGTGGGCACCAGCTGCCAGATGCCATACCCGACGCTCGGCCCTATCCGACGCTCGGCCCTACCCTATGGGCGCCAGCGACGGGTCCGAGTCGACCCGCGCCGTGTGCACGGACGTGGAGTTGCTGACCAAGGTGCTGCGCCCTGTCATGACGAAACCAGATTTCGTGGTGTACAAGAGCGACCACTCCTCCTTCCCTGTGTCCAGCGACCAGGCGCCCTTAAATGCCGACGCTGCGGTGCTCGTCGCGCAGTCGATCAGGCAGCAGGCAGCGCCGAACTTGAGCGTCGGCAAGGTCGCGTGCGAGAACGCGATCGAGTTCTTGGTCACCGAGAAGGCGAAGACAGGAAAGCCGCCCTGGAGTTTGTTCGAGGGCGAATCCAAGAAGCGCTACGTGAGGGACATGACGGCTAGGGTGCGCACGCTGTGCATGCACGTGGGGTCCTTCTACCGCCGCAAGCTCGGCCCCCCTCAGTGGTACGAGGCCGTCATCGCGGAGCAGGGCAACACCGACGGCATCAACCTGAACGAGGATCAGGACGAGGAGGGGGACGACGCGGACGAGGAGGACAGCGCGCCCGTCAGGCGAAGGCCGTCAATGCGAGGAGGTTCGGCGGCAGGGGGCGAGGGCGAGCCCGAGGGCACGGGGGCCGCGAAGAAGAGGCCCGCCGCGGCCAAGCCTGCAGGTGACAGCGCGGTGTCCGAGGTGCAGTACGTCTACAAGTTCGACGAGAACAAGAACTCGGCAGTGCGCATCCAACCGAGCACGCGGCGGGTGGAGCTTTGCGACAGCTCGCGGTCGTCCGACCAGGGCGGATTCATGGTTGCCACGTGGGCCGACGGGAAGGAGTGGCGCTACCCAGAGGCGCTGCAGCAGCAGAAGGAGAAGCCGAAGAGCGCCAAGAGTGGGCTTCCTTCTAAATACTTACCTGACGGCTCAAAGGTCTACGTCGAGCTGAAGAGAGATCGGGATCCGAACCACAAGCTCATCCTCATCATGCGCAAGCTCAAGGACGGCACCAAGGAGCAGCAGACGCAGGCGACCACCAGGCACTTCGACAACGAGGAGCATGGCGTCAAGGTGATGACCGAGCGGATCTTAGAGATGTTCGCCCGCGACCCGAAAACTACGAAGCAGCAGGCGATGGCGGCGAAGATGGACCTCCTCAAGGAGATCGAGAAGACTGTCGAAGCGATCTGCCAGAAGGAGGCCGAGAAGTTGGCCAAGCAGGAGGCCGATGCGGCGGCGGCGCCCAAGCGGGGCGCTGCAGCTCGCAGGAGGCCCGCCGCCGCTAAGCCCGCCACCGAGGAGGCGGCGGCCTCCGACGCCGAGGCGGCGTCGGGCAACGGCACGGGCGAGAGCGCCGAGGCGGCTTCGGACGGGGAGGTCTACACGGCAGGAGAGGGGGAGGCAGACGCTGCTGCAGGAGGCGCGCCGTCCACTCCCGAGCAGAAGGGCAAGGGCAAGAAGCGCGCCGCACCAGGCAAGATCTCGACTTCGAAGGTCCCCATCCAGCGCATCGGCACCGAGAAAGGCATCACGGGGCCGACGGGCACGCTCATGGGGGACGCGCGCAAGCAGCTGGCGGAGGATGACTCGTCGGACGGTGCCGAGTAGACTGACGGGCTCCGACTTCAGAGAGCCACGATCGGAAAACATGTAGCCCACTCCGCCCTGGCCTCTCGGACCCCCGCCCTCCGCGGCGATCCGACTCCCTCGGCTCAGCGATTGCGGGGGTCGCGAGGATAACTCAGCGCATGGCGCGACGTGGCAGCGGAGATAACCGCGACGAGTTCCCGAGGTCGCGAGGATAACGTTGCGCATGGCACGGCGTGGAAGCGGAGATAATCGCGATGAGTGTCCGATGAGTTCCCGCTGAGTTTCGATGAGTTTTCCCCTCGGCTCCGATGCGTTTGTCGATATATATATATATATATGTGTGTGTCGGCGAGCCCCCCACCCCTCCGCCTGACATGGGAAATTTCATCGTCGGCGTCGTCACGTCGTTGTTTATTGTTATTCTTGTTATCGCGTCAACATCTGACATCCTACCCCTCCCCCCCATCCCTTCCCATTGCGCTGCTTAATTGCCCTCTCACCGAATCGGGTGTCGCATCTGACCCTCATGCCTAGGAGGAAGAGGATGAAGGATGCCTAGGGCGTTGCCCACGGCGGGTTCTCCTGGATGCCTGGCACCTCGACGGGCTGCACTCGGCGGGCGGGTTCACCTGCGGGCCTCAGTCCTCGCACGGGTTGCCCTCGGCGGGCGGGTTCTCCTGCGGGCCTGGCACCTCGTGCGAGTTGTTGGGGTCTGTCGCCTCGAGCGGGTCCTCTGGGGTGTGGGGCGACAAGCGCGGGCCCTCTGGCGTCGGTGGGATCGTGGCGCAAGGGGGTGACGTCAGCACGCCACTGGCCCAGCGCCTCAAAGGCCTCGCGGGGCTCTCGTCCTGCTCCTGGAGCGCCGAAGCCTGCGAGCGCGGGCTGCTCGTGTCGGGGTCGAAGCTGCCGCCGCTCTTGCTCTTGCCCTTGCCCGTCAAGCTGTCGCCGCTCTTGCCCTTGCCCGTCGAGCTGTCGCCGCTCTCGCTCTTGCTCTTGATCTTGCCCTTGTACGTGCGCTCTGCAGCCCACACGTCGGCTTCTGTGATGTCGTAGGTGTAGCGCTTGTCGTGCATCCACGATGGGAGACGGCTCAGCCTCTCAAGCTCTTCCTGTGACAAGAAGCCGCGCTTGCCCTTGCCCTTCTGCTCGTCGCTGTTGCCCTTGCCCTTCTGCTTGCCCTGCTGCGTGTCGTCGTCGCCCTTCTGGCCGTCTGTCACGAACTGGCAGGGCTGCCCGAGCTTGAACGGGCAGCTTTCACTTGTCCCCCCAGAGAAAACCTGGTAGACTCCGCAAATCAAGCATGCGAGTGCCGAGCTTGATACCGACCGTGATGCCGAACGTGGGCAGTGGCCTTCGTTGGGGCCGTCGCCGTCGCCTTCGTTGGGCCCGTCGCCCGTCTTGCTCTTGAGCACTCTGCGGTATTTGAGGGCGTGCGGGGTCCAGGGCTCCATATCAGGCGCGTGTGGGGCCCAGGGATCTAGTCGCCGAAATAGATGCGGACGGCAGGCTTCGCGCCGAGGCGAGAGCGCCCCCTCGGAACGGCCGAAGACGGTCCGAGTGGCCTCCAGCGGTCGCTCGGGACGACGCGGGCGCCCTCAGACTTGCCTCCGGCGAGGCGCGGCAGTGGGGGGGGGCCACCGAGACATCCTGGATCATCGACTCTGTTTTTCGGTTGTTGCCTTTCGGTGCCTCCTGGACCCCCTCGCGCCTACGGCTGGATCCGCCTCGCAATTCAAATCGAAGCGCCCTCCTGGGAAACAACTCGAGCCTCGATCCTCCATCATCGACTCTCGAGTTTGACGGCCGTTTCGGGCCTCGAGGGGCCTCCCCGTGCCTACGGCTGGGTCCGCCTCGAAATTGAAATCGACGCGCTCCTCAGGTAACAAAAACACCTCGGGTCTCGATCCTCGATCCTCGACTCTCGATTGTTTCTGCCGTGTTGGTAGTATTGATGGAGGGGAGGGAGCATCCCCCTCGCCGATGCAGGACGGCCCGCACGTCGAGGACTTGCCCGACTGCCAGGACAGCTGGTCAGAGCGCTGGGCCCGCAGCAAGGACGGTGCAGTCGAAAGCTGCCGTGGGAGTGGGGGGGTGGCGAGGAAGGAGGTGAGGGTGAGGGGGTTGATGAAAGGGGGAGGGAATGAGGGGTGAGGAGGAGATGCGGAGGGCTGAGACCGCCCCTTCCCCCCGCCCGATACTCGGGTGGGGGGTTCGGACATGGGTGCGCGGGAGGAGTCGTGGCGACGGTGGTTTTCGCCGTCGGCAGGACACCCCGCGTGCGGATGAGGGCGCTGATGCACCGCCTGAATCATCGTCGGCGGCAGCGGCATCGTCGGCAGGACCTGCGCTGGACGGCGCGGCGAGCATCGGCCTGCAGCAGGCGAACCTCGGGGCCATCGGCCTGGCCCAGGCCGACACCGCCGCGCTGGGCATCACGCAGATCGACGGGGCGGCGATCGGGCTGGAGCAGGCGAACCTCAAGGGCCTCGGCATCAGCCAGCTGGGCGACACCGCCGCGGGGCCGAGCGGGGCGTCGCTAGGCGTCTCGCTGCCTGAGAACCCGTTCGAGGGCTCAGGCGGGCTGCAGCTCGGCTTCCTGGCGAAGAGGCTCAACGAGTTGGCGAAGGGCTGCGAGACGCCGCTCGCGACCAGGGCGCAGGAAAGCCCCGACGACGAGCAGCCCGATAAGGTGATCGAGGAGGCGTGGAGGACGAGGACCGCGAAGTCGAGGACGGCGATTGCCAGCAAGTGCGACCGCTTCAAGAAGGGCAGCGCAGAGGAGCAAGAGAAGTACAAGAATGCGCAGGGCCACATCGGCAAGGAGAACTGCATCCTCGAGTGGGTCGACAAGCAGTGGAACGCCTACCAAGAGCGCAGGTTGGGAGCGACGACGACGACGACAACGATGACGACGACTACGACGACCACCCATGGGTGGTCGTCGTAGTCGTCGTCGTCGTCGTCGCCGCCGCCGCCGCCGCCGCCGCCGACAGGTCTAAGAGGAAGACCAACACGGAGGCCCACCTGGAGTGGGGGACCCACGAGCCGTTCGAGGTCATCGCAGGCAAGGAGTCGGGGGTCGGCATCACAGAGACGGGGGCGATGGCGGCACTGAACACCGTCTTGGCGTGCCAGAAGCTGGGGTACCCCTGGGCGCAGTGGAACAGCTTCACCAAGCGCGCCGAATACCTCTACTGCAAGTCGGGCTTCAAGAACAAGTTCGAGACGGCGTGGACGCAGTGTCAGGAGCAGACGGGCGTGCAGGACGACCTGGCGCTCGACTTCCTGAAGGGGGGGGGGGGGGGGGGGGGG
>CAUYUJ010009363.1:22500-34645 GCA_963575745.1 Prorocentrum cordatum | reverse complement strand
CATATATATATATATATATATATATACCACGGGGAACGGGACCTGGGGCCGCCAGATTGGTGCCTCGGACCCCCATGGGGGCCACGGGGCTCCAGGACGCTCCCTGGGGCCCGAACCTCGACCACAAATGTGGAGCCCAGGGCCCGGGCCGCCTCTGAGAGGGCTGAAATCGCCGTCGGAAGCCCTCCGACAGCCGTCCCGGCAGCCCTGGACGTTCTCGAGAAGTTCCCAAGACGCTTCAAGATGCCGCCCTAGAGCGGCCCGAGAGGCCAAAATCGTTGATTTTACTTGTTTTTGTTCCAATGTTTTTGGCTTTCTCCTTGTTTCGGCTTTCCGACGCTCCACGACCGCCCCAGAGGCTCCCAAGACCGTTCCAAGAAGGCCCCAGAGGCTCCCAAGAGAGCCCCCAGACGGCCTAAGAGAGACGCAAGAAGGCTCCAGGAGCTCTCCGACAGCTGTCGCAGCGTCCCCAGACGGTTTCGAGACGCTCCGAAGACCGCCTCCAGGTGTCTCCAGCGGCTCGCGATGCGTCTGAAGCTGCCGAGGACGTCCCCCAAGACGCGCCAAGAGGCTTGAAGATGCCGCCGAGGAGCGGCCCGAGAGGCCGAAATCGCTGATTTCCATGTTTTTGTTCCCCCACATGCTTCGTGGGGTTCTGGTTTTCTTCCCTGCCGCGCCGCACCCGCGTCTCCTCACACCTCCCCTCCTCTCTCTTTCTTCCTCCCCTCACTCACACACACACACACACACTTCACTGTTCCCCCCCTCGTCACAGCACTGCTCAGCTCAACTCACCTCAGCACAGCACAGCTCAGCTCAGCACAGCACAGCTCGGCTCAGCTCAGCACAGCCCAGCACAGCCCAGCACGGCTCAGCTCAGCACAGCACAGCACAGCACAGCTCGTGGCATTTTCTCTACACCACAGGGGGTGCGCAGGGGTTGGGCTCTCAGCTCGGCCGCTATCCACGACACTGGCGCAAAGCCTAGCAGGCTCAATCACTCTCTCGACACCAAAGGGGGTGGGCAGGGGGTGGTCTCTCAGCTCGGCCGCTATCCACGACACTGGCGCAAAGCCTAGCAGGCGGGGCACTTTCTCGACACCACAGGGGGTGGGCAGGGGGTGGTCTCTCAGCTCGGCCGCTATCCACGACACTGGCGCAAAGGCTAGCAGGCGTGGCGCTTTCGCGACACCACAGGGGGTGCGCAGGGGGTGGTCTCTCAGCTCGGCCGCTATCCACGACACTGGCGCAAAGCCTAGCATGCGTGGCACTTTCTCGACACCACACGGGGTGCGCAGGGGGTGGTCTCTCAGCTCGGCCGCTATCCACGACACTGGCGCAAAGCCTAGCAGGCGTGGCACTCTCTCGACACCAAAGGGGGTGGGCAGGGGGTGGTCTCTCAGCTCGGCCGCTATCCACGACACTGGCGCAAAGCCTAGCAGGCGTAGCACTTTCGCGACGCCGCAGGGGGTGCGCAGGGGGTGGTCTCCTCAGCTCGGCCGCTATCCACGACACTGGCGCAAAGCCCTATCAGCGTGCACTTTTCTCGACACCCACAGGGGTGCGCAGGGGGTGGTCTCTCAGCTCGGCCGCTATCCACGACTCTGGCGCAAAGCCTAGCAGGCGTGGCACTTACTCGACACCACAGGGGGTGCGCAGGGGGTGGTCTCTCAGCTCGGCCGCTATCCACGACACTGGCGCAAACCTAGCAAGCGTGGCACTTTCTTGACACCACAGGGGGTGCGCAGGGGGTGGTCTCTCAGCTCGGTCGCTATCCACGACACCAGCGCAAAGCCTAGCAGGCGTGGCACTTTCTCGACACCACAGGGGGTGCGCAGGGGGTGGTCTCTCAGCTCGGCCGCTATCCACGACACTGGCGCAAAGGCTAGCAAGCGTGGCACTTTCTCGACACCACAGGGGGTGCGCAGGGGGTGGTCTCTCAGCTCGGCCGCTATCCACGACACTGGCGCAAAGCCTAGCAGGCGTGGCACTTTCTCGACACCAAAGGGGGTGGGCACGGGGTGGTCTCTCAGCTCGGCCGCTATCCACGACACTGGCGCAAAGGCTAGCAAGCGTGGCGCTTTCTCGACACCACAGGGGGTGCGCAGGGGGTGGTCTCTCAGCTCGGCCGCTATCCACGACACTGGCGCGAAGCCTAGCAGGCGTGGCACCCTCTCGACACCGAAGGGGGTGGGCAGGGGGTGGTCTCTCAGCTCGGCCGCTATCCACGACACTGGCGCAAAGGCTAGCAGGCGTGGCACTTTCTCGACACCACAGGGGGTGCGCAGGGGGTGGTCTCTCAGCTCGGCCGCTATCCACGACACTGGCGCAAAGCCTAGCAGGCGTGGCACTTTCTCGACACCACAGGGGGTGCGCAGGGGGTGGTCTCTCAGCTCGGCCGCTATCCACGACACTGGCGCACAGCCTAGCAGGCGTGGGGGGGGGGGTAGCGCAGACGAACACATAAGATTTAAATTAAGTATGTGGGGTTCCTCGGTAGCTCCAGGTCCAGGGGAAGGGGGGGACAACATGTTGTGGTCAGGAATGCTCACCAGCACCATTGGTAGCGCTAATCGAGCACACGGGCTGACGGCAGGGACCGTTGCCAGTTGCTGGTTGCTCGCCCTTCCCCCCTCCAATGGGGCCCACAGTGGGGGCCTGTACTCCCCTTCGAGGGCTGGAAAGTTTGACGGGGCCCCCAGCGTTGTATATCACAGGTTTTTCTGTTTTTTTTGGTTTTCAGGTGCCGACAAACAGGAGGTGGGGGAGCGGTGGGGCGAGGCCGCGGCGAGCATTTCAGCTCCAGAAACCAGAAAAACCAGAAAAACTTGTGATACGCAGTGTTTCGTTGGTTCCCAGACCAGAAAACCAGAAAAACCTGTGATACACAGTGTTTCGTGGCCTCGGCCGAAACCGATATGCTTGCGCGCACGGTGCCCGTGACGGATGGGCCGAGCGGATGAGTTCGTCAGCCTGGATGGCAGGCCAAAGTTGAGTTCTCCAACAGGGAGAGGACCAGGTGGAAGAACAGAAGGTGGAGGACGAGGGAGGAGGGAGGAGGAGGGCGAGTAACAGGAGAAGCAGGAGGCGAGGGGGGAGATGGAAGAGGAGGGGGAGGATGAGGGAGAGTAAGATGAGGAGGAATACTTCTCGGGTCACAGCCCGCTGTGACAGACCATGTGTCTGCGGCTGTTCGGTGCCAGCATCTCAAGACCGCGGCTTCGTGTTTTGGGCGTTTTGGGGGGTCGCTGGGGGGGGGGCGTATATAATATATATATAATATATATATATATATATTAATAATATGTTGACGTGTATATATGTGTGTATATATACATACACGTATATACATATATACATACATACATACATACATGCATGCATGCATGCATACATACATACATACATACACATACACATACACATATACATATATATATATATATATATATATATGTATAAGCTTGCTGATTAATGATATGCTGAAGACCGAAACACGCCGTCAACACCGATCCGTAGTTTTTCCTGGCTCGAGCCCCCCCCCTCCCCGGGGGGGCAGGGGGGAAACGGACCAGGGGCCCTTGATGCTGGGGCAGCTTGCCCGGGCCGCCGTGCTGGGGGTGGCCAGCCTGGGCGGCGCGTGGCCGGGGAGGTGCCGGTCGTCGACGTGCCCGGCATCGCCGCCCCGCCCGCCGGCGGCGACTTGCACGCCGGCGCTGGCGGACACGTGTCCGCCAGCGCCGGCGGTCTCGCGCCCGCAGGTGAGCGTCACCTGCCCGGCGGTGCCGGCCGCGGAGGCCCGCGCCTGCCCCCAGGCGCCGGCGGCACCGGTGTGCCCGCCGCCGCCCGAGAGCCCGCAGGGCACGGCCAAGGCGGAGGTCGCCGAGTCGCCAGGCCGGCAGGACCTGTCGCCGGATGGTAACATGTACCTCGAGGACTTCAGCGACGCCGTGGCCGTGCGATGTCTGGGGCCGAACAACGAGGTGCCGGAGAGGGTACCTCGGAACCTGATCTATGACTTCGATCAGCCCCCGTCGGCGGGGACGCTGGGCAAACGGATGCAGGAGGGAGCCTACGCCGCCGGGCTAGAGGACCAGCGCCGCGGCTACGGCATCGCCGTGTGGGGAGCTGGAGGCGCCGCTGGGGCCGCGAGCGCCGCTGGCGCCAAGCCGGCCGCGGCCCAGGCCGGCGGCGCTGGCCGTGTGGCGGCGGGAGCGCCCGCTTACGTGCCGGCCCAGCCGCCCGCGCCGGGGGCTCCCGGCGAGGGCGAGGACGGTGGGCTGGGCCCGGCGGCGCTCCAGGGCCACGAGTGCGTCAGCCGCGACGTCCGCCCGCCAGCGGGGCCGACGGTGCAGCCGGTGACGGTCGACACGGTGCGCTGGGTGGCGGCCGCGAGCGTGGTGTACCCTGGAGGCAGCGTGGATCGAGGGGACGACGAGACGATCAGCGGGTCGGAGATGGTGTCGGGCCGCAAGGGAGTGATCGTGCTGATGGGGGTATCCGTGCTGATGGGGGACGTCGGCGACGGCGTTGTGGAGGTGTACAGGTCGAGGGAGGCCCATCATGACGCGTGGCTGCTGAAGATGCAGAGGGACTCTCGAGGTGACGGCCACCGCCCCTGGCGCGACGTCACGCGCGGTGTGAGCGCGGTGAAGCAGACGGACTGGCCCTCGTCGGGCCCGCAGACGACGGAGTGGTGCACAAGGTTCCTTGACCGTCGGAGTGAGGGGCCCGTGGGCTGGAGTCGGCGCTGGCGAGCCGACAGCAGGCTGGCCATGGACCAGTGGGGCGTATCCGAGCACGAGACGCTGGCGAAGACCCTCGAGCGCCCCGACCAGTATGACGTGGTGAACGTGGCGGCGGCGGAGTACATCGAGCGACGGATGCGGCTCATCGAGTGCTTCTACTACGAGGTCTGCTGGCAGGCGGACGGCGGCAAGCATCAGGACAGCAAGGGCGGCAAGGGCGCGCGCCTGGGGGAGATGGCTGACCTCTCCGGGAAGCCGCCCGAGGACGGAGAGGTGATGGTGGCGCCGGAGCTGCTGTCCTACTTCGCCACCGAGCTGGAGCGGGACTCTGGCATCAGGAAGCAGATGAGGGAAGCCCGCGAGGGACGGCGACTCGCGGGCAAGCATGACCAGTGAATGGGGCCGCCGTGGGAGCCCCCGATCCCACGGCGAGTATGCAGGGGGGCCGCTGGACATGAGCCCCGGCGCGGCCTTTGTACGTGGCTCACACGAGGGCAGGGTCGTCAATCGTGATCTACTTCCCTTGCCTCACTACCGCCTGCCGAGCATGGGCAGCGACGATGGCGGTCAGCCAAAGTCTCGTCGGGGGCAGCGCCGCCGAGGGGAGCGGGCTCATTGCGAAGACTGGGCTCGCTGCTGCGCGATCACGCTGAACGAGCTCGACCGCGGGTCTGCCGATCCGCATCCTCAGGGACAGCGGGCCAGTGCCGGGCAGGAGCGCAGCTTGGGCATGATCCAGGCTGCGGTAGCTGAGCTCGGACGGCCGCCCGCCGACCTGACTCGCCAGGGAGCCCTCGCGGGGCTCCTGGCCAAGCGCAGCTACACCGGCGAGAAGGTGTCTGCCGCTCGGCTCGACATTTCTCTCTTGTCCCTGCCTGCTGGTGGGGACGGTCCTCGAGCGCTGACAACCTTGCTCGGGGATGAGGGCCCAATGGTAGTCGATGCCTTTCTGAAAGACAAAGTCTTGCCTCCATCGGAGGCGGCGGCGCGGGTGGCCGAGTCGGCCTTGAAGCGTCCGTACTACGATCCTTCGCTGCAGGGGAGGCCGCGCCGGTATGCGCGCCTCCTCGTGGCCCTTGACGGCGCGGGCATGCTCGAGTGGAGGCGGCGCGGGTCGCCCCGAGTAGGCTTGTTTACTGTTTGGAAAAAGAACGGCAAGCAAAGATTGATTGTCGACGCTCGGTTGTCTAACTTGTGCTTCGCTTCTCCTGATCCTGTCGACCTTGCCACAGGCGGATCTTTCGCGTCCCTCGAGGTTGACCCTGGGCCCCCAGTGTGCCTTGCTCAGGTCGACATCCAGGATGCCTTTTACCACCTCCTCCTCCCTCCTGAGCTCGTCCCCTTTTTCTGTCTCCGCCCTGTCACCGCTGGGCTCGCCGGAGTCGTTGAGCTCGACGGCGCCCCTGTCTCTCCGACCCAGCTCGTGTACCCACACCTGCGTGTTGTGCCGATGGGGTGGAATCGCGCCATGTGGTGGTGCCAGCGAATTCATGAATTTCATGCCTTTCGGCAGCCCGGCGTGTCCCTCTCTAACAAGCTCTCGGATAAGAAACCCGGGGTGCGTCTGGGCCGCTCGGGGTTTGCTCACACTGAATACGTAGACAACTTCGCGGCCATTGGGCGCCAGGCCAAGGAGGTCGACGCTGTGGCCGATTCCGTTTTAGACGCCCTGACCGCCGCTGGGCTCAGCATGCATCCTCGTGAGAGCTCAGTCGGTGGGTCCGTCTTGGGATGGGAATTCAGTGACGAGTGCCCTCAGGTTCGTGTGAGCCCTCGCAGAGCGTGGAGACTCCGACTCGGCATTGAGGGGCTCCTAGAGAAGGGCTTTGCTACAGGCAGGGACCTCGAGGCCATCATAGGACATTTCACGTTCGCCGCTCGAATTCGGCCAGAGGCTTTGTGCGTGTTCTCTGCTGCGTACGCCTTCAGTCAGCGGGGGGCCGACACTCGCCGTAGGTTGTGGACTGCCGTGCGAAGGGAGCTTCGTTGGGCAATAGGTCTCCTCCCCCTCCTCCGTCGTCGCCTCGATGCCGTTTGGAGCTCAAAGGTGCGGTGTACAGACGCCCCCCCCTGGGGTCGTGGTGTTTGCTTGGCTGAGCGTGACCCTCAGTCCATCGCGGAGGCTGGCCGGTGGTCGGACCGGTGGCGCTTCTCGCGAGGGGCCGAGGATCGCGTTCGGCCGAGAGACGCCTCGCTCCGGGAGGAGCTGAACTTAGCCGCGGCGGCCGGTCTGGACGACCTGGATCGCCTCGGGACGGCTCGGCACCTGGAAGCCCTCGGCGAGGTGGATCGGAGCGGGGCCGTCCCGGAGATCGGGCCCGAAATCCTTCAGGGATCCTGGACCACCGTTTCGGCCGGTCGCTGGAAGCGTCGGTGGGCGATGCCCATCTTGGAAGGGCGCGCTCTGGTCTGGGGGGTCCGGCATGTGAGCCGGGGTTTAAGCGAGTTTGGCAAGCGGATCCTTTTTCTGACCGACGGGTTGTCCGAGGTCCTGGCCCTTGAGAAGGGCCGATCGTCGAGCGTGGCCCTGATGAGAGTGTGCAGGCAGTGGGCGGCGACGGTGTTTGCGGCCGATCTGTATCCTCGGGTTCGGTGGATTCGGTCTGAGTTGAATGTGGCCGACGAGCCTTCTCGTCGCTATCAGCCGAAGCCATTTGGGCTCAAACCTGGGTGCTTTCGGCCTCCGCCAGGTCTGCCTGAGCCGGATGGCGACCGGCCTCCCGCGGCCACTCGCAGGTGCCCCGATCCCGTCGGCCCCGTGGGATGCGGTCCTGGCGACCGACAGCCTGGTGAGGCCGGGCGGGGCTGCGGAGCGGCGACCCGTCCAGGGCGAGCCGCCGACCCTGTGGCGAGCGGCGGCGCTGTCACAGGCTGGTGCGCGACCGCGCCCACCCCATGGGCGGGCCCGGGCAAAGGCAGCGGCGAGACAAGCCAAGCCTCGGCCCGAGGAGCTGGCCACGAGGGGGGAGCGCGCCGCTGCCCGGCAAACGAATTTCCCCGTGGACAAGCGGGCGACCGTCAGCAAGGGCCCCTCGCTGCTCGAGAGGGAGAGCGCGGGCGACCACGACCAGCGGGTCTACCAGTCGGCGCTCGTGGAGTTCGGGATCTTCTCCGAGACCCTGGGCCTGCGCCTCGAGACCGCTCAGGACGGCGACGAGGCAGCCGTGGAGTGGACCTACCCCGCTGTCTTCGACGGCAGCGACGCGCTGGAGGGGACAAGGCTCAAGGCGCGGCTGCTGTACTACTACCCGCGGCTCCTGTCCGCGGCTGGGCTGCCCCAGTTCAGCCGGGCGCTGAGGGAGTGGAGGCGGCTGGGGTCGCCGCGGAGCCAGCTGCCGCTGCCGGGGGAGGTCGCCTGCGCGGTGGCACACAGGCCCGCGGCAAACCAGGACCTGCACGCCGCCCGCCTCGTCTTTGTGAGCTTCGTGGTCGGCCTGCAGCCCGCGGAGCTGATGTCGCTGACCGGGCGGCAAGTGGTGCCGCCGGCGCGGGCGGCTGGCCACACCGCGCGGTCGCTAGTGCTGTTTCCGATGGAGGAGAAGACGCCCAGCAAGGACGGCGCCTTCAACAGGAGCGTGCTGGGCGACCTGCCGTTCTGCCACCTCATCAGGGACGTGCTGAAGCCGCTCGAGGCCGGCGTCAACGACAGGGACCTCGTGGCGCAGGTGCGGTACGTGCAGCTGGCGCAGGCGCTCGGCACGGCGGACCAGCGGCTCGGCCTCGAGGGCCCGCCGGGCCTGTACCAGCTGCGGCGCGGCGGAGCGCCCGTCGGCCTGGCCAGCTACCGCCGCAGCATCGCGGAGGTGAGGGCTCGCAGCCGCTGGGCAAGCGACAGCTCGGTGACGGGGTACGGCAAAGGAGGCCGCGTCGCCGACCAGCTGATCAAGTTGCCACCGCCGTCGCTCGACCACGCCGTCGTCCGCGCCAAGAAGCATGGCGACATCCTCTGCGAGCACTGCCGGCCTTTGCCGCCCGTGCGGGCGGGGCCGTAGCGCTCGAGGTGTTCAGCGGCTCCGGCAACTTCAGCCGGGCCTGGCGACGGCGGCAGCGCGCTCTAGGCTATGCTATTTTCGAGTGGGACATCCGCTGGGGAGAGGAGTATGACCTCACTCGCCAGCGGACGCAGCGCCTGGTGCGAGGCTGGGTCAACAACGGGCTGATTGCTGCCGTCTGGCTGGGCACCCCTTGCCACAGCTGGAGCCGAGCGCGGGACATTCGACCAGGGCCTCCGCCCTTGCGAAGTGACCTGCACGTGATGGGGTTGCCCGACCTAGCGCCCCGTGACGCTGAAAAGGTTAGGATCGGCAACGCCCATATGAAGTTTTCAGCCTCGCTATTTTCTTTGTGCCAAGCCGTGCGCGTGCCAGTAGCTATTGAGAATCCTCACATGTCTAGAATTTGGCTGACGTCTCAGTTCAGGAGATTGCAAAGAAAATGCCGCTCTGTCGTGTTAGACTTTTGTCAATTCGGCCAGTCATGCCGAAAGCGCACTCGCATCATATACGATCATGTGGACCTCCAACCTTTACATCGCCTCTGTCGTGGCCCCCGCGGGATCTGCTCCCGCACGGGCCGCCCTCATGATCAGTTGCAGGGCAAAAATGCAGACGGCATTTTTCACACGCTCTTGGCCGAAGCTTACCCAGCTGATTTGTGCACTAGCATCGTCCGTTGCTTCCAGCTGGCGCTTGCAGAAAAGAAAGTTCAGCGAGTACAGACAATTTGGTGCGGCTGAAGCCAGTGGCGTTTTTGGAGAGAAGTCGTTCTATGCAAAAAGAGTTGGTGCCCGCTTAGCTTTGAAGTTAAGCGCTGCCTCGAGCTCGAGTCTGTGTGATCTGTGATTGCAAAGTCGGAAGACTTGTCGACACCAGAGATAGCATCGCTTCGCACGCCTGGCGGAAAATGGACTGGGCGTTTCATTTGTATAAGCTTGCTGATTAATGATATGCTGAAGACCGAAACACGCCGTCAACACCGATCCGTAGTTTTTCCTGGCCAACCGTCTGCCCCACCGCCGCCCTCTCCTTTTTAAATTGCAGAACGAACCAAGTGACCAGGTGCCCGCTTATCTTTGAAGTTAAGCGCTGCCTCGAGCTCGAGTCTGTGTGATCTGTGATTGCAAAGTCGGAAGACTTGTCGACGCCAGAGATAGCATCGCTTCGCACGCCTGGCGGAAAATGGACTGGGCGTTTCATATATATATGTATCCCAGGGGAGCAGGCCCGGGATACATATAATACGGGTAAAGGTAAAGGTAGAGGTAAAGGTAATGGTAATGGTAATGGCAATGGCAGTGGTAATGGTAATGGTAATGGCAATGGGAATGGGAATGGGAGTAGGAATGGGAACGGGAACGGGAATGGGAATGGAAACGATAATGGTCGTGGTAATGGTAATGGCACTGGTAATGGAAATGGAAATGGTAATGGTATTGGGAATGGGAATGATAATGGGAATTCTAACGGTAATGTTAGCGGTAATGGCAATGGTAATTGTAATGGTCATGGGAATGGAAATGGAATTGGCAATGGTAATGGTAGTGACGAATGGCAATGGCAATGGCAATGGTAATGGTAATGGTAATGGTAATGGTACTGGTAATGAGAGAGGCAATGGTAATGGTACTGGTAATGGTAATGGTAACGGTAATGGTAATGGTAACGGGGTAGCGAGTGGCAATGACAATGACATTGGCAACGGTAATGGTAATGGCAATGGCAATGGGATTGGCAATGGCCATGGTAATGATAATGGCCATGGCAATGGCAACGGCAATGATAAGTGTAATGGTAATGGCAATGGTAGTGGGAATGGGAACGGGAATGAGAATGTGAATGGGAATGGGAATGGGAACGGGAACGGGAATGGAAGTGGTAGTGGTAGTGGTAACGGAAATGGGAATGATAAGGGTAAGGGTAAAGGTAAAGATAGAGGCACAGGTAATGGGAATGGTAATGAGAATGGAAATGATAATGGCAATGGTCATGGGAATGGGGATGGCAATGGAAATGGTACTGGCAATGGTCAGGGTAGTGGCGAATGGCAATGGCAATTTCAATGCGAATGGTAATGGTAATGACAGAGGTAATATTAATGGTGCTGGTAATGGTAACGGTAATAATAGTGGTAACGGGGTAGCGGTTGGCAATGGCAATGGCAATGGCAATGACAATGTCAACGGTAATAGTAATGGCAATGGCAGTGGCAATGGGCATGGCAATGGCAATTGTAATGGCCATGGCAATGGCAAAGGTAATGGTAATGGTAATGTGAATGGGAATGGGAACGGGAATGGGAATGTGAATGGGCATGGGAGTGGGAATGGGAACGGGAATGGAAATGGCAGTGGTAGTGGTAACGGAAATGGGAATGGTAAGGGTAAGGGTAAAAGGTAAAGGTCAAGCTAGCCAGCTCGAGCGAGTCAAGCATGGCATGCCCAGTCCCACCCGCCCTCCCACAACATAAGAAGCAAAGCTGGCACAACTGGGGGCCGAAGTAACACCGGCCAGCCGGTTTGGTACAGCTGATGCGGCCGCGATGGCGGTTGCCGACGGGAACTGGCGAGCGCGTGTTGAATGCCGCGCACGCATTGCCAGACGAGTCGAGAATGGCCCGGTACACCGCAGGAAGCCAGAGGTGGCCGGAGGAAGCCCGACGGTCTGACAGGACACCCCAAAGCATTTTTGTGAAAAAGCATTGGGTTTTTGATGTTTTTATGTTGAAATGCTTGCAAACACACGGTGTTCGGTAGGATTCTGACATGAACGCGCGAGTGTGCTCTTTGTGGTATTTTTTGCACAGGATTCGCGGCCTGGGTGCATGACAGAGCATCGCGAGTGCACCGCGCGATGACGTGAAATCGCTGGATTTGACAGAATTCTTGAGATTCCTATGGTTTTCCTATGATTTCAGCAAGAGAGCCCGGGCGGGAAATTTGTACAATTTTTGTGAAAAAAGCATTGGGTTTTTGATGTTTTTATGTTGAAATGCTTGCAAACACACGGTGTTCGGTAGGATTCTGACATGAACGCGCGCGTGTGCTGTTTGTGGTACTTTTTGCAATGGATTATCGCCGTGGACGACAGGACGTCCATGCCGAGAGGAAAAAATCCAAAAAATGTTGATTTTGTATTGTTTTTTATTGGTTAGGATGGACCACCCGGATGCGGCCCCTATCGGCCGGCCTGAAGGGGGAGTAGGAGTATATTCTAATAAGGAATAAGGATAGAGGTAAAGGTAATGGTAATGGTAATGGCAATGGCAATGGCAGTGGTAATGGTAATGGTATTGGGAATGGGAATGTGAATCGGAATGGTAATGGTACTGGCAATGGCAATGGTAGTGGCGAATGGCAATGGTAATGGTAGTGGCGAATGGCAATGGCAATGGCCATGGTA
>CAUYUJ010009363.1:0-17500 GCA_963575745.1 Prorocentrum cordatum | reverse complement strand
CGTCGACGGCCTCTCATCTCCCTCGACCTCCCTCCTCATATTCCCCCCTGCTCCTCGATCTCCCTCCTCATCCTCACGTTCCTATGGTTCGGTATCTTCCTCATTGTTCCACCCCCCCATCCTCACCATCCGCCCTCCTCCTCATCATCCACCTCACCCTCCAACTCTTCCTCATGCCCCCTGTCCTTCCCTTCTAGGGGACTCCTCACCTCGTAGCGTTCCTCCTCGTCCCCTCCCCCCCTCCTCGCCCTGCACCTCTCTATCCCCATTCGCGCCCGCTACGCAGTCGTCTGCAGCTTCTCGGCCCGATAGCTGCCCCGCTCGCCCCCACTCCCCTCCCCGCGCGCGCGCGGCCGGGGCGCCAGGGGCCCGCGGGGCCATCGCCGTTCAGGTTTCCTCGACACCTACGCGGCGATCGTCGGCTCCGGGTTCGCCACCCCGCGCTGGCCCAAGTCGGTCGGGCCGGCGCCTGTGGCCCGTACGACGAGAGCGAGCGTCGGGGCCGACCGTCCGTTCTGAGCGGTGGTCGGTCGGGCAGGCGCGCCTTTCGGCACCCTGCCTGCCGTGGCCACCGGGCCTTGCTAGCACCGTCGCCGCTCGCTCTTCGGCGGGCGGTGCGGACAGGGCCCATGCCACGTCCTGCCGTTGGCAGGTCTCTCCAGCCTGCACCAGTCTGGTGGTCTTCGGCGCTCTCCACGCCGACTTCGGCGCAAAACTCCTCTCCCTCCTCCTTCGCCTTCTCCCCCTTGGCCTTTGGGGCGGCGGAGCAGGAGGCCCATCTGAGGAGAGGAGTAGGAGGGGGGCCTCACACGCCGCAGCGCCACGCCTTGCGTCGTGGCGCAGCGCCAGCCCTCGTCTCGGGCGTTCAATGTGCCGCCGCGCCTGGGGTCTCAGCCGCCGCTTCTACGCAAGACTTTCAGCCGCCGCGACAGAGACGCCCGACGGAGGGCACGGTGGCCAAAGGCGCTCCGACGCGCCGCCCAAGGGCTTCAGCCGCCGCGCAAGCCATGCCCGCCATTCCTGCTGCCAGCGAACCCAAGGCCAGCGTGTTCAACGCCGAAGCACCAGAGGGGTGCCCTGCGAAGATAACTGCGCTCTTGGGAAGGGAAGTGGTGGACGAGGATCTCTCTTACCTCCCCCCAACTCCTTCTCCTTGCCTCTACTTCGCCACCTGGCTCACCTGTGCCGCTAAGCATGGCGACCACTTTGTGGGCCCCGCCTGCTCCACCGTGGGCGGGGGAGCGTCACTCGCGGGGCACACGGGCTCTGCCGCCGCCTCGGTTTCCTGGCCTTCGGCTGGAGGCATCGCCGCGGCCACTTCTGCCGACGATGCTGCTCGGACCGCCGGGGGCGGATACATTCGCGCACCTCCAGGCTTGGACCCGCTGCCTCCTGGGCCTCCGGTCAGGCAGATTGGGCCGCCTCCGGGCCTTGACGTCTTGGAGGTTGGTTCCCAGAGGCTCAGTGCGGCATGCCCGCGCCGTGGCGCTGCTGCGGCTTGGAGCCCCACGGTCGTCTATCAGGTCCGACCTGGGGCCACGGCGTCAGAGGCCGCGCTTCCTCTACTGAGGACGCCGCCTCCGCCGCCACAGGGTCGCCCCTGGAGCGGTGCGTTGGCCCTGGTGGAGGCGGGGTGCTCCGTCGTCCCTCCTCGGGGTTCTTCGGCGGCCATGTCCGACTGCGGCCTTGACGGGGGTAGTCCCTCCTTTTCGGGGGCGGCGCCGCGGTGTGGCTCGAAAGGGGTTGGCATGCGCCCTGCCAGCGATGCTGATACGGCCCCGCAGGGAGGGGCTCGTACCGCCCCCCCAGCCGCCACCGCAGTCCACCAGCCTGGCACCCCGCCGCGGAGCGGCCCCAGGGCCACCTCGGCCTTACGCGCCGACCTCCACTTGTGGGACCTGCACACGGGCTCCGACACTCAGGGTGTGGATCCGCCGCCAGGCCTCTCCGGCTCCGAAGCAGGCTCACGGGTGCCGCCTTTGGTCGCCCTCCGCGCGGCCCTTGCCTCGGATGGGGTGCAGCTGTTTAGCAGCGGGAGTATGCCGTGCACTGCGGCGTCGCCACTTCTGTCCGAGCGCTTCACGGTCGCCGACGGTGACCGCGCGGCCAGCGGAACACCCCTGAGCGCGGACTGGCATCGTGTCTCCGGGGATTCGCCCTCCCAGGCCAGGCAACTGAGGCCACCGTCCGGAGTTGCCGTCCCAGAAGCGGATGTTCATGCGCCGCCGCCGCTCCACCGTAGCGCGGTTGGTCCCGCCTCACTTCGGGCGGGCGCTGCCCGTGGGCGCATGTGGTATGGTGAGCGTGCAGGGCTCCTGCCTTTCACTAACCTCGAGGGCGGTGTCGGCGCGCCAGCTGCCGGAGGGCCACCTCCCCAGTCAAGCGCCCGCGAAGGGTTGCGCTCGCTCGGGCGACTCGGCGATGCGACCTTGTCTCTGTTAGCCCCTCCACGTCACGAGGCGGCGGTTGCGACGGCGCCCGCCGCCGTCGCCGCTGTTTCTCTGGGGGCTGTCGCAGCGACTGCTCGCCAGGCGACTCCTTTGCCCGCCGCAGCCGCGTTCGGTAGCGGAGGAAGTGGGGTCGCGTCGAGTGGCTCCACCGCGGCCTCTGTTCCCGCTGCCTCCGCAGGCGAGCCCCCGCTGTCGTTCAAAGGAGTCACTGCTGCAAACGCGGGGCTTCCTGCGAGCGGAGTGGCTCGCTGGGGCCTTCGCGACCCGCCGCGGTCGCTCGGGGTTCGCGCGGATCCCCCCGCATCCCCGCCAGGTCCATCTTCGGCGCCGGCGGAAACCACTCAGAGCGCCTCTGCTGCGAGCGCAGGGCCCCTGGCGAGCAATGCGTCCAGCTCGAGCCCTCGCGACCTGCCGTGGTCGATCGGGGTACGTGGGGCCCCCCCCGCGTCCCTGCCAGGCTCGTCCCCTTCGTTGGCGGACGCCCTCCGGAAGTCGGCGATTCCCTGCCTAGGGGCCTCACCCCTGCCTCCAAGGGAGCCGCTTGCGGTCAGTGCCTCCAGTGCGAGCGCCCACGCCATCTTGCACCCGCTCGGGCTGCTCGGGAATCCAACCTCGGCGTCGACGGACCCCGCGTCCCTGCCAGTGTCGGCCCCCTTGTTGTCAGGCGCTACGCGGCATGTTTCTGCTGCTGCTGCAGATGGTTTCGGGGTAGCTGGTACCTGCCTGCCGGGCGCCGCTGCTTCGGCGCCACAGAGCACGGGTCGCACCGATCCCTCAGCCCCCGCCGCAGCTCGCGATTTGGGCACGCCGCCGCAAAGCTGTCCTATGGCCACTTCGCCGTGTCTTCCAGGCTTCCTGCCCCCACCAGGGCTGGAGCCGCCGTCACGGCCGTGTGCCTCGCGTCGCTCTGGGGGCGCCCTCCGCGAGGCTAGAGGCGCTCCAGCCCTTCGCCGACGTGGCGGTTCGTCTGGGTTTACTGCCATTCGGGATCGCGGCCACGTTGGCCAGGGCACCTGCGCCACCTCATCGCGTCCAGCTGCGCGCTGGGACCCCAGCTTCGGCGCTCGTCTCAGCGTGGGGGAAGGCTCGGTCGAACGCCCCTCCGCCGGCGCTCCCGTCTGCCCCTCCCGCGCGCGTCCCCCCGCCACTTGGGCGGGCCGACCCCGCTGCGGTCGCCGGCTCCGCCGAGGGGGTCGCAGGGGACGCACTGGGGCTGCCTGCCGAGGCGCCCCAGAGGGCTCTCGATCTGGCTTTCATCTGCCAGCGGGAGGCGCTGCAGCGGTGCATGTTCATCGTCCAGCTGGTGGGGGGCCGCGGCTACCTCGGAACCGCATGGTTCCTCACGGGGATCAAGCCCCCCCCGTGTCGCGTGACCTGGTGCGGGTGGCGGCAGGCCCTTGCCGCGCCCGTTCCGCCGGCTCCCAGGCCGCCGGCGGAGCCGCCCTCCACGGCGGCGCATCCCACCACAGGGGTGGACGCACGCGAGCTGCGTGCACCGGCCGAGGGTTCACGCAGCGGCGAGTCGCTGTAAGCGACGACGCTGCTGCTGCCAGGCGTGCCTGGGCTGAGCGAGGCCGTGAGAGTAGGCGCGCGCTCTTCCAGCGATGCTGTTGCGGCCCCGCAGGGAGGAGTTCGCGCCGCTGTCGCGACTCTCGCTCTACCCCTGGCTCCCCTTCAGGGCCGAGTGGCCATTTTGGCAATTTTCACCGTGCCGCCTCTACAGGTGCTGGTTCAGGTGCCGAGGCCCCCGCTTCTGGGGCTCCTGATTCGAGTGCCGCCGCTCCTGGCACTTCGCGTGCCAGCACTTGCACTGGCAGGTCTGCGCCCTTCGTGGCAGATCTGTCCGCACTGCTGCGCCTGTTCCCAGGCGCCTGCATCGACGTCACCCACTGGGCTGCTGCTCTTGCCCAGGTCGGGATGGGGACTCGATGTTCCCTTGCCGCTTTTACCCGCTCATCCCTCTGCGCGTCGGATTGGGACGACTCGTACCTGTTGGAGTCGGCTCCCCGCGATCCATGGCCGTGCCCTCCCTCGCCGCCTTTACCGCCGCCACCCGGGCACCTGACGGGTCGCGCGCGTGAGCGCTGGCGTGTGAGGCGCGCCGCCCGCACGTTGTCGCAGCATGCTGTCGTTGCGCTCAACTGGCTCACCTTGGGCCATCCCAGCTTCGCTCCCGCCGAAGCCAGGGTGCGGGCAACGGTCACACCCTGCCAGGAGGGTGTCCGCAGTCGCCTCGAGCGTCTGTGTCGGATCGCAGTTCGCCTTGCCCGCGGTGGCAAGAGCGACCTCGGTCGGGCTTTTGCCAAGTTCGACTCTACCGAAGTCTCGCTCCATGGGCTGGCCACCCATGTCGCAGCTCTTGAGGCTTCGTTCACCTCCTCCTCCCAAGTGCCCGCCCCCATGCGGCAACTTCCCGTCAGCGCCACGCCCTTGGCTAGCTCGCTGGCGGCTGCGGCAGGCTGGGATCCTACCCAGGCTGAGCCTTTCGACCTCCGGGTCCAGGCGTCCCGCATCAAGTGGGATTACTCTCCTACGTTTGATCCCACTCCGTACTTGTCCGACGATTTGGTTCGCTCCGCTTTTCATGACCCTGAAGTCATGCGGCTACCTGAGGACGAGTGGCCTTCGGGCTTTTCGGGTGCTCGTGTGCATATGGATCGCGAGCAGCTGTGGGAGCTTCTGCGCAAGTGGGACTCCTGCGGCGCCCTGTACCTTACTCCCTCCGCCGACCTCGCCTGGGACGAGGCTTGTGGTGCGTTCAGGGTCCCGAAGGATGAGTACCATGACCGTCTCATCCTGAATCCGACGGTAGTGAACAGTCGTTGCAGCAGCGTCTCCTCCAGCACACAGCGCCTCGGCCAGGGCTTCCTTCTGTGCCGCCTGGGTCTCGCGCCCGGAGAATGGCTGGTGGTCTCGTGCGACGACCTGCGCGAGTTTTACTACACGTTCAAGGTTCCGCCAGCTCGCGCACGCCGCAACGCCCTCCGCGTTAAGCTCCCCAGCTCGCGGTTTAAGGGCTTCAACGCGTGGCGGAAAGACCTTGAGGGGCTGGACGTTTCTCCCTGCCTTAACGCGCTGGCCATGGGCGACAACATGGCAGTGGAAATCGCCAACTCCGCACACGAGGGCGTGCTGCGCAGCTTCGGCGCGCTGCGGCCTTCCGAGCAGGCCG
The DNA here is from genome assembly GCA_963575745.1 of Prorocentrum cordatum. NCBI lineage: Eukaryota > Dinophyceae > Prorocentrales > Prorocentraceae > Prorocentrum > Prorocentrum cordatum. Next base: position 11,878 of record CAUYUJ010009363.1, on the reverse strand, counting down.
TGCATCGCTTGCCGTTCCCTCGGGGGCCCTGCGTCGAGATGTTAAACAGCGACGACCACACGGGCTTTCAGAAGCTCTCGTGGCGCGGGAGCGCCCCGCGCCCCGACGACCCGACACGCCGCGACAGGGAGGTTTTTGCTGCGTGTGATCGCGGCTACCCCCAGGTGGGCCTCATTCAGCACCCCGGCAAGAGGGCCAGGGGCGAAACCCACAAGGTCGTGGTCGGCGCCGAGGTGGAGGGCAGGATCGGCATAGTGTGTGCTCCCCTGGTCCGCACTGTGGCCCTCTGCCGCCTGACCCTGATTCAGGTATTCCTCGGTCGCTCGACTCGGGCGTTGCTGAGCTCGCTCGTGGGTTGTTGGGTGCAGGTGTTTTTGTATCGACGTCCCATCCTGTCGATATTCACTCACATCTACACCTTCATCTCGACCCTTCCCGACGACGGGCTCGAATATGAGCTCCCGCCCTCGGTTCGCGACGAATTGCAGGCCTGTACCTACCTGGCTTTTGTTGCGATGACCGACCTTAGGGCGACGCCTTGCCCTGAAGTGTTCGGCACGGATGCCCCCCTCGGCTGGGGCGGGGTGGTCCGCAGCGACATCAGTTCGCATCTGTCACAAGAATTGTGGCGGCGCTCCGAGCACGGCGGCTGGCATACTCGTCTTCCCGACCGTCACTTGCTCATGGTCCTGAGCCGCGGGCACTTCCTGGGCCCCGAGCTGACCCAGCTGCGCCGCGAGGCGGGGCTCCCTTCTCTTGAGCTCCCCCTCGCGCCGCGCTGGATCAGTGAGCTGTCGGAGGCTCTGCGCTTTCGGTTGGCGTATAAGTGGGAGTTCCGCATGCGTCGCCATATCAATATCCTTGAGACTACAGTGTTCAAGAGTCTGTGCAAATACTGTTGCGTCCGCAACCCCGACTCCCGGATCCCCGTTCTCTTGGACTCCCAAGTGGCACTAGGCGCGGCGGCCCACGGTCGGAGCAGCAGTCCTGGACTTTCGCATGTGTTGAGCACCTGCTTGCCCTACATCCTGGGAGGCGGGCTCTACATGGGCGGGCTTTACGTCCCGACTGATGTCCATCGAGCGGACGACCCCACGCGCAATCGCCCCGTCCGCCCCCCCTCGCGCGTCGAGCCTGCTTGGCTGTCTGATATTGACGAGGGTCGGTTCGAGCGATTCGACGTGATAGCGGCTGCCGATGCTGCTTCCGCGTACCCGACGTGTTTGTGGGGCAGGTTCGCGCTCCTGGTTCTGGCTCGCCGCCCTGCCGCGGGCGCGGGCCCGCACGGGCACCTTGCGACCAGCCGTCAGGAATCGCCATTCCCCGGCGATCAGGGCGACGCGGCGGCGTCCGCTGAGGCTGGGGGCCCGCCGCTTCTCGCGCCCCCCAGCACCACCAGCTCGCCAACACCCGCCTCGCGGGAGCCAGCACCCAGTGGTCCGCGCAACGTTCTTCGCACTGACGCCTTGCGTAGTCCACGGCACGATCATGTCGTGAATTCTGCAGCCAGCGCAGCGCCCGCGGTGCCCACCGCTTCGGCGCCCCCCTGGGATGTTAGCTCGTTCCCGCCCCCGCCGGCAGGCATGCGCCCTGCCAGCGATGCTGCTGCGGCCCCGCAGGGAGGGGCTCGTGCCGTCGGTGGGGAGCCAGGAGCAGGCGCGCCCGAGGCGAGGTCCAGCGCCCGGAACGCTCGCGAGGTCGCGCTCGCGGTCCTTCTTCTTCTGCTGCTGAGGAGGGAGCGCGCGCGGGCGGCTCCCATGAGGGCCGTGCAGTGGCCGCCGCGTCTGCGCCCGCGCGCTTACCCCCTGTCGGCGGCTCGCATTCGCAGTCGGCGGGGGGCGCGGCCGCCGCGTTCGGCAGCGAGCGCCAGTTACGGCCAGCTGATGCTGCCAAGTTGATGGCCGCTTGCGCGCTCCTCGGCGTGCAGTTGAGCACTCCAGACTCTGGGGTGCACCGGGCGTGGCGGCGGTTAGCGACCCCCCACCACCCGGCCAAGTCGCGAGGCTGCCATGCTTCCGCGGCTCGTTGGCAGCAGTTTTGCGACGCCCGGTCCCAGCTGCTCGGGCCCTTCCGCGAATTGCGCGTCCACGGCGGATCCGTGGCGGGGGCGCAACCTGGGAAATCCCCAGCCTCGACGCGCGGTCTCGTGGACAGCGCGCCGCGGCCGCCACAGGCGACCGAGGCCGTCAGCGCCGTGTCTGGCGCGACTCCCGCCAGCGCCCGGACGGCCTTGTCGGCGGCGTGTTGCGGCGGCGGCCTCGGGTCTCCGGAACGCGCGGCCGCGCCTAGCGCTGCGCCTGGCGTTCTCTCGGCGCGGGGCGCTAGGACCAGCATGGGCCCTCCGGCTCGCGCCGCAGGTGCGCCACCAGCACCGCGCGCCGACGATGTGCCCACGCCTGCTTCCGTGCATCGTTCGCAGTCGAGCGCCCGTGCGCGCGTGCATGATGCCTCGCCGCCCGCCGCCGCCTCATACGCCGCGCCGCCGGCCGCCCCTCGTGCCAGGGCCGCTCCGAGGTCTCTGGAACTCGCGGCCGCGCTTAGCGCCGCGCCTATGGTGGGAGGCCCGCTCGTTGGCAACGCGGATTCCCCCGACTCCAGGGAAGCTGCCCATGACATGGTCTCTGAGGCGCTGGCGGCTGCGCCACACTTTTCCGAGTCCTTGGAGCCCTCTGCGCGCGCGGCCCAAGGTCCGCCCCAAGTCGGGGCGTGGGCCACCTCGGCTGCGATGCGCACCAGCCAGGTCGCTGTCCCAGCGGCCGCGGTCAGGCGCGCGCGTGCCGAACGGCGTGCTTTGGCGCGGCTCCGAACCGCGGTCGACGCTGTCGATGCCGCTCTGACCGAGGTCGAGCTGGAGAGAGGTGCGGAGACTGGGGAGAGCGCGGGAGAGCTGGCAGAGCGTATCCTGACGCTCCTCGCCGAGCTCGAGCGCCGTAAGGCTGCATTGTGCAGCGCCCGCTCACGTCTTGCCAATTGCGTCAGAGAGGCCGCGTCCGCCGGGCCCCCCGCGGCGGCGGCGGACCTTTTTGCGCCTGCGGCAGTGCCGGCTGCCCCCGCGGAGGTGGACAGCGCCGCCGAGGCTGAGGCGAGGATATGTGCGGTCCCGCACAGCGAGGCTGACACGGCGCCGCAGGGCGGTGGCCGTGCCGCCATTACCTGGCATCGGCGAGTCCCCCACCGCGCGCGCCGCCGCCGCCGTGCAGCAGGTGCTGCGCCTCCGAGCGCTCCGCGGTCAGGCGCCGTCCTGTCTTCGGCTGACGCCGCACATCAGGGCGAGCGGCAGCGCCCGCGGCTTATGGCGCTAGACGGCCCAGGGGCCGAGCTGTCCCCAGCCGCGCCGACGCCTTCTGGCTCGACCGCTGCCGCTGACTCCGGTCGCGGCCTTAGCCCCGCGCCTCCTCTCGCGCGAATCTCGTTCGCCCAGGGCTCTCGTTTCACCCCCGCTGATGAGAGCAGGCGTACACGCTCGCTCGATGCATTCGAGCTGTGGCTAGGTGAGCACACGGGCATTGTCCCTGACACGCTCTACCGCAGCGGGATCTTAGCAGGCAGATTCTTGGCCACGTTCGGAGTTTGGCTCCACGACGCGGGGCTCCCGCAGTACATCCTTGTTCACGCCGTGCTGGGCGTGCAGGCCAATCACCCTCACTGTAGGGGTTTGCTGACTGAGGCCTGGGATGTTGCTAAATTGTGGAAGCATTCCGAGCCTCCAGCGCGCTTCTTCGGGCATGCCCGCAGCTTCCCCGGGCTCCGCCCGCCGCTTCCCCGAGCGCTCCTTCGCGCGATGGTTAGCTTGTGCCTGCTGTGGGAGTGGCCCGAGATGGCTGCCCTGGTGCTGGCTGGTTTCACGATGTCCCTGCGTCCAGGCGAGATTCTCCACGCGAAGCGTTGTGACTTGTCGCTGCCATGCGACCGCCTTGAGCCGGAAGGCGACGCCTTCTTGTCGATTGCAGTTCCTGAGAGTTGTCGGTCTTATCCGATTCAATACGCTCGTTGTTCGGATCGAGCGACCGTCAAAATTATGGATATTGTGTTTCGGCATGTGGGCCCCACCGATCCGCTCATGACCACGACCTCTGGTCAGAGCGGCTTCCGTACTCGGTGGAACCATCTACTTGTCGGCTTGGGCGTGCCGCTCGCCAAGATGCCTGCGGGGTTCGACATCACACCCGTTGGCCTTCAAGGCACAGGCGCCACAGACTTCAATGCCGCTACGGAGCATTTGCCACGCGTCTTCTGGCGGGGCCGCTGGCGCCAGGCGTCCACCGCCGAGGGATATCTGCAAGACGCTGCCGCTTCTACTGTCCTTGCCGCCCTCCCTGAGGCCTCTCGGTCTCTGGTCGAGTACTTTGCGTCTGTTAGCGACTACCTTGTCGCGTCCTTCCTGAATGCTGGCCTTGCCGGGTGGCCCATTCAGCTCGCAGCCGCCCGCCGAACTCTTGTCACTTCGCAAGGGCTTTGAGCATGGGTATGGCTGCTACGACCTCCTGATGGTCGTCCAGGGGCCCGTGTTGGACACGGCCACCTGAGTGCGCCGCACGGTGCGATCGCGGCGGCCCGTCTCTCCCTACGGCCCGCCGCGCGCGCGCCGCGCGTCCGCCCCGAGACGACTGCTCTTCTGCGCAGCGAGCGGGGATGCACCTCTCTATCCCCATTCGCGCCCGCTACGCAGTCGTCTGCAGCTTCTCGGCCCCCACCCTCTACCTCCCTCCTTCTTCAAAGGCTGGCCTGCGGCGCTGCTACGACCTCCTGATGGTCGTCCAGGGGCCCGTGTTGGACACGGCCACCTGAGTGCGCCGCACGGTGCGATCGCGGCGGCCCGTCTCTCCCTACGGCCCGCCGCGCGCGCGCCGCGCGTCCGCCCCGAGACGACTGCTCTTCTGCGCAGCGAGCGGGGATCCTCCTCCTTCTCGTCCTCCCCCATCCTCCACTCCCGATCCCCTCGTCCTCCTCACCATCCGCCTCCTCAAGTCCCCCGCCCGCGGGCCTTCTCGAGGGCCTCGAGCGGCTTCCTGAGGCCAGCCACGGCCTTGTCTTTCATGATGCTCTTCTCGGCAACCGAGAAGACTACTTTCCATGCCCCGAGCTTGCCCTCGGGGACTGCGTCGACCCAGCGGCCGCCGCCAGAGAGCCCGCCGCGCACGTTGGCGACGGGCTCGAGCACGGCCTCCACCTGGTCCTTCGCCTTCTGCGCGGCCGCCTCGCCGAGCACGTCGAGGACCTCGCGGCCCTTGCGGGCGCTCGCCTCGGCGCGCTGGCGGATGCCGACCGCCGCCTCGACGCCCGCGAGGTCCGTCACGTGCTTGACCACCTTGCGCTGGAGCAGCTGGATGGTCGCCACCTGGGTCGGCTGGCCCAGCGCACCCTGCACGTCGAAGTTCATCTCTTCGGTCTTGTGGTCGGCCATCAGCTTGTCGCACGCCCCGTGGAGCGACGAAGCCTCGACTAGGATCTGCATCATGTCAGCGGTCTGGTCCGCGCTAACGTCCACGCCAGTCCCCTGGACAATGTCGACGGTGCAGCTCGCCACGCGATTGATCAACTTGCTCGGGAACTCGTCGACCGAAAGGCGAAGGGCACCACGGGCAAATCCTTTGACGAGCTCGAGGGTCGGCTCGGGCAACCCCGCCAACCCAACTGCACCAACAGCCGCCTCGACCGTGCCGAACGTCTCCTCGCTCTGATCATTCGCGAAGGCCTCCAGCGCCACGTGGAGCGTGTTGACGTCGTTGCCCCTCCTCTGGTTGTTCTCCTTGGTCGTCGCCGCGTCGAGCCACTGCGGGAACTTGGTGTTCAGCGGGAACGTCTGCACGGCTTGCTTCAACATCGCTTGCAACAGAAGTGGTGGGAGGTCAGTGCCGTCCGAGCCCAACGTGTCCGTGGCGATCTTGCCGACGCAATTCTCAAGATCGGTGACCAGGGGCGCCGTGAGCACGCGTGGCAATGCAACAACCAGAGGTGGAGCTCTTGCCAACACGTCCGTCGCAGTCTTGATCGCAGCCTCACGGTCGGACGTCCAAGTACCAAGCACGGACTGGGATTGCGCCCGGACGGCGTTGAACTCGGCCCTGTTCTCGGAGATCCCGACCTTGTTCGTCACCAGCGAGTTGATCACGTCGTGGTAGCGCGGCACGTCGGCAAATGCAAGGCTAACCATCTCCAAGATGGGCTTGCTCTTTTCCTCGCGCTGGAGCGAACTCAAGTTGGCTAGATGATCTTCGCCAGAGTCCTCGTTGAAGACGCGGATCGGGTCAAACACGGTCGCCACGGTGTCGACCAGGCAGGTCATCTCGCACATGAAGGCGGCCTGGTCTTCGGTGATCGTGGCACTCTCGGCAACCGAGGTCAGCTCGCGATCGAACTCGAGGCAGATGGCCTGCAGTAAGTCTGACACGATGGCCTCGCCATTGGCGATCAGCTTCAAGAAAAAGGTCCGAATGAATAAATCAATGAAGAGCCTACGCTTATCAGCGAAGACAACGTCGATCTGCCAGAGCTTCGGCGACGTCGGGCTCTCATCGGCGACGGCTCCCGCAGACAGCGGCCACGTCATGCGCATCAGGTCGATGGCGTGGTCAACGCTCGATGCCTTCAGAGCTGCCGCGGTGGCTTTCGCCTTCAACACTGCAACGCTGACGCAGGCAGGAATGCGAACCACAGATGCGACAGTAGTCAGAGCAGCGTCCATCTCGGATTGTTGCAGCTGTCCGATGTTGTTCGCGTGCAGCGAGTCGGCTAGGGCGAAGAGCTTCAAATGTTTCTTCAACTTCTTATACTCGGTCTGCATATCGGGATCTGCGTTGTACTTGCTGAGAGCCTGGGTGGCGAAGTTCAGCTGCACTCCGAGCTTGCCCTTCGTCATGGCCACGAACAAGTTGAGCTTGTTGATGTGCCTGTCGGCGTCGTCCAGCTCTTCGACGGGCTGCGCGCCCCCGAGGTCGCTGTTCGAGCTGGTGCCGACGGAGTGGGCGCCCAGCTTCTTCGCCGACGGCGGCGCCGTCGCGCCCTTTCCTGCAGCTGGCGCCCTGCGCGCCCCAGCAGGCTGCTGCGACGCCTTGCGGTCGTATGGCGGCGAAGGCGCGGGCTGGTGGGACGTTAGGCGTTTGCTCAGCAGCCTCTTGCCTCCGACCGACGGGGTCACCTCGACGTCGCCAAATCCGACATCGCCTTCATGTTGGTCTCGTCCTCGCCATCGTCGCCAAACCTGGTCGCGCCGTCGTCCGTGGCTGCATCCTCGGGGTCAATGCGTGATTTCCCGTTTATCTTGGCACTCCAGGTTTTCACGGTGTAGAACTCTCTCTCCAGTTGTTTGTCGAATGGTACTTGCTTGCTGTCAAAAACCTCGCAATCGTGGATCATGTTGTTGACCTTCCAGTTCATGATGTCCTGGGCCTGGTTCTCGTACATGTGGGAGGCGGTGTCCATCATGACGCAGGCGCGCTCAACTCCAGACGCCTGCTCGATCACAACGCTCCTGAACGGAAGGTCGGGGTCGTAGCAGAAGAGCCACACCTGCTCGAGGCCAGGCGAACCCCGCTCCTTGGGAATCATCATCGTCGGAAGCCACCTGGTCTGCCGAACCCGAGGTGGCTGTAGCACAACTTTCTTGTACTCCGCAGCGTTCAAGGCCGTGAACTTGCGCTCGGCCCTGACGCGATCCACGAACGACGAGGTGACGGTCTCCTGCTGGAAAGTCGTGTCGCCTGTCGAGGCAGCGGTCTTGGCCTCGGTCCAGTTCGCGACGAAAGCTGTGTCATTGCTGGCCAAAAGGGCCCACACCTTCGAGATCGGCAGGTAGCTGAAACCACGCTCGTACACTACCGACTCCTCCTTGCACAGCAGCCACTGGCTCTTGTTGCCGTCGTCGTCCACGTCGTCGTAGCCGACCAAGCCGCCCATGGCCTGCGGCGCACGCCAAGCCCCGTTCCCCAAGTGATGGGGGGGGGGGGCGGGGAGGGGTCGTGGAAGCACCCCCAGCACGGACACGGACAAGCATGGACGCAAGTCCTTCTCTCTTTTCTCCCCCATTATGTGTCTTCTCCTCCTCCTCCTCCTCCTCCTCCTCCTCCTCCTCATTATCCTCCTCATCATCCTTACCTTCCGCCTTCCTGTGGTTTCTTCTCCCAGGCGTGGCCTTAGAAGCGTGAACCCCGCAGCTGAGGCAGCAGGAAGGGTTCGGCCTCTGCGGTGCACTGGCCCTCGCCCTGGACTTGGCATATCGCCCCTTCTTCCTCGGCGGATCAGCTGCTGGGCTCACCGCGCGGCTGGACGCGTCCATCTTGCTGGCGGCCATGCGGCTCGGGCAGGCGCGCGCCTGCCCGCAGTGCTGGCAAGTGCGCGCGGGGGCGCCGCCTCGAAACTGCCCTCGCAGAAACTCGGCGCCAATGGCTATGCCGCGAGGGGCAAGGCAGGGCAAAGCACGCGTGCAAAGGAAGAGTATGCCAGCCACGCTGATGATGGCCATGTTGGGGGAACGACTGGAGGCACGGGCGGCGACTCAAGGGGTGGCGCCGAACGAAGCACTTCGACGCACGCAATCGCGACGAGTTGCTGACACGCACCACGGGAGGCCCACGACCACGGCCCACGACCACGGGAGGCCCATGGGAGACGCAGGGCGCAGCGCGAATGGTTGGGCACCAGACGGCAACACGGCACTCGACCCGCATAACTTACAAACGACATCGCATTGAGACGCCACCCAGAGAACCCGTCTGGCCCAAGTGCCCCCGCAACAGGAATGGCCAGCCCCACTGCCCAGCGGTGACCAAACCCCAGCGGCCCAACAAGTGACCAGGTCACCCGTTGCTGGGCCGCTGGGGCTGCTCGCCCGCTGCTGGGCCGCTGGGGCTGGCCACATGTTGCCGAGCACCTGCTGCGCTCAAGGAACGAGAGAGATACATAGAGTGAGGGGGGAACTTAACGAGGGGAATAGCGCACGATTTCACCCCCTGATCGTTCGGATCCAGCACGCTACTATAATCACTATAGCAAGATACGCCCGCTGGCCCACCGCGAGGCCGCATTGTCCGAGCACCCCATGGAGCTGACGCTGATCAGGCAGCCAACCCAAGACATCATTACAGACGAATGGCCTGCAACCGAAACTACAATGCATTCTACAAAGCAACTGCGATGAAGAGCCTAGGCAATGCCAAATGCTCGCCCGTGGGCGGACCATCGAGCAACTCCAGTCGTCGCGCGGGTCGCGCGAGCTGGCTATCTTAACTCACTCGGCGGGCCCGCGGGGCCCGACTCAATCCAACGCCGAGGGGCTGAGATCTACTGAACTACTGTCCCCCTGGTAGTCCACGGCCTGGCCCTCGCTGCCACTCGCCGTGGACGCGACGGGGGACGCCTCGACGCCGCCGCGAAACGGGAGGACCAGGATGCTGGGCCCGCTTGGCGTGCACGGCTGAGGCAGCGGAGGATCATGAAGCTGCCCGTTGGAGAGGGCGATGACCTTCGGAGTCTCGTCGACCGTCGTCGTGTACTTCTTGGCCCATGCTTTCTTCAGCTGCAGCTCTGGCTTCGCAATGCGGATGTTGTCCGAATGCACCTTCATAGCTTTGGCGGCCCTCCTCATGAACAGCTCCTCCTCGCGGTTGTTGAAGAGAGAGTTCTTGCCCTTCTGGATGGTGAACATGTTCGTGAAGATGAACTTCCCACCGTTGTTGATCATCACCTTCCCGATGGCGTTCGGGAGCGCCTGGAGGACCGACTGGATCATGGCCTGGTTGCCGCCGATCTCGTCGGCGATCTCGCGTGCCAAGAGCGTCATGTACTGCGCCTTCGTGTTCGGCTTCGGCTGCGCCCGCTGCGGATCCGCTAGCCGTGGATCTGCTGGCCCGCGGTCAGCGGTGCGTTGCTGGGCGCCGCCTCCGTCGGCCGCGTCGGCCAGCGGCGCGTCGGCCAGCGGCGCGCTGCTGGGCGCCGCCTCCGCGCTGCTCATGTCGACGTCATTGTCGGCGTTGCCCCCGTACAAGAAGCCGATGGCGTCGGGCACGCCGCACAGCATCTTCCTGTTATACTCGTTCTTGTCCACAGCCGTCATCCTGGATCTTGGCGCCCTCGTGGTCGCCGAGGCCGCCGGCCGCTGGGCCCTGCTCGGCTTGGGGAGGCCCACGAATCCGAAGGCGCAGGTGCTCCGCAGGAAGATGCGATGCACAACCCAACTTGCCTCGACGAGTTGAGCCAACATGGCTACGGAGAGGAGGGAACGGGGACGCAGGGACAGGGCGGAGCGGATAATGACCCAAGACGGCCCCAGGAAGGCCCACCGAGGGACCCAAGTTGGGCCCAAGAGCGAGACAATCGATGAATAGATTTACGCCAGGGGGCCGCTCGCCCTCCTCCCTCCGAGGCGTGCGTCTCCCCCCTCCGTCATCCCACCTGCCTCTGAGGCACGCGCCCCCCCCCCCCCCCCCCCCCCCCCCCCCTTCCTCAACCGTTCGCCCCCCCGCACTCTCATCCGCAACTGCGGGGGCGGACGACGCGCGCACACACACACGCACACACACACACACGCACACACACACACACACACGCACACACACATATGTGCATATGTATGTATATATATACACATACATTGTGCACGCCCAAACTGCCGTCGCCCCAGGCGTTCTCAGGTCGGCGGCCTGAGTACATACATGAGAGTGAAGGCGAAGCCCGTAGATATCATTACTTGTCCAGCCGATCGCTGCTGCACAGCGAGCTTCACAACAAACCAGGTGCACAGACTGGAGGCTGACGATCCGCTGACCACGGCGACTGAACGTTTTCCTCTGGCCGTAAGGCCTCTTAGGGCCACGGGGGGAAACACAGCGAACCGAGACGGCGAGAGGCCAGCGCGCTGCATTGCACAACCCCCACTGTCGGGGGGGTCCTCTTGGGCCCCTCTTGGAACCCTCTTAGGCCGCTCTTGGGCCCCTCTTGGAACCCTTATAGGCCCCTCTTGGTCCCCTCTTGGGCCGCGCGAGCGGCCTTGAGCCAGGGGGGGTCAACCTAAAACGGGGCGGATGTTAGGGTGACCCTTCCAGCCCTTGAGCCACCCCTAATTCAATAGTTTCCGAATGCTCAACGAGGGCCCCAAGAGGAGCCCAAGAGGGCTACTCGAGTGCCCAGGGGGCCCACCCGAAAAGCTTGAATTCGAGGCGCGGGTGGGTCGCGAGCGGGTCGCGGGTGGGTGGGTCGCAGGTGGGTGGGTCGCGGGGTGGGTCGCGGGCGGATAGCTGGTGGGTCGCGGGCGGGTCGCAGGGTGGGTCGCGGGTGGGTCGCGGGCGGGTCGCGGGTGGGTCGCGGGGCGGGACGACGCCAAACAAAAAGCACACAACAACAACAACGACGACGACGACGACAACAACAACAACAACGACAACGACAACGACAACAACAACAACAACAACAACAACACCACCAACACCAACAACAACAACAACAACACCAACACCAACACCAACAACAACACCAACGCCAACAACAACAACAACACCACCAACACCACCAACACCAACACCAACAACAACAACACCAACACCAACACCAACAGCAACAACACCAACAGCAACAACAACAACAATAACACTTTGCATCGCGACATCCCAGTTTAGCCACGCACCCAGCACCGACGGAGCTGGGGGCGGCGCCCGAGAAGGCGGCCCAGGGCACAAGGCTCACACGTACTCATCGTGAAACAATGGTTGAGAATGGGGCCGCTGGCAGCAGCGACGGTGGAGGCGACGGATTGGCCCGCTAGCCTCCGACCAGTTCACTGAGCCTCGATGTGGTCGTGAGGAAAATCTGCTCGGGCGCCTTTGGGTCCAGTCCGACGCGCGGCAGCAGCGTCGCGCGGGAAGGGTGGTGGCGATTGTGGTGGTGG
>CAUYUJ010009362.1:20000-34646 GCA_963575745.1 Prorocentrum cordatum | reverse complement strand
TCCTCCTCCTCCTCCTCCATCATCTCTCTCTCTCTCTATAGATCGTTCTCTCTCTCTCTCTCTCTCTCTCCTTTTCTCGTCTTCCTCCTCGCCCGACCCCTTCCTGAACCTCCTACCCCCGGACCGCGGATCACATTGCGATGATAAAGATACACTCCGATGGCGCAACTATGCCGTCAAGGTTATTCATCCTGTCGCCTGCTGGGCGAGGCTCGTTGCAAGATCGGTGGCCGTTGGCTTCGCGACGTGACCACAGTGCTGATCCTGGGAGGAGGAGGAGGAGGAGGAGGAGGAGGAGGAGGAGGAGGTGAAGGACGGTGAGAACTTCAAAAGGCCAGTTTGCAAACTCAAATCGGAAGGAGGTCGATAGAGAACAAGAATCCGCGGGACCCCTTTGCGGGGCCATCAGGCTGCGAGGCTTGGGCTTGCTGCTCCCTGCTCCAGTTCCAGCTTCCAGTGTCCATTGTGATAGTTCGACGTTCCGATTCCTATTGTAAATTGTTGAAGTCCGCGCGAGGGGAGGAGCCAAAAGCGGCCTGGTCACCACGCCGGAATCTCGTTGGCTGAATTCCTGCGGGGGCGTGGGACACGCAAAAATACCTGAGATTCGCGCCCCCGAGGCCATAATCCCTAGAACAATTACGCAATGCTCGCGTCCCCAAGGCCACAAACCTAGGTAAATTGCACATGTGTTGCGTCCCCGAGGCAACACACGCTGGTAAATTACACAATATTCGCGCACCCGAAACCATAAACCTTCGCAAATTGCCATGTATTCGCATTGCCGAGGCGTGCTCCAAGGCGCCCGAAGATGGTTCCAAGACGGCCCAAGAGGGCCCAAAAAGGCTCCAAGAGCGCTCCAAGAGGCCTCCCCAAGAGGCCAAAATCGTAGATGTTACGACAGCTTTTGAAGGATGTTGGCCTTCTTGCATTTTCGGCTTTCCGACGCTCCAGGACGGCTCAAGAATCTGCAAAGACCGCCCCAAGACAGCCCAAGACGCCTCCGAGAGGGCCCCAAGACGGCCCAAGAGGGCTCCAAGATGGCCCAAGAAGCGCTCAAGACGGCCGAAAAGGGCCCCAAGACGGCCCCAAGCGGGGCCCAAGCACGGGACCACGAATCGAACATTCGATATTTGTACCCCGAGAAGCCCCAAGAGGCCCCAAGAGGCCGCCGAGAGGCCCCAAGAGGCCCCAAGAGGCGCCCAAGACGCGCCCAAGAGGCCTCTAAGAGGCCTGAAAGACCCCACGAGGCCCCAAGAGGCGCCCAAACCGGCTTCAAGAGGCCCTCTTGAGGCTCCCAGCAACACCCCAACACATACAAGAGGCCTCAGACCCATGACTCAGTCACGGTGGCGGGATGGGCCGAAGGCCACTGGGACCCCTGTTGGCTTGCCACAGGGGTGCCTGGCGTGCTAGACCCTTTCGATTTTGGTTCCTTTAGAAAACTCCCTGGGGCTTCGGCCCGTCCCGACGGGGTCCCGGAAGGTTCCCAAAATACCCCGGTGGTTCCCCCTGTCGCCTCCAAGACGGCCAAGATTGCCCAAGATGGCCTCCAAAATGCGTCCAAGACGGCCAAGATGGCCTCCGAGACGGGTAAGATGGCTCCAAGATGCCTAAAGACGGCCCAAGATGCCCTCCAAGACGGCCAAGACGGACCCAAGATGCCTCCGAGGTGGCCTAAGAGGCCTCCAAGACGTCCTCCAGGAGAGCCGAAGAGGCCAAAATCACTGGTTTTCCTTAGGTTGTTGATAGATTTGGGGATATGTTTCTGTTCGTCCTTCCGACAGCCCAAGACGGCCCAAGAGGCCTCCAAGATCGCCTCAAGATCGCTCAGGACGCCTCCAAGATGGCTCCATGATGGCCCAAGAGGCCCCCAAGAAAGCACCAAGGCGGCTCCAAGATGGATCAAGATGGTGCCCAAGACGGCCAAGACGGCCCCCAAGACGCCTCCAAGATGGCCAAGATGCCCTCCAAGACGGCCAAGATGACCCCAAGATGCCTCGAAGATGGCCCAAGAGGCCTCCAAGACGTCCTTCAGAAAAGCCCACAGAGGCCAAAATCATTCGTATTCCTGAGATGGATGAGAGATTTGGGGATGTGCTTCTTTTGGGCCTTCCCACAGCCCAAGACGGCCCAAGAGACCGCCAAGATCGCCTCAAGATCGCCCAGGAGGCCTCCAAGATAGCCCCATGATGGCCGAAGAGGCCCCCAAGACGGCCACAAGACGGCTCCAAGATGGCTCAAGATGATCCCCAAAACGGCCAAGATGGCCCTCAATAGCCCAATGGCCTCTAAGACGCCTCCAAGACGGTCAACCTTCCCTCCAAGACGGCCAAGATGGCCCCAAGATACCTCCAAGATGGCTCAAGAGGCCTCCAAGACATTCTCCAGGAGAGCCCGAAGAGGCCAAAACCGTTGGTTTTCCTGAGGGGTCCCAGATAATTCCAATGTGGCCTCCAAGACGGTCCCAAGATGCCTCCAAGACCGCCATGATGGCCCAATAGAGCTCAAGAGCGCCTCACGAGGCTCTCAAGAGGCCTCCTCCTCCCTCTCCTTTTTCCTCCCCCTCCTCCTCTTCCTCCTCCCCAACGTGTTCCCCGAAGGCTTTCCAAACCGACTCGGGGAACACAGGGTCCGATAGCTTGGCCAAGCTTTAACCCAACTTTCGGCCACATAGGCTCCTCCAGAAAGGCAGGGGGCGGAGATGATTCGCCGTAGGCGTCTTCGACATCGCCGACGCCTCAATATACGCTGATGATTCCTATCCGCCACCACATGACGATCCCAGATGCACCAAGGCAGCGCCGGGACGCACCGACGCAATTCTGATATATCCCGTTATGATAGAGAGGGGGCTGGCGGCAGGGGGCGAAGCCCTTACGGATAAGAATATGCTGAGATGGCACTGGCATGTTTTATAGATATTTCTAAAACTTTTCTGCTAATCCTCATCACCCGTCTTCTCATCATGATGTGTACCTCTTCCTCTTCTCATTTCCCATGATCATCCTCACCGTCATCCCCATCAGCAACGACGCCATGATCATCACCACAACCACCACAACCACAACCACCACAATGCTCATCATCAGCATCCCTCTCCTCCTCCTCCTCCTCCTCCTCCTCCTCATTATCATCATCGTCATCGTCATCGTCATCATCATCATCATCATCATCATCATCATCATCATCATCATCATCGTCGTCGTCATCGACGTGATCTTCATCATCATCAACATCATCATCATCATCATCATCAGAATCAGCATCATCATCACCATCATCATCGTCGTCATCATCACCATCACCATCACCATCACTATCACCATCACTATCACCATCGCCATCATATCGTCTTCTCATTATCATTATCAGCGTAGTGGTAATTGTAATCGCCGTCCGCATCCCCATCTCCTTCCTTATCCTCCTGCTCCCCCTTCATCTGCTTTTCGTTTTTCTCTCCCCCTCGATCCCTCCCTCCCTCCCCCCTCCCTCCCCCTTCCCTCCTCATCCTCCTGCTCGTTTTCCTCCTCCTCCGCCGTCTCCTCTACTTCGTCTTCCTCCTCATCAGAAGCATAGTCATCATCATCATCATCATCATCATCATCATCATCATCATCATCATCATCATCATCATCATAGCCATCATCATCAACAACACCCCACCCCCACCACCACCACCACCATCATCATCATAATCAACATCATCACCGTCGTCGTGATCATCATCCTCATCATCGTCATCATCATCATCAGCAGCATCATCAGCATCATCAGCATCCATCTCTCAAATCCTATCCACCTCCTCCTCCTCCTCCCTCTTCCCCGCCATTATGTTGCCTTGTGAATCACACCTCCCTCTCGCGCCCCGAAACTCGTCGGTAAGGCGGGCGGGGCGTTTCGCCTGAGCTTGGAGGTTGCAAAAGTTTCACTCGTGGAGGGCAGGTGGTTACATAAATGTCGCTCTCGCCTTAGCACCACGCACATTCGTTTTAGAAGATGGCAACAGCTTCACGGATGGAGGGCGGGTGGTTTTCAAAATGTGGCTCTCGCCTGAGCGCCGCGCACATTCGCCTGAAAAGGTCGTAAGAGCTTCATGGATGGAGGGCGGGTGGTTCCCAAAACACTTGTAACAGCTTCACGGAATGAGGGGGTTTGCAAAATGTAGCTATCGCCTTAGTGCCGCGCACATGTGTCTTAAAAGTTTGCAACCGCTTGACGGCTGGAGACTGGTTCGAGTTCAAGACGTAGCTCACGTCTTAGCGCCGCGCACGTTTGTCTTAAAGGTTCGCGGCAGCTTCACGGATGATGGGCTGGTGTTCAAAAAGTGGCCTTTGCTTTAGCGCCGCGCACGTCCGTCTTAGAAGTTTGCAACAGCTTAACGGATGGAGGGCGGATTGCTTTTGAACATGTTTCTCTCTCCGTAGCGCGGCGCACCTTCGTCTTAGAACATCGCAACAGCTTCACGGATGGACGGCGGGTCACTTTCAAAATGCGGATCTCGCCTTGGCGCCGCGCACATTCTTCTAGAAAGGCTGCAACAGCTTCACGGATGGAGGGCGAGTGGCTTTCAAAATGTGGATCTCGCCTTGGTGCCGCGCACTTTCGTCTTAGAAGGTCGTAATGAGCTTCACGGGTGGAGGGCGGATGATTTCCGAAATGTGGCCCTCGCCGTAGCGCCGCGCATGATCGTCATAAGAGTACGCACGAGATTCACGGATGGAAGGCGGGTCGTTTTCTAAATCTGGCTCTCACCTTTTAGCGCCGCGCGAATTCGTCTTAAGAGTTTGCGCAAGTTTCAAAAATAGAGGGCGGGCTGTTTGGAAAAAGTGTGGCTCTCGCCTCAGCGCCGCCGCGCAGTTTCGTCTTCGAAGTGCGCCGCAGCTTCACGGATGAAGCGCCTTCGCTTTAGCGCCACGCACGTCCGTCTTGAAAGTTTGCAACAGCGTCTCCGTGGCGCCGCGGGCATCCACAGCGCACAATTGGCGTCAAAGTTCGCGACAACTTCACGGATGGAGGGCGGGTGGTTTTCAAATGTGCAACGCACATTCGTCAAAAAAATCGCAAAAACGTCCAGGATTGAAGGCGAGTGGTTTTTTAAATGTGGCTCTCGCCTTCGCACCAAGCGAATTCGTCTGAGAAGTTCGCATGACTGTCACAGATGGAAAGCGGATGTGTTCAAAACGTGGTTCTCGCCTCACGCCGCGCATCTTCGCCTTAGAAGATCGCAACAGCTTCACGGATGGAGGCGGGGGGGGGGTGTCAAAATGCGGCTCTCGCCCGACCGCGTGCCAACTCGTCTTGCAAGCTTACATACACGAACTCCTGTGGCTGGCGTCCCAGAAATGAGGTTCCAGCACGATTTAGGATTCTCCAGGCGCAACAGTCACGTTGAGTCGCGGTGTATAAGTGCCGGGAACAGTGTTCTGACACGGTCCAGGTTCCTGAGGGCGCAACAGAGAACTGAGTCGCGACGTCGAAGTCAAGTTAACTATTTTTTGGCCCGACAGACGACTCTCAGACAATTGTCTTCGAACGGGCCACTTCCAGCAGTGAAAAATCCACCGGCCCGCTCGGAGTGTGTGTGACGCTGTCGTCGTCTTCGTCGTCGTTGCCAGTCCCAAGGAAGTCCAGAAATTAACATGGAAAAAACGTCGTAAAAGAAACGTCGCAGTTAAGTCGATTCCCTCGTCTTTTCCCCTCCCCGACGGGGGGCTAGGGGGGGTCGGCGGGGGAGTGGGGGTAAGGGGTGATACCGGGGGGAGGTAGGGGGGGGAGAGGGCGGGGGAGGGGGGGTCCTGGGTCAGATTACCGCCCCCCCGAAGCCTGGCGGCCCTCCCTCCCCTCCCCCCGGGCAGTCCCCCCCACGCCTCGGCCCCGGCTCCGGGCCTGGTCCTGGCCTCCTGCACCAGCCCCGGCCCCGGCCCTGGCTCTGGCCCCAGCTCGGACCCCGTCCCCGGCCCCGGCCCCGGCCCCGGCCCCCCCACCCCGCTGGCCCCGGCCTTGGCCCTGGCACTCCAGCCCCGGCCTCAGCCCCGGCTTCAGCCCCAGCCCCATGCCCCAGCCTGGGCCCCGGCCCTGGTCCCAGGGCCCCGTCGCCTCCCAGACGCCAGGCCCCGAGGAGACACATGGCTCTCCTCCCCCATTCCTTGCCCTTAGAGGTAACTCCTCCCTGTCGCACCCCGAAGCCGGTCGAAAAGTCACCGGGCGTTTCGCTTGGGGCTTCCTCACCACTCATGATCAGAATGCATAAGAATTGACCACCATTTCGCATATGGAGGGCAGGTGGTTTTCAAAATGTGGCTCTCGCCTCGGCGCCGCGCACATTTGTTTTAAACATGTGCAAGAGCTTCACGGATTGAGGACAGGTTGATTTCAAAATGTGGCTCTCGCCTCAGCACCGCGCGCTCTTGTTAAGAAGCTGCAAGTGCTGAACGGATTGAGGGCGGGTAGTTTTCAAAATGTGGCTATCGCCTTAGCGCCGCGTACACTCGTTGTAAAAGGTTGCAAGAGCTTCACGATTGAGGGCGGTTCCTTTCCAATATGTTGCTCTCGCCTTCGCGCCGCGCACATTCGCTTCAATTTGTTTGCAAGAGTTCCACTGGCTCTCATTGCTAACGTACCAGACACGGTGTTTGGGAACGATTGAGGACTGTCAGGGTGCATCAGTTACGTCGATTCGCGGTGTTGAAATCCAAGGAGTTGTGCTCTGGCACGACTCATGACAGCCAAGACGAAACAGTCAGGTTAACTCGTGGCGTTGAAATCCTGATATTGGTGTTTTGGGTACACCTGAAGATCTTCACACGGTTGTCCCCCAACGAGATTCCCTCAGTGGAGGGATCTTGGAGGGAGGATGTATTTCAACATCGTGGATCAGTCTTGGGCTTACAATGGTCCTCCTCCTCCCCTCCTCCTCATCATCATCATCAGTAGCATCATCATCACCACCACCACTATCATCATCAGCAGCATCAGCATCATCATCAACTTCATCATCAGTATCATCATCAGCAGCAGCATTATCATCATCATCATCATCATCATCATCATCATCATCATCAGCAGCAGCAGCAGCAGCAGCAACATCAGCATCAGCATCATCATCCCCCTCCCCCTCCCCATCCCACTCCCCCTCCTCCTCCCTCCACTGCCCGCCCCATGTCCCGAGCTTGTGGCATGGCATCAGCTCGTCGTTGTCATCGTCTTCGTGGGGGTCGTCGTGGTCGCCGTCGTCGTCGTCGTCCTTCTGGATCGGCGGCGCCGGCCGTAAGGCCTTCACAAAAAGATCTCTCGTAGGAAGACGAGATAACTTGGAGCAAGGGTTTATTGCACCTTCGTTGATGCGCTTTGGGTTTACACTGGTCCTCCTCCTCCTCCTCCTTTTCCTCTTCCTCATCCTCCTCCTCCTCCTCCTCCTCCTCCTCCTCCTCCTCCTTCTGCTCATCCTGCTCCGCCTGCTTTCCCTGCTCATCCTGCACTCCTGGATGTCTGGACCCATCACCCGAGAGCGCATCCTCATCCCGAGTCGTTCTTGTTGACGATCCTGGGGCCCGGCGGGGGCCCCCCCCCGGAGGCTGAGCGCGGCCAAGAACCCTCCGTCGCAGTGTTTGCCCACGAAGCGACAGGGTCTGGACTCTCCCCCTCCTCCTCCCCCTCCTTCCCTCCCTCCCCTTCTCCCCCCTCCCCCCCCCTCCTCCTCACTCCCCTCGTGCCTCGAGCGAACCTGGGAGCCCGCCCCCCGACCGCCCCGAGAGAGAGAGAGAGGGAACCAGTGAGCGGCCGCGCGCATCGGGGCGCGGTCTCCGGCGGGCGGCAGCCGCGACATGATCTCACTGAGGATCTGGCCGTGCTCCCTCCGAAGCTCTCCGGTGGGCGGCAGCCGCGACAGGATCTCGTTGAGGATCTGGCCGTGCTCCCTCCGAAGCTCCCGGAGCGCGCCCAGCACGGGGTCCTCGCCCAGGGGGTCCCCGAGCCCCTCTCGCCGTGAAAAAACCACGGCGCGAGGCTGTCTTGCCATTTTCGGCCTCGCGGGCCCGAACCAGGGCCCCCAGAGCGTCAAGAACCGCCTCGGGACGAGCAGCTGGTCCAGGGGAAGGGGTCCCGATCCCCGGGGCCGCGCTGTGAAAAACTCTCCCCGCCGGAGCTCTGGGAGTGTGCGCCGGAGGCGCCTGTGCACCACCGTCGCGCCTGGCCAGGGGCATCCAGGGCTGTGGCACGGTGCAGAGCCAGAGCTTCCAGTCCGGCGGCCCCACGCGCCGCCTGCAGCCTGCGGAGCACGGCCCCCTCCTGCAGGGGGAGCGAGGCCGCCACAGGGCGTGCACCGCCGCCACAGCGGCACCGTGGAGTGCGCCCTCCTGGCCCGGACCAGGCGGGCCCAGGCGCACCATTCCCAGGCCTGGCCAGGAACGATGGCGGTGTGCAGACTCCTCCTGCGGAAGGGATGCCGTGCGCCGCCAGAGGGAGCACACCGGAACTCGTGATTGAGACAGCGTGAGCCTAAACTAACAAGCTCTGCAAGTCGCGTTCTCTTCACCAGCGATCTAGGTTTAGCGCTAGAATCTCGACAGACAATCTATAGGAAAACAATGGCAACAGGAGCAGACTGCTGATATAACAAACGGAACGAAGGAGGGGAAAGACGACACTACAAATCTAAGAAAATCTGCAGAATATACCCTGGAATCAATACTGTCGTATAAATGCTAAGATCTGAGAAAACTCAGAATATGATCTGCAAGCTGTTGTTTGATATATTTGATTGGAGTGAAAGGAATCCAGACCTCCAGCGGATTGAGGGAAACATACGTTGTTCGTCGTCGTTGGCCTCTGGGACCACTCGCCAGGCCCCTGGTACCATCAGAACACGGATCGGGATGGAAAACGGCCCGGGGGGCGTGGTCGAAAGAGTGGAGGGGAGAGAGGGGAAGGGAAGATGGATGAGCAGCTGGAGGACGTGTGAGGAAGTGAATGGGGGAGGGGGAAGCGAGGAGGAGAGGAAGCGGGCAAAACTGGAGGGAGGGGGAAAGGGGGGAAAGAGACACGGGAAAGAGGAATGGGGATAGGGCCTTGGACACCGGCTTAAGCTACGCAGGGGCTAAGGCTGGCGTCCCCATCAGGACTTGCGGGCCGTGCGTTAAGCCCGCGCAAAGCTCCTAAGAAAGATGGCACTAGACATACATGTCGACCGTCGCCATGCGAGACTTGGGTTCACAAGTCTGTGCGGGATGCGACAAGACAGGCCCGAAGGCGACGAGTTACTCGTCCCTCGCTGAGACCCCGAATCTGTCCTCCACGCGTCCATCCATCCGTCCTCATCCCCTCCTGCTTCTCCCACTGCGCTCTCGAACGCGCCACAAACAGGCTCCGAGGCAGCAGCACACATCCCCAGAACCAGCTATGGCTTCGAAGTGACCCTGGCCCGAGACCTGAAGGCACCCAGAGCCCAGCAGGAGGCAGAGGAGCCCACCCACCACCACAGCTTCGAGCCCTCGCCCCCCGCGGCTGGCCTGAGAAGAGGAGCCACTCTTTGCCCCTCGACGGTCGGCCAGCTGGTGTGCATCTATGTGTCCGCCACCGTGCCGCGAGGCGCTCGGTGGAGCGTCGCTGCATGGAAAGAGGTGGGCGTCCGGGTGGCCTCTCCCCTCAACCACGGGGAAGAATGAGCTGGCCAGTCGTGGAAGAATGAGCTGGCCAGTCGTGGCCTCTCCAGGAAGGTCGCGGCAATGGAGCCGCGCGCCGTGCGGGCACGAGCCGGGCGCCACCCGTCAGCCCTAAGTGGAGCATCCTCAGGCCCTCTGGAGTCCTGCAAACTGAACAGCGGCTGCGCTTCTTCAAAGGCCCCGAAGCCCAAGTCCCCGAAGTCCCAATAGCCCTCTGGGCGTGAGTGGTGGTAGGGCGTTTTCTCTTCCGTCTTCTCTCTTCCCCCACGTGGAGGATTTTACTTAGGTGTTGGACCATTTTGGTGTCCTCGGGGGAGGGGGGGGGGGGGGGCTAATTCAGCCCCCCCCCTACTTTGATCGATCCCCTCCAAGATGGCCCCGATGTAGCCCCCGAGGAGCTGAAGAGTGCCCCAAGAGGGCTCCAAGAGGCGACCAGGCGGCGCCAAGAGGCCTCCAAGAGATCCCCAAAACGCTCCCAAGCGACCCCCACGAGGCTGCAAGAGGGTCCAAGAGGCTCCCCCGTGCTCACCCAAGACGCTCTCAGAGGCCCCCAGGACCGCCAAGAGGCCCCCAATACGAACCAAAAGGACTCACCGAAGCTTTCAAGAGACATCCGAAGAGACTCCGAGAGGCATCCAAGAGGCCTCTGGCCATTCTGCTCGCCCTCGTCCTCCTCCTCCTCCTCCTCCTCTTCCTCCTCCTCCAGCCCGCTATTCCACTGCATGCTCCACATCACTGATCAGGGCAACTCGCCTGGGCATCGTTTCCGGATGGGCTGTTGGGGTCATGCGGAGCGTCTAGAATTTCACTGATATTCCACATGGTTTGTGGGAGCTTCTCGCGTGACGTTCTTACAGGACGGAGACCACGAGGCTGGGCCAAGAGGGCCCCCAGACAGTCCAAAAAGGCCCCAAAATGGCCCCAGAGCACCTCGAGATTACCGAAGCCGGACTCGAGACGGCCCAAGAATGCTCCAAGAGGGTATCCGTGAGTGTCCCAGGAAGCAAAAACCATTGATTGTCCTGACATGCTTGAAGGAGGCTTGCGTCCCCGCCTCTTCTAGCTTCCAACGCTCCAAGACAGCCCCCCACAGGTCGCCCCGACGCTGTCCAAGAGGCCCTAAACACAGTCCAAAGTACCAGAGGGCCCGAAGGAGGCGCCCAGGACAGCCCAAGAAGCCACCAAAAGGGCCCCAAAAGAGCGGGTCTGGAACTGAAATCGTGAGCCGTTCTCCCACACTTTGCCCCAAAGATCCTCTACATACCTTCAAGGGTCCCCCAGAAGTGTCCAGGAGGCCCCACGAAGCCCCCGGGAAGCCCTCGAGAGGCCCCACGAGGCCCCTCGAAATGCACCTAAGACCGAGGGGCACCCAACAGACACCAGGAGACATCCAGCAGGCCTCTGGCCCACAACCCAGGCACGCACGGTTGCGGGATTGGCAGAAGGCCAATAGATATACCCATACGCATGCATACACATACACAAAGAGGTATGCCCGCATACGTCCATATACATCCAAACAGCAATACGAACACTAGCTATAGCAACCACAACAACATCCATAAGCATACGATTGCTAACATGCATGATGCATAACAACAATGCGACTTATACTGCAGCGAAGTAATAACAATATTTTTCGAGCAGGCGATACTGTGTCGGACATTCAAGTGTCTGGGAGTCAATATCACGAAGTTCTAGCTCTTAGGGTGTGGACGATATCTCGGTGTTTTCCTGGGCCCCGGTAGGTGTGACGCCTCGTGGAATGCGCCGTGCAAGAAAAATAAAATAGCACTACGAATAACACAAATATGAAGAATTAGACTAGCAATACTACGTGTGGCAATGATAAGCATACGAATCGAAATACCATGCATCATCGTTGCAACAATGAGTTACCATGGCGCAAATGATAACGATGAGGATAGAATTAGGAGGAATAACAACTAGATGCAGAATAATAAGAATGATAAGGATAACACAATCAACAATAACGATGCTAGTAACACCTACGATTAATGTGTAATGTATAGATGCATGTATATGTATATATATATAGAATCCGTTTAACTAGACAAAAATGTGTACACGTAGATGTACAGTACAAACGCCCACCTGCACATCTAAATATACACACCCATGTTTGCGTGCGTACATACCGATACACACACAGGCATACACACACACACCTAAAAATGTACATGCATATATGTATACATATATATATATGGATATGTGTACGTGCACAAGGGCATGAATGCATACGTACATACATGCATGCATATATAACTACCTACATACATCTATACGTACGTACATACATGCACGCACGCATGCATGCATACATACATACAAACAGCCCTGCGTACATGCATACATTCATTCATGCACACGTACAAAGGTGCATACATACACACATGCATGCATGCCTGCAGACAGCCAGTCAGACAGACAGACAGACATGCATGCATGCATGTACATATATACATGCATACATGCATGCAATGCATACATACAGACATGCATATATGCATGCATATATGCAAACATACATACAGAAACCTATACGTACAGCCATATCTGCATGCATACGCACGCGCATACATACATGTGCGCATGGTATGCGCAAGCCTTCTCCCTCCCACCCTCCACCCTCGCCCCGCTGAAGCGGAGGAAGAGCGGCGGGGAGGAGGGGTGATGAGGTGGAGGGGGAAGGGAAGGAGGGGGAGGGGGGGAGGGGAGAGGAGGGAGGGGGGGATGAGATGGGCGGGAGGGGAAGAGGGGTGATCGAAAGAGAAGTTGAAAGGAGGGGAGGGAAGGGAGGAGGCGGGACGGGGAGTGAGGGGAGGGCGAGCGGGGTGATAGGAAGGGGGATGAGGAAGAACATGGGAAAAAGGAGAGAGGGGAAAGGAAGAAGGCAGAAGAGAGGGAGGGGGCTCGGGAGATAGGCGAGCGGATGGGACCGCGACTTTTACGGCACGGCCACGAAACCTATCGCGGCGACCGCGACTACCGACACCACCGCGATACCCCAGTGTGCCGTGCTTTGGTACGGTGCCGTGCCATTCGGCTAAGATGTGGACTGCAATCGATATGAGCAGATGTGAACTGTTCGGGTATCCCTCAAGGGCCAGGCCAGATAAGGCCCTGGACTCGACCAGGAGCCCAAGGCACGCAGCTCATCAAGATCCGCATCCTGGGAAGTGCGCCGACCCTCTGGCAACTCGCTCATTGCACCTCTGCGTTCCCGAATCATCTATCGACGCATGTCCCAAGGGTCTGTATAGAGGCAGGGGCACGAGTGTCGTAACGCACCCAGGAAACGAGGTATGAGCAGACGCGTCATTTCCTGCACCATCTCGTTTTCCTTCTTCTTACAGTAATCCTCTTCCTGCTCCGCCTCTCCTCCTCCTCCTCCTCTGTCCCCTCTTCCTCCGGGATCGAACGCAGCCATATGTATCCTCCGTATGATCCTCCTCCTCCTTCTCCTCCTCCTGATCATCATCACCATCATTAACCTCATCCTCATCCGAATCATCATCCTCCTCCTTGTCCTCATCATCATCCCCCTGCACTTTCCCCACGACAATAAGCCTTCGACCCACGGGAGGAGGCCGCAAGATAGAGAGACAGAGAGAGGGAGAGAGCGGGCGGGGCCCGGCCTCGTCGAGTCTCGGAGAGACGGGCCTCGATGCGCTGGGCGACGGCACCTCCCGAAGATGCCAGCACGGCACGGCCATCCCCACCGTCCGTCTCGCCCTTGTCCTCCCTTGCTCGCCGTCGTCCTCGTCCCCCCCGCCCCCCTGGAGGAGGAGGAGGAGGAGGAGGAGGAGGAGAAGGAGAAGGAGGAGGAGGAAGAGGAGGAGGAGGAGAAGGAGGAGAAGGAGGAAGAGGAGGAAGAGGAGGACGAGGAGAACGCCGACGAGAACGACGACGAGGAGGGTGTGGCACGAGCTCGCGGAGGCCACGCCACCCCACCCCCCTCTGCAGGTCCCACTCCGCCCGCTCCTGCACTTCTTCCTGCTCATGCTCCTCCCCATCGTCCTTCCCCTTCTCTTGCTGATCCTCCTCGTCCTCCTCATCCTCCTCCTCATCCTCCTCCTCCTCCTCCTCCTGCTCGCCTTGCTCGTGCTCCTCCTTCTCCACCAGCTCCACATCCTGCGTCTTCATTATGATGATGCGCTTCTCATATGACACCATATGACACCATTCCTTGGTCGATACCAAGTCGAACACGACGGATCGAGATTGGCCATGTCCCCCTCTACCTCCGTCCCCCTCTTCCACTTTGGTTTCCCAGCGCTCCACTCCCTGCCGTTCCCCCTCCACCATCAGCCGCGCCTTCCACTCACGCCTCCTCCGAGGCGCCCTGGCAGGTTCATCGTTCAAGATCACTTGCCCCTCGTCGACCAGCGGCGGCACCTTGGGGGTGCGTGCGGTTAGCAGTGGTAGTGGTAGCGGTAGAGTGGTAGATTGGTAGAGTGGTAGAGTGGTAGAGTGGTAGAGTGGTAGAGTGGTAGAGTGGTAGAGCGGTAGAGTGGTAGTGGTAGAGTGGTTGAGTGGTAGAGTGGTAGAGTGGTAAAATGGTAGAGTAGTAGAGAAGTAGAATGGTAGAGTGGCGGAGTGGTAGTGTGGTAGAGCGGTAAAATGGCAGAGTGGTAGTGGTAGTGGAAGTGGAAGTGAAAGATTAGTGATGGTGGTACTGGTGGTAGAAGTGGTTAATGGAATGGGAGTAAGACTGGACGTGGGAGTGGCACTGGCACTAGAAGGAGCAGTAATAGCACCAGTTATAACACTAAGACTAGCAATAGTAGTAGTGGCAGGTGGTAGTAGTAGTAGCGTTAATAAGAACAAGACTCAAAGTAAGCATAGTAGTAGTGGTGGGAGTGGTGGTGGTCGTGGTAGTAGTGGTAGCAGTCAGCAGCAGAAGCAGAAATACTAGTAGTAGTAGTAGTAGTAGTAGTAGTAGTAGTAGTAGTAGTAG
>CAUYUJ010009362.1:0-7500 GCA_963575745.1 Prorocentrum cordatum | reverse complement strand
ATTACCACCATCACCGAGATCGG
Source organism: Prorocentrum cordatum (assembly GCA_963575745.1). Lineage (NCBI taxonomy): Eukaryota > Dinophyceae > Prorocentrales > Prorocentraceae > Prorocentrum > Prorocentrum cordatum. The sequence goes on along the minus strand of CAUYUJ010009362.1, from coordinate 7,477 downwards.
GAACGTCTTCCCTCGGTGGAGGCACACAGCCGATACTGGTGTTGGTGTCAATCTCTAGGACTCCGACATTAGATGGCCTCGACGGCCAAGCAATACATTCACCATGGCAGGAAAAAGGCGGGAGGGGGAGCAGGGAAGAAGAGGGGGCAGCGGAGGGCAAAGGCGACGCGGGGGCTCACGAGTAGTAGAACAGGTAGGAGTACAAGCCGGACAAGTATATCCCGAAGTAGATGTAGCCCGATTGTTGGTGGCCGCTCCCGGGGTTGGCGGAGGCCGAGAGGCGTCTGGAAACGGGTACCGAGGCACCGGTATGTCCACGAAACCAGCTGCGCAACATCCCGCACCCGGGTCTTGCACTGAATAATGAGTCGGGGTCGGAGCTTGACCAAGAGTCTGAGGTGACTGCCGGATCTGGCTGCCACAGTCGTGCATCGGTGCGGGAGTCGGTGACATGGTCGGTGCGGGAGTCGGTGCGCTGGCCAGCGCGGAACTCGGCGAGCTGACGGGCGCTGGAGTCCGTGACCTGGTCGGTGAGGGAGTCGGTGAGCTGGCGGCGCGGGAGTCGGTGACATGGCCGGCGAGGGAGTCGGCGAGCTGGTCGGTCCACGAACCGGTGACCTGGTCGGTGCGGGAGTCGGTGATTTGGTCAGTGCGGGAGACGGTGAGCTGGTCAGTGCGGGAATCGGTGATATGGTCGACGAGGGAGTCGGTGATCTGGTTGGTGCGGGAGTCGGTGACCTGGTCGGCGCGGGAGTCGGTGATATGGTCGGCGAGGGAGTCGGCGAGCTGGTCGGTGCACGAGTCGGTGAACTGGTCGGTGCGGGAGTCGGTGATATGGTCGGCGAGGGAGTCGGCGAGCTGGTCGGCGCAGGGGTCGGTGACCTGGTCGGTGCGGGAGTCTGTGAGCTGGACGGCGCGGGAATCGGCCAGCTGATCGGGCCTGGTCGGTGAGGGAGTCTGTGAGCTGGCCGGCGCGGGAGTCGGTGACATGGTCGACGAGAGAGTCGGCGAGCTGGTCGGTGCACGAGTCGGTGACTTGGTCGGTGCGGGAGTCGGTGAGCTGGTCGGTGCGGGAGTCGGTGATATGGTCGGCGAGGGAGTCGGCGAGCTGGTCGGCAGAAGAGGTGTGAGATCGGATCTTCGGTCGAGGAGGCCCTGGCATCGGCCTCGGAAGCCCCGACGTCGGCCCCCGAGGCCTCCTCCCTCGCCGTCCACATCCTGCAGCGGGTCCTGCCCCGGAGGGGGCGACACGTCGGCGTCCACCCGGCTGGCGTGCGGTACTGCTCTGATTTCCTCCTCCTCAGCCTCCTCCTCCCCCCGAAGGGGCGACACGCCGGCGTCCACCGGGCTAGCGTGCGGGAGTCGGTGAAATGGTCGGCGAGGGAGACGGCGAGCTGGTCGGCGCAGGGGTCGGTGGCCTGGTCGGTGCGGGAGTCGGTGACATGGTAGACGAGGGAGTCGGCGAGCTGATCGGGCCTGGTCGGTGAGGGAGTCGGTGAGCTGGCCGGCGCGGGAGTCGGTGACATGGTAGACAAGGGAGTCGCCGAGCTTGTCGGTGCTCGAGTCGGTAACCTAATCGGTGCGGGAGTCGGTGAGCTGGTCGGTGCGGGAGTCGGTGAGCTGGTCGGTGCGGGAGTCGGTGATATGGTCGGCGAGGGAGTCGGCGAGTTGGTCAGCAGAAGAGGTGTGAGATCGGATCTTCGATCAGACACCTCCTCCGAGGAACTTCAACATGCCCCGCCTCGAAAACGCATGCCCGCGCTTTGCTGCGTCGATGTGAAACCGCCAGTGGAGCACCAGCCAAGGGTAAAGCACAAGGAATTATCGAGCGACGGGATTGCCTTAGTGGGGATGGGGGCTGTTGGCGGCGCGGCAAGGACCTGGTTCTGAATAGAAAGGGAGGAAGTCTCGAGCAGGGCCGCTGTTGTTGCTGGGAGCGGCGCCAATGGTGGAGAGAGTAGGGCGGTAGTCCAGCGTAAAACAAAACGAAATCTCGAGGGGAACGCTGGTTTTGTTGGGACGGCGGTTGTCGGCGGCGAGGAGGAACACCGCCTTGGGAGGAAGCTTCGAGCGGTAAGCGTGGTTTTGTCGGGACGGGGGCTGCCGGCGGCGAGCTAGAGCACAGTCCTGAGGAAAAAGGAAGGAAGCCTCGAGCGGGAGCGTTGTTCTTGCTGGGAGCGGCGCCAATTCAAAAAAAAATAGGGCGCCAGTCCAGCGTAAAACGGGAGGAGGTCTCGGGCGGGAGCGCTGGTTTTATCGGGGCGGCGGTTTTCGGCGGCGAGGAGGAACACTGCCTTGAATAAAAAAGGAAGGAAGTCTCGAGCGGGAGCGTTGTTGTTGCTGGGGGCGGCGCCGATGAGAGAAAGAGTAGCGTGCCAGTCCAAGATGAAACGGGAAGAGATCCCAAGTGGTAGCGCCGGTTCGGTTGAGACGGCAGTTTTCGTCGGCGAGGAGCAGCACCGCCGTGTGTAAAAAAGGGAGGAAGTCTCGAGCGGGAGCGTTGTTGTCGCTGGGGGCGGCGCCGATGAGAGGAAGAGTAGCGCGTCAGTCCAAAGTAAAACAAGAGGAAGTCCCGAGCGGTAGCGCTGGGTTTGTCGGGACGGCAGTTTCGACGGCGAGAAGGAGCACCGCCTTGAGTAAAAAAGGGAGGAAATCTCGAGCGGGAGCGTTGGTTTTGCTGGGTGCGGCGCCGATGGGAGAAAGAGTAGCACACCAGTCCAAGGCAAAAGGAGAGTAAGTCTCGAGCGGTAGCGCTGGTTTTGTCGGGACGGCGGTTTTCGGCGGCGAGGAGGCGCACCGCCTTGAGAAAAAAAGAATGAAACCTCGAGTGGGAGCGTTGTTGTTCTTGGGGGCCGGTTTTGGCGCCCCCCCAAACCGCTCGAGAGTGAGCCTCATCTTCAATGAAAATGTAGCCGGCGCCGAGGCGAGAGCACCAAGGCGCCTCGGGGGGTCCAACGCTAAAAATTGTCTGAGTATTCACACTCAACACCAATAAATTGATTGGTGTTCGCTCTTGTACGCTCGCGTGCCATTCAACACATATATCCCGCACCCTCGATACTCGCCCTCTTCTTCGGCCGTACACCCTTGGAGGTATATCTTGCCTACCTGCGAACACCTCCTCCGAAGAATTTCAACATATCCCGCCTCGGAAACGCATGCCCGCGCCTTACTGCGCCGATGCGAGACTACCAGTGGAGCCCCAACCTAGGGTAAAGCACAAGGACTTATCGAGCGACAGGATTGCATTGGTGGAGATGGGGGCCGTCGGGGGCGAGGTAAGGACCTGGCCCTGAGTGGAAAGAGAGGGAGTCTCGAGCGGGGCCACTATTGTTGCTGGGAGCGGCGCAGTAGGGCGGTAGTCCAGCGTAAAACAAAACGAAATCTCGAGCGGGAACGCTGGTTTTGTTGGGACGGCGGTTGTCGGCGGCGAGGAGGAACACCGCCTTGGGAGGAAGCTTCGAGCGGTAAGCGTGGTTTTATCGGGACGGGGGCTGCCGGAGGCGAGCTAGAGCACAGTCCTGAGGAAAAAGAAAGGAAGCCTCGAGCGGGAGCGTTGTTCTTGCTGGGAGCGGCGCCAATGCAAAAAGAATTAGGGCGCCAGTCCAGCGTAAAACGGGAGGAGGTCTCCGGCGGGAGCGCTGGTTTTATCGGGGCGGCGGTCTTCGGCGGCGAGGAGGAACACTGCCTTGAATAAAAAAGGAAGTCTCGAGTGGGAGCCGTGGGCTTGTCGGGACGGGGGCTGTCGGCGGCGAGCAAGAGCACAGTCCTGAGGAAAAAAACGGAAGTCTCGAGAGGGAGCGTGGTTCTTGCCTCTTGCTGGGAGCGGCGCCAATTCAAAAGAGAGTAAGGCGCCAGTCCAGCGTAAAACAAGAGGAAGTCTCAGGCGGGAGCGCTGGTTTTGTCGGGACGGCGGCTTTCGGCCGCGAGGAGGAGCACCGCCGTGAGTAAAAAAGGGAGGAAGTCTCGAGCGGGAGCGTTGTTGTTGCTGGGGGCGGCGCCGATGAGAGAAAGAGTAGCGCGCCAGTCTAAGGAAAAACAAGAGGAAGTCTCGAGCAGTAGCGCTGGCTTTGTTGGGACGGCGGTTTTCGGCGGCGAGCAAAAGCACCGCCCTGAGGAAAAAAATAAAACAAACAAACAAAAAACTCGAGCGGGAGCGTTGTTCTTGCTGGGAGCGGCACCCGCTCAAAAGCAAGTAGGGCGCCAGTCCAGCGTAAAACGGGAGGTAGTCTCGGTTTTCGGCGGCGACGAGGAGCACCGCCGCGCGTAAAAAAGGGAGGAAGTCTCGAGCGGGAGCGTTGTTGTTGCTGGGGGCGGCGCCGATTAGAGAAAGAGTAGCGCGCTAGTCCAAGGAAAAACAAGAGGAAGTCTCGAGCGGTAGCGCTGGCTTTGTTGGGACGGCGGTTTTCGGCGGCGAGCAAAAGCACCGGCCCTGAGTGAAAAGGAAGAAGTCTCAATCGGGAGCGTTGTTGTTGTTGGTGGTGTTGTTGTTGTCGTTGCTGTTGTTGTTGTTGTTGTTGTTGTTGTTGTTGTTGTTGCTGTTCTTATTGTTGTTGTTGCTGTTGTTGTTGCTGTTGTTGTTATTGGTGTTGCTCCCCACACGTTTAATGGGGTCTGGTTTTCTTCCATGCCTCGTCGCACCCGCAGCCCTCACACCCCACCTTCCTCCTCCCTCTCCTTTTCACACAGCACATCACAGCGCAGCACAGCGCTGCGCAGCGCAGCACAGTACAGCACAGCGCAGCACAGCGCAGCACAGCACAGCTTAGCTCAGCACAGCACAGCTCAGCACAGCACTGCACAATACAGTAAGCGCACCACAGCGCAGCAGAGCACAGCACAGCACAGCTCAGCACAGGTCAGAACAGCACAGCACACAGCACATTGACACACAGCGCGTACACAGCACAGCACTGCACTGCACTGCACAGCGCTCATCGCAGCACAGCATTGCACAGCACAGCACAGCACCTCAGCACAGCACACCTCAGCACTACACAGCACAGCACAGCACAGCACAGCACTTCTGGACACCACAGGGGGTGCGCAGCAAGTGGTCTCTGAGCGAGGCCGCTACCCACGACACGATGGAAAAACCTAACAGGCGTAGCATTTTCTGGACACCATAGGGGGTGCGCAGGGGGTGGTGTCTCAGCGCGGCCGCTATCCACGACACTGTCGCAAAGCCTAGCAGGCGTGGCACTTTCTGGACACCATAGGGGGTGCGCAGGGGGTGGTTTTTCAGCGCGGCCGCTATCCACGACACTGTCGCAAAGCCTAGCAGGCGTGGCACTTTCTGGACACCATAAGGGGGTGCGCAGGGGGTGGTCTCTCCGCGCGGCCGCTATCCACGACACTGTCGCAAAGCCTAGCAGGCGTGGCACTTCCTGGACACCATAGTGGGTGCGCAGGGGGTGGTCTCTCAGCGAGGCCGCTATCCACGGCACTGTCGCAAAGCCTAGCAGGCGTGACACTTTCTGGACACCACAGGAGGTGCGCAGGGGTGGTCTCTTAGCGCGGCCGCTATCCACGACACTGTCGAAAAGCCTAGCAGGCGTGGCACTTTCTGGACACCATAGGGGGCGCGCAGGGGGTGGTCTCTCAGCGCGGCCGCTATCCACGACACGGTCGCAAAGCCTAGCAGGCGTGGCACTTTCTGGAGGGAAGCGCAGGGGGTGGTCTCTCAGCGCGGCCGCTATCCACGACACTGTCGCAAAGCCTAGCAGGCGTGGCACTTTCTCGACACCATAGGAGGTGCGCAGGGGGTGGTCTCTCAGCGCGGCCGCTATCCACGACACTGTCGCAAAGCCTAGCAGGCGTGGCACTTTCTGGACACCATAGGGGGTGCGCAGGGGGGGTCTCTCCGCGCGGTCGCCATCCACGACACTGTCGCAAAGCCTAGCAGGCGTGGCACTTTCTGGACACCATAGGGGGCGCGCAGGGGGTGGTCTCTCCGCGCGGCCGCTATCCACGACACTGACGCAAAGCCTAGCAGGCGTGGCACTTTCTGGACACCCTCGGGGGGGCGCAGGGGGTAGTCTCTCAGCGCGGCCGCTATCCACGACACTGTTGCAAAGCCTAGCAGGCGTGGTACTTTCTGAGCACCACAAGGGGGTGCGCAGGGGGTGGTCTCTCAGTCCACGACACTGCCGCAAAGCCTGGCAGGCGTGGCATTTTCTGGACGCCACAGGGGGTGCGCTGGGGGTGCGGTCGATATCCGTTTCGGGCTCGCAACGTGTGGCACGCGTGGCAGTATCTGGACGCCACCGGGGGTGAGCTGGGAGTGCGGTCGCTATCCGTTTCGGCCTCGCAAAGCGTTGGCAGGCGTGGCACTTTCTCGACGCCACAGGGGGTGCGCTGGGGGTGCGCTCGCTATCCGGTCCGGGCTCGCAAAGCGTGGCAGGCGTGGCAACTTCTCGACGCCGAAGGGAGTGCGCTGGGGGCGCGGTCGTGGCAGGCGTGGCAGGCGTGGCAGGCGTGGGCTTGCACAACGTGGCAGGCGTGACACTTCTTCGACGCCACAATGGGGTGCGCTGGGGGTACGGTCGCTATCCGCTTCTGGCTTGCAAGGCGTGGCTGGCGCGGTACTTTCTCGATGCCACAAGGGCTTGCGCCAGGGGTGCGGTCGCTATCCGTTTCGGCTTCGCAAAGCGTGGCAAGCGTGGCACTTTCTCGACGCCACAAGGGAGTGCCTTGGGGGTGCGGTCGCTATCTGTTTCGGGCTCGCAAAATGTGGCTGGCGGGGCGCTTCTCCTCTTCCGCCTCTCCTCTTGAGTGGCGTCACCAACGGTATCGGCGGGGCACCGGCCACCAACATCATTCTCACATGCTTCATTTCAGCGATCATCACTCCAGCCATGATATAAGTATGTGGGGTTCCTCGGTAGTGTAATTGTTGTTGGGGCCGGTTTTGGCGCACCACCTAACCGCCCGAGCGTGAGCCTCATTTTCAATGAAAATGTAGCCGGCGCCGAAGCGAGAGCTCCAAGGCCTGGGGGGTCCACCAATAAGAATTGTTTGATAATGAACACTATTCAACAACAGTGATTCACTGCGTGGAGCTCCCCGTATGTGCATCTATTCGTATGGACCTGTCTGCCGTGAGTGTCTAGGCGCAAGAGCTTTCGAATATAAGCGGGTTTGAGTTGTGACGGTCTGGTCAGGAATCTAACTGCGAACGAATTGGAGCGTGAATGAGCCTCAGTAGTACGAGCGCGTCTCTGCGCATGAGCCTGGGGCCTCCTGGGGCCTCCTGACACCTACTGGGGTTTCCTGGGGCCTCCACGACCCTCTTGGGGCATCCTGAGACCTCCTAGGGAGGATTCGTGCCCCAGGAAAGGCCCAATATGTAGGAACAAACGTGCGTAAAACATTGCGGATTGAAGGGCCTCCTGGAGCCTCTTAGGACATCCTGTGGCCTCTTGAGTCTTTCTGTGGCCTCCTGATGCCTCATGGAACCTCATGTGGGAGGGAGGGA
>CAUYUJ010009361.1:19726-34649 GCA_963575745.1 Prorocentrum cordatum | reverse complement strand
CCTCATCCTCGTCTTTCCTCCTCCTCCTCCTCCTCCTCCTCCTCCTCCTCCTCCTCTTCCTCCTCTCCCTGAGCGAGGCAAGCTCACGATGCTCTTGTGGGACAGGGGCGAGAGGGAGCTTCGGAAGAGGAGGCTGCGAGCAGCGATGAGACTGACCAGGCAAACCCCAAGTGTCCCAGGGTTCTCAGCCACACGCAGCTCTACACCCTCGTCAGCGGCATCAACGAGCACCAGCAGCTGGCAGCCGTCGAGACACGCGAGCTGCTCAGAGAAGGGCGGTTCGACCTGATGGAGCCGTGCGCGCCTCCGAAATCTCGACTGGGACAGGCAGGGCGAGAGACTGCAGTCAGCCAGTATCGTAAGGATGCGCGGTAAGGATGCTAGGGCCTTGAAGGACCACGACAGCGTTCTGCGAACCAGGCTGGCCAGCGAAAGTCGCTAGGGATGGGCCGAGGGGGGCAAGGGATGCAAGGGTAGGCTTGGGAAGTTGCTCGTCCTCAGTGCGCGGGTTGACTGTAGACGGAAGGGCAATGCTCATTGCACCAGCCTTGCAGACGTGCTGCAACGGATTTCTGCGTGGATGTTTGCCCGACGCGGCGAGCGAAAAACGAACTGAATTTCGCGTGGATTCTTTTTGGTCTTCATGCCAGGCCAAAGACAATCCGCACGAAAGTCTCCTCGAAATCCAGAACGAACATCTCCAGGAAACTCCAGGCCCACCCTATCGTTTTCCGAACGAAACCCGCTCTGCGATGTTGGCGCCATGAGACTGCAGGCGGAGGGGCAGTGCGATTCGGCGAGCACAGCGAGCAAGGGCAGGCTTGAAAAGCTGCTCGCCCTTAGTGTGCGGGTTGACTCCTCATCCTCCTCCTCCTCCTTTTCCTCCTCCTCCTCCTCCTCCTCCTCCTCCTTTTTCTCCTCCTCCTCCTCCTCCCCCCCTCCTCCTCCTCCTCCTCCCTCCTCCTCCTCCTCCTCCTCCTCCTCCTCCTCCTCCTCCTCCTCCTTCTCCTCCCCATCCTCCCCCCTCCTCCCCCCCTCCCCTCCTCCCCTCCTCCTCCTCCTCCTCCTCCTCTCCTCCTCTTCTCCTCCTCCCCTCCTCCTCCTCCTCCTCCTCCTCTCCACCTCCCTCCTCCTCCTCCTCCTCCTCCTCTCCTCCTCCTCCTCCTCCTCCTCCTCCTCCTCGCACGTGGCCGCGCGCCACGTCCGTCAGTCTACAGCCGCTCTAGCGCCCACCTCGCGGTGGGAATTATGAGGCCGACCTTGCCGGCCGAGATCGGGCGCTCGGGCTGCGCATGGAGACGCGTGAACAAGACGGCGGCTGCAGCAGGAACGGCGAGGGAGGCGCGAGAGGGGAGAGCAATGCCAAGACGACCAAGAGGAGAGGTGGACGAGAAAGCCTGGGAATCAAGGTGCAACAGAGAGGCTAGATGACGTGTGAAATGTGGGCAGCACCAGTAGTGCGCGAGCTCATCGAGCCCGTCACGGCAGCCAAGCATGCATGGCGATATGTCTTGAAACCTCCTGTCGGTGGCCCATCCGCCCATCAGCACCTTAAGAACGGCCATCGAGAACGAAACACTGGAACGAGAGAGCTCGGACCGCAGGGCATCCCACGGAAGACCGCGGGCCTCAGGAAGGGAGATGGGCATCCACTGGGCCAGCCGAGAGGCAAACACCTCAGAGAGACACGGTGGGTGGAGGCTCTCAGAAATCTTGATATTTAAATGACGTTGAACCTTGAATTTGCTGGGGTCAGGTGCCTCAGCAATCGCTTCTGCTAGAGATTCGATGGCGAATTTGGCGGCGCGTGAGACACTCCGTTGAGAGCGAGCATTGGACGTGACAAGATGGGAGCCGACGGGGCGAGGGAAGGCAGCGTCAGCAGCAGCAAGGAACTCGCAGAACGAGGGGAGAAGCCAGAAGGAAGGCGAGAGCGAGCGATGGATGACACGCTGGAAGATGGGGAGTTGCTCTTCGGCAACAGCAGAGAGAGCTGGAAGCATCTCTCGCCAGGAAACAATGTGCAGACGGCTCGCACGGATCAGAGCAGCGATAGAAGTAGCCTGGATACTAGAGACTCGAGGGCCGCCCCACTGGGCGAGCTCAAACCACACCGCACGGGGGATCACACAGTTCGGGGTCCGAAAAAGACGAGACGAGCAAACATTGCTGGCTCTTGTCTGGCAACTTCAGACGGGAGAGGCAAACATTGAGACACATAGCTGAGCACTGAAGCCACTCTGCTTTCAAAGTTTTGAGCGGTGACCGAGAACGGCGCACCCTGGGAGGCCAGTCTCGAGCCACGGTCCAGCCATTTGGCGACGGGGGCTCTCCAGGAGTGGAGCAGCGCGGCAGGGCCTAACCAGAAGCCGAAGTATTTCAGCACAGGAGCGACCTCAAAGCAAGCCCAAGCGGGCAGATTCCCGGCAAGCCATCTCACATATCTACGCGCGAGGATCGACGAGCAGGCGTCAGCCAGCGGCGCGATCTTGCATTTCGTCGTCTTCAGCTTCAGCGCTGCAGTCCGTTCAATTGTCGAGAAGGCACGGTGCAAGAGACGTATGTCTTCCAGTCGGCGAATAGATGCACCCACGTCATCAGCACAAGCACGCGCAATGCCAGCGGAGTGACGAGAGAGCGCGGCCTCCATATCAGTGAAAAAGCAGTCCGTGGCAATGGCAAACAGCGTGCCCGAAGCCGGGCATCCTTGGATAATCCCACAATCCTGAAAGAACAAGAAGAGGGTAGAGGTCATAAACGCACCATAGCACATCACATTCGTGTAAATAATGTAGACCAGCGTACGCAGAGGGTCGGGTACACTCATGGAGCCCAGCACTCGGTGAAGCCATTGGTGGCTAAGACTGGGAAAGGCCTGTCCAAAGTCAAAACTGATGAGGGCGGGAAGGTCAATCAGAGCCGAGGGCGACATGGAATGAATGCGGGAGATGGCGTCTAGTTCGACGATGTTGTTACCAAAGTTTCTAGAGCGAATGAATCCTCTCTGCATTTTGGCAGCGAACGATGGCATGATCTTGTTTAGCTGAAGAAAAGATACACCAACAATAATCTTGTTGTCAGTGCTTTTGAGGCCAAGGGGTCGAAGAGCACTCGCGGAGCGAATACATTGATTCTGGGCGTCCTCCTCCTCCTCTTCTTTGGGGATAAATACCATCAGGACCGAGTTGAAGCCTCTAGACGCGGGTTGCCCATTGAGGATCCAAGAGAGGGCCTCGAAGAGCACGTCACAAGCATATGGGCCGTACTTGTAAGCACAATAGTAGATGGCATCAGGACCGGGGGCCGAGTCAATGAAGTGTCTGATATATTTCTCCATATCATGATAACGGGGGGGAGGGGGGTCACGAAGATCGACTTGGGTACACCAGCGGTCCAAATACCTTTGTCCTGCGTTTTCGTCCACTGGTTTCTTCCGAAATACCTGTCCCCAATGAGTGGCAATCACGTTTTGCATCTCGAGCTGGTCAGTCAAGATGCGGTTGCCTGAGCGAACCCCAATCAGCTGCAGGCGTCTGTCAAAAGGGGCCCACAGCCGGCTGCGCCTGACCAGACGTCTGAGGCGCTGGCGGACCTTAGCGCGCTTGGACTCCGACTTCGCAGCAGGTAGCTGGCCCGTGACCCTGCGCTGCTCGCGGGCGGCGCCCTGAAACTGAAGAGCGCCCAGCAGATCAGAGAACCTCTGAGGATCCAAGAGGGAGACTCTGGAGGCGATGGGGTCCACGTTGAGGAGCTCTAGGGCCATGGGGTACATCATCAATTTTCGGGCGAGAGTCATATCATTTCTCCAATCACATCGGCTAGTAGATCTCATAAGCAATAATTGTGCGGCTGGGTCCTGAGGGGCTTCTCGCAGGAGGGCATTGCGAGCCTGTCGGGCACCTTCCTTCAAAACCTCCTTGTAGAAAAGCAACTTCTGGGGCGGGCTGAGAGACGACACGTCACTCTCCTCCCAGGTCTGCTGGACAAACTGCTTAAAGAGCGGGAGCTGATACAACTGCTTGGCGATTGGGCGGGCATCCACATCGGGGGGCTCGCGATGACGGAGATGAACGAGAAGGGCGGCATGGTCTGATATTCCTTGTTGTTCAAGTGTTTCTGGGTATTCGCATACATCGATGTCCACCTGGAGACAAGTAAGACATTGTCCAGGAAGGCTGGTAGATATTCTGTCTATCTTCGATGCGTGTTGTTGTACTCCATTATAGCGTGTAGGTTCAGAACATTCTATCTCAACCAGTGCCGAAAATATCTCCTGCCAGGCAGAGGCCCTCTGCCGTCGCCAACCTTGGAAGGCAGCGCGGGGCTCGAGATGGGCAGGCGGCGTGCTCTGCTGAGGCGGCCCCGCACAAAGATTAAAATCACCGGCAAGCACAAGGACATACCGATCTGGGGTACGGCGGGCAAGGGCAAGTTCTTGTTTGATCCGAACAATAACTCTCCTAGTCGTGGCATGGTCTAAATCATGATTATGAACGTCGAAGTGGGAGATGAAGAAGTGGGGGAATCAGGCGCGGTAGAGATCGGTCCAAGATCCAATCGGCAGTGCAAGACTCTCCCAGAGACCAAAATCTCGGACTCGCACTGAACCAGCTCATGGAACCCAGTCTCTCGGGTTAGGGCGGGAAAGATCGTCGCAACTCCACCTCGCCCACGCGAGTCAGTAAAGGAGGCCTGCCAACTGAAGAAGCGCCGCGAGAAGAAGAGGAAGTCGGAGAGGTCGTGTATGTTACCACGTGTCTCTTGCATCGCTATGATCGAGTTGGGTCTGAGGAGGGGCGCGAGGTAGGAGAGCTTGGAAGAGCGGACGCGGGGATCGCGATGAAAGAGAGCACGGGCATTCCAGGCGCATAGCGACAAACACCTGGCCTCGAGCGGCGCCCCACCAAGGACGCGGAATAAGTGGCTAAAGGCTCCGCGACGCACTGTCTGCGGCGCTGGCAAATGCGTCTCGCAGAGCGGGCTCGATTCTACTTCTATCGAGGTTGAGAGCGCGGATGTTGGCACTCTCGTACTCCAACGTCGGCATGGAGTTGTCGGTCTTGGGGGTGATCTTGACCACTGGCTTCCACTGCGAAGAAACAACTCCCGTGTGGCGGTCCACGAAGAAACGCATCGATGGGCACAACTCCAGAAGGGTCTTGCGGACGGTCTTCGTCGCAATCTCAAGTTTGATTTGACGGGGATTCTTATCGAAAGACATGAACAACTCAGTCGGGAGATTGTTGCCACTGGCTTGGATGGTGAAGCGCCTGAAGTCTCCGCTGGGCAACTTGAGGGCGCCCATGGCCTGGCATACTCGGCGAGCGGCCCAGCCAGCTGCACCCTTGCACTTGATGGTGAAGCGCTTCGCAGCAGGGTCGCCGCGAAGCTGCCACGAGTCCCCCTCCCAATTGGAGTCGGCGAGCCACGGGGTAATGGCCTGCAGGACACGACCACGCGGTACCATGTGTGGGCACCGCACGATGATGATGGTGGGGTCGATCTCTCTGTCGAATTCCCTGTTGATGATACCTTCAGCAGCTGCCGCAGGGGATTCGGTGGAGACGATGTTGACTTTTGCCTTGAGTGCATCAAGCTCGGCGCGCATCGCGGCGATGGTCTGGTCGGCGTTGTCCAGGCGCCTCTCGACCTCCATGAAGCGCTGTTGGATGGTTTGGTCCACCGACGAGTAGTGGCGGTCGACGGACTCGGTGAGCTGGGACATGGCGCGCTGCACTGCGGCCACGGACTCCATGATGTGGACCTTGGTGTCGTCCACATGCTTACGCAGAGCATCAGCATCAGCAGTAGATAGCGACCGAAGCGGCGAGCGTGAACCCTCTCGCCGAAGCCGAGCGCTGGATGGTTGGCCATCGCCGTGAGAGCCCATCGGCGAAGAGTACAATATGGAGAAAGCGGCTCCCGCTGGGGAGGCAGGGCGAGCAGAGAAAGGAGATCGGTGTCCGCCTCCGCTTGCACGGGGGTATGCTCACTGGTGTGGGCTGCCCACTCGCGACCATAGGTCTTGAGCCAAAATGGCAACGGGCTCCTCCTCCTCCTCCTCCTCCTCCTCCTCCTCCTCCTCCTCCTCCTCCTCCTCCTCTCCTCCTCCTCCTCCTCCTCCTCCTCCCCCTCCCCCTCCCCCTCCTCCTCCTTCCCCTCCCCCCCCTCCCCCTCGGAGGGGCGGCGCGACGCAGCGGGCACAGCGAGCACGCCCCCACGACGACTACGCGCGGGGGTCACGCCGGAGAGCCGGCGAGGGCCGCCGAGGCCAAGAGAGCGGCCGCGCCGCGCGGCGGCGGCGGGCGCGCGGAGCGCGAGGCGGGGGAGCCGGCGCCCCGGGGGGTGCCCCGGCGGGCGGTGGACGTGGACGTGCCGTGACACACGTTGGCCCCCGCGGGGCCCGAACACATATTTACATACGTGCATCTGTGTATAAACAAGTGTGTACATGCTTATACATATGTGTATCGGAGGTTGGGGGGTGAGATCGAAGTGGAACGGAGAGCCCCCCTACTGGGAAATCGATTTCGGTTTCGTGTTCGTGCGTGCCGTGCGTGCGGGCGAGGCGAAGCTGCGTGGGCGGGCGAGAGGAAAGTCTCCTGTGGCTGAGGCGCGGCCGGACCAAATGATTCTCCACCGGGGCGCGGGGCCGCGCGGTGTCCCGCCGGTGTCCCGGTGGTGTCCTCTGTGGCTGAGGCGCGGCCGCACCAAATGATTCTCCACCGGGGCGCGGGGCCGCGCGGTGTCCCGCCGGTGTCCCGGTGGTGTCCCGTCGGTGTCCCGTCGGTGTCCCGATGATGATGTTGATGATGATTATGATGATGATGGTGATGATGATGATGGTGATGATGATGATGTTGATGATGGCGATGATGATGATGATGATGTTGTTGTTGATGATGATGACGACGTCGATTGTGAGATCGATTGTGATCGGAGATTCGGGGGTGAGATCGAAGTGGAACGGAGAGCCCCCTTGCCGGGAAATCGATTTCGGTTTCGTGTTCGTGCGTGCCGTGCGTGCGGGCGAGGCCCCGTGCACCCACCAGTACAGGCTAGGTTTTGCCAGCCGCTCTCTCCGAGCGCGCCCCGCTCCTTCGGGCGGCCGCGCGGGCTCGCCGCCGCGGCTGGAAGCGAATCGAAAAACTGGGGCGTCTGGGCCCGTGGAGTTCGGCCGTCTACATAAAAAGGGATACGCCGACAGGACGCCGGCGCGGGCCCCTGGGAGGGGTTCCGGTTCCGTTTTTAAGTTGGCGCCGAGGTTCGGTCGAGGTTTCCTGGCCCTCGGAGGCCCTGCTCGCCGCCGCGGCTGGAAGCGAATCGAAAAACTGGTGCGTCTGGGCCCCTGGAGTTGGTCCGTCTACATAAAAAGGGATACGCCGACAGGACGCCGCCGCCGTCGCTGTCGCAGCAGTTCTCATCAATTGCATTTGCACCATGTGCAACTCGACAAAGGGAGGGAGAGGAGCTTCAGGCCTCCGAGAAACAAATCTCCACTGGCATCGTCAGGAGAACAATCACCACTGTTGCCGATTGCTCGGCCCCTCCACCCCCCCCAACCTCCTTATCACCCGCAGGGTGGTCGTATAGGTATATAGATATGTATGTACATGTATATACGCATGTATGTGTATGTATAATATATGATATATGAGCCGAGTAGCCGACATCCGAGACACAGAGAGAGAGGGACAGGGAGAGCGGACGCAAGAGAGCAGAAACATACATGTGCAGCGAGAGGGACAGGAACCGAGATGGAAAGAGAGAGAGAGAGAGAGAGGCAGAGAGAGAGAGAGAGCGCGCGGCCCACACGGCTGCCGCTGCGGCGCTGCGGGCGCGCGGGCTGGCGACGGGCCCCGTCTCTCCGCGCAGAGCCGGCGCGCCCCGGCGCCGGATCCGGGCGACACGGGCCCCGTGGTTTCCCCGAACCGTGGGTCTGGCAGGAGGGGGAGGGGGAGGAGGAGGGGGAGGAGGAGGAGGAGGAGGAGGAGGAGGAGGGAGGAGGGAGGAGGAGGAGGGGGAGGAGAAGGAGGAGATCCGTAATCCATGCTGGCGCAGGCCCGGCTTGAAGGTGTGTGCTTCCGCTGCTTGCCGCTGTCAGTTTCCGCCCGTTCCGGGTGGCGCAGTGGGGCGGCGCCCCCACCGCGCGACCCCGCACGAGGCTCGCGGCAGCATGTCGGAGCGCGGGTGGGTGAGAGAGCGCAGCACGGCCGCGCGCGTGCGTGGGCGTGTGGCAGCGCACCGCAGCACAACACAGCACATCACGACACACCACAGCACGACACAGCACAACACCGCAGACCACATCACACGACAGCACATCACAGCACGTCACAGCACACGCAAATTGGCGTGTGTGTGTATGTGTGTGCCTGTCTCTGTCTCTGTTGCTGTCTCTGTCTCTATCTCTGTCTCTATCTCTGTCTCTCTGTCTCTCTGTCTCTCTGTCTCTCTGTCTCTCTGTCTCTCTGTCTCTTTGCTTGTCTGTCTGTCTGTCTCTCTGTCTCTCTGTTTCTCTGCATCCCCGTCTGTCTGTCTCTGTGCCTCTATGTCTCTGCGTCTCTGTATCTCTCTGTGTCTCTGTGTCTCTGTGTCTTTGTGTCTCTGTGTCTCTGTGTCGCTGTGTCTCTGTGTCTCTGTGTCTCTGCCTCTGTGTCTCTGTGTCTCCGTGTTTCTGTGTCTGTGACTCTGCGTCTCTCTGTCTCCATGTCTCTGTGTCTATGTGTCTCTGTATCTTTGTGTCTCTGTGTCTCTGTGTCTCTGTGTCCCTGTCTCTCTGTCTCTCTGTCTTTCTGTCTCCCTGTCTCTCTGCCTCTCTGTTTTTCTGTCTCTCTGTCTCTCTGTCTTTCTGTCTCTTTGTGTCTCTGCCTTTCTGTCTCTCTGTTGTCTGCGTCTCTGTATCATTGTGTCTCTGTGTCTCTGTGTCTCTGTCCCTGTGCCCCTAGGTCTTCGTGTCTCTGTGCCTCTGTGTCTCCATGTCTCTGTGCCTCTCTGTCTCTGTGTCTCTGTGCCTCTGTCTTTCTGTTCCTCTGTGTCTCTGTGTCTCTGTGTCGCTGTCTCGCTGTCTCTCTGTCTCTCTGTCTCTCTATGTTTTCTGTCTCTCTCTCGCTCTATGTCTTTGTGTCTCAATGACTCTGTGTCTCTGTGTCTCTGTGTCTCCGTGTCTCTGTGTCTCTCTGTCTCTGTGTCCCTGTCCCTGACTTCGCGTGTGCCTGTGTCCCTGTGTCCCTTTGTGTCCATGTGTCCGTGTGCCCCTCTGTCCCTCTGTCGCTGTGTCCGTGCGTCCGTGTATCCGTGCGTGCGTGCGTCCGTGCGTCTGTGCTTCTGTGTGTCTCCGTGGCTCCAGGCGTCCGGGCGCCGGTGCGTCCGTGCGCCCGTGCGTCCGCATGTCCGTGTCTCCGTGTCAGCGTGTCTCCGCGTCTGTGCGTCTGCGCGTCTGTGCGTCTGTGCGTCTGTGCGTCTGTGCGTCTGCGTGTCTGTGTGTCTGTGTGTCCGTGTGTCTGTGTGTCTGTGTGTCTGTGTGTCTGTTTGTATGTGTATGTGTGTCTGTGTGTATGTGTCTGTTTGTCTGTGTGTCTGTGTCTGTGTGTCTGCGCGTCTGTGTGTCTGGGCGTCTGTGTGTCTGTGCGTCTGTGTCTCTGCGTCTGTGATTATGGGTGTCTGTGCGTCTGTGCAACTGCGCGTCTGTGCGTCTGCGTGTCTGTGTGTCTGTGTGTTTGTATGTCTGTGCTGTGTCTGTGTGTCTGTGCGTCTGTCTGTTTGTGTGTCTGTGTGTCTGTGTGTTTGTGTGTCCGTATGTCTGTGTGTCTGTGTGTCTGTGTCTGTGTGTCTGTGTGTCTGTGTGTCTCTATGCTTGTGTGTCTGTGTGCCTGTGTGTGTGTCTGTTTGTCTGTTTGTCTGTGTGTCTGTGTCTGTGTGTTTGTGTGTCTGTGTGTCTGTGTGTCCGTGTGTGTGTGTGTCTGTGTCTGTGCATCTCTGCGTCCGTGTGTCTGTGTGTCTGTGTGCCTATGTGTATGTGTCTGTGTGTCTGTGTGTCCGTTTGTCTGTGTGTATGCGTGTCTGTGTGTCTGTGTGTCTGTGCGTCTGTGCGTATGTGCGTCTGTGCGATTGTGCGTCTGTGCGTCTGTGTGTCCGTGTGTCTTTGTGTTTGTGCGTCTGTGCGTGTACGCGCGTGCGCGTGTGTGCGGTTGTGCGTGTGTGCGGGTGTGCGGGTGAGCGCGTGTGCGCGTGAATGCGCGTGCGTGCGCGTGCGTGCGCGTGTGTGCGCGTGCGTGCGCGTGTGTGCGCGTGCGTGCGCGTGTGCGCGCGTGTGCGCGTGCGTGCGGGTGTGCGCGCGTGTGCGCGTGTGTGCGCGTGCGTACGCGTGTGTGCGCGTGTGTGCGAGTGCGTGCGCGTGTATGCGCGTGTGCGCGTGTGTGCGCGTGCGCGCGCGTGTGCGCGCGTTTGTGCGCGTGTGCGTATGTGTGTGTGTGTGTGCGCGTGCGTGCGCGCGTGTGCGCGTGTGCGCGCGTGTGCGCGCGCGTGCGTGTGTGCGTGAGTGGGTGTGTGTGTGTGGGTGCGTGTGGGTATGTGGGTGTGTGGATGTGCGTGCGTACGTGTGCGCGTGTGCGCGTGCGCGTGCGCGCGCGCGTGTGCGTGTGCGCGTGCGTGTGCGCGTGCGCGCGCGTGTGTGCGTGTGCACGCGCATGTGCGCGTGCGCGTGCGCGTGCGTGTGCGCGCGTGCGTTTGCGTGCGCGTGTGCGTGTCCGAGTGCGCGTGCCTGCGCGCGCGCGTGTGCGCGTGCGCGCGTGCGCGTGTGCGGGCGCGTGCGTGCGCGTGTGCGTGTGCGCGTGCGCATGCGCGTGCGTTTGCGCGTGCGCGTGCGTGTGCGTGTGCGTGTGCGTGTGGGCGTGCGTGCGCGTGTCTGTGTGTTGGCGTGTGGGCGTGTGGGTGCGTGTGTGTGTGTGTGGGCGGGGGCGTGGGGGTGTGGGGGTAGGGGGGCGTGGGGGTGTGGGTGTGTAAGTGTGTAGGCGTGTAAGCGTGCAAGTGTGTGCGTATGTAAGTGTGCAAGTGTGCGTGCGTAAGTTCGTAAATGTGCGTGTGTGTGCAAGCGTGTAAGTGTCGCAGTGGGTACGCGTGTCAATGTGAAAGTGTAGAGGTGTGTAAACGTATAAGTGTGTAGGCGTGTCGGTGTGCAAGTGTGTGAGCGAGCAAGTGCGTGTGTGTATGTGAATGTGTACTTGCGTGAGTGTGTAAATGTGTAAGTGTGTGAGTGTGCAAGTGTGTACGTGTGTAAAAGTGTAACTGTGCAAATGTATAAATGTGTAAACGTGCAAAGGTGGAAATGCGTAAGTTGGACATGTGTAATGTGAACATGTGCAAGTGTGTACGTGCGTAAGTGTGTGAGTACACAAGTGTGCAAATGTGCATGCGTGCAAGTATGCAAGTGTATAAGTGTGTACATGTGTAGGGTTTATACGTGTATATGGTTGTGTACAAGTGTAAGTAGGCACGCGTGTAAGTGTGAAGGCGCGTCAACGTGTACATGTGTGTACGTGTGTAAGTGTGTAAATGCGTAAATGTGTGCGTATGTACGTGTGTCCGTGTGTGAGTGTGTGAGTGTGTGAATGCGTCACTGTGAGCGCGTAGGTGTGTAAATGTGTGTAAGTGTGTAGGTGTGTATGTGTAAATGTGTACGTGTGTATAAGTGTGTAAGTGTGTAAGTGCGCAAGTGTGTAAATGCGTGATTGAGTAAAAGTGTACATATATAAGGTCGTAAATGTGTAAATTTTTGGATGTGTAAGTGTGCGTGTAAGTGTGTAAGGGTGTGGGTGTGTAAGTATGTGAGCTTATAGGTGTTATAGGTGTGTAAAAGTGTACATGTGTAGGTGTGTGAAGGTGTGTGCGTGTGTGTGCGTGTGTGCGTGTGTGTGTGCGTGTGTGTGCGTGTGTGTACGTGTGCGTGTGTGTCTGCGTGTGTATGTGTGTGATGTGTGTGTGTTGGTGTGTGTGCGTGTGCGCGCGTCTGTGTGTGTATGTGTGCGCGTGTGTGTGCGTGTACGTGTGCGTGGGTGAGTGGGTGGGCGTGTGTGTGTGTGATCGTGTGTGTGTGTGTGCAAGTGTCCAGGAGGCGTCCCAGGGGGCGCTCGCGTCTCATGGTAAACACCACCCGGGGGGGGAAGAGAGAACGCACATATGTTTTCAACAGTGGCCCCCCCCTGGACTCATCTACCCACGGCGTAGCCTCGCTTAGAAACGCCTTGCGCGCTACGCCATAGCAAATCTCGGACATCTCTCGCCCAATCATGTTTTTGTTCTGCTCAATTCTGGGAGGAGGAGGAGGAGGAAAGTAGCAGTGACGATGCTGATAAACCACAAACCTCATGCGTCGTCAAAATTAGCGCCAGGATATGCCCATGAAAATATCCTCAGGCTGGGCGTTCGCGCGCAGCTCGACGGAAGCGCAGTTCGCAGTCCTGCAGCCGCGGAAAAAGGGCCAGCGATTGGCGTACAGGGCAGTTTTTTAAATACCTTGGATGCTTTTAAAACAAAAAGCATGGGCTTTTTTAACACATGATTAAGTTAGGAATCAATTGATGCATGAACTCCTCGCTGCTTTTCATACCAAATCCCTGCATTTTTTTAATACACGATCCGCACGCGGCGCGTGCACTAAAAAACGGCACTGTGTGGGGGGCGCTGGCCAACGACGGCCCCCGTGCGCCAAGGTGCGAACGTGCCTCCGCTGCACCGCGCGACCTTCCACAAGGGCTCCCAACTTCGCGCTTCGCGCTGCGCGAAGCGCGAAGCGCGAATAACTTCGCGCCCTCGCGCCGCCCCCCCAAAGGGAGAAAAGGAGGACGAGGAGGAGGGGGGAGAAGGAACGAGGACCGCGAAGCGCGAAGCGCGAATAACTTCGCGCCCTCGAGGGCGCCCTTGCATCCCACATGCAAAAACACCTGTTGCGCAGCTCGGCCACCGTCGGCTTCTTCCACGTCGCCAGCATCAAGTCGGGCCTGTCCCCCTGCAGGGAGATTTTCGACGAAACATAAAAAACATCCCCAAAAAATAATCCAAACATAGTCTGGGGACTATTTTTTGAGTATTTGTGTTAACCTTTTGGGGGATGTTTGGGGTATTTTTTTATTCCCTACCTAGGCTCTGCCTAGAAGGGTTCTTACTCGCTTGGCTTAAAAGGGGCCGGGCAGTGCAAACCGCCCCGGGCGGTTCCCCCAGTCCCCTGGGAGCCAAGCAAAAGCAACAGCGAAGGTAAAAGCAAACGCGCAGTTCCCCCAGTTGCGCTCCCTGGGTGCCAAGCAAAAGCAAAAGCAAAGGCAAAAGTGAAGGCCAAAGCGAAGGCAAAGCAAAAACATAGCATAGCATAGCATAGCATAGCATAGCGCAGCATAGCATAGCGCAGCATAGCATAGCATAGACTAGCCTAGCCTAGCCCAGCATAGCATTGCGCAGCATAACATAGCATAGCATAGCATAGCATAGCAGAGCAGAGCAGAGCAGAGCAGAGCATAGCAACATGCCCAACTCCTAGGTAGGGTCGCACTGGGATAGTTTTTCGTCGAACATCCCCCTGTAGGGGGACACGCCCGACCTAACGCCAGCACCACATACACTGCGGCAGCTCCAGCATGGAATGCGATGTAGCATTCCTAACAATCTGCGAGTATTTGTTGATTCTGTGAGTATTTGTTGACCTTTTTGGGCTCGACCACCGTCGGCGATTATGTGAGTATTTGTTGACCTTTTGGGGGTATTTTTTGGATATTTTTATTTGTCGTCGAAAATCCCCCTCTTCCACGTCGCCAGCACCGTATACACTGCGGCAGCTCCAGCATGGAATGCGATATAACATTCCCAACAACCTGCGGCATAAGAGGCCTCGGGGGGTCCGACGGCCGATCGCAAGATCGACAGCGAGGTTCGCCGATGGGTCGGTCGACGGCTGGGCAGACAGTGGGATCTCGTCGTCATCGCGACCATCACTGCGGTGGAGGGAGACTCTGATAGAGAGGTAGGAGGAGGAGGAGGAGGAGGAGGAGGAGGAGGAAAAGGAGGGAGAGAGAGAGAGAGAGAGGGCGAGAGAGAGAGAGAGACAGAGAGAGAGAGAGACAGAGAGAAAGAGAGAGATGAGCTCAAGGTGACAGGCTGGAGGTCAGTCAGGGTGGGCATTTGATCTCGATCCCCCCCAAACCTCCTTATCGCCCGCAGGGCGGTCGTATAGGTACGATATAACATCCCTAACAGCTTGCGGAATCAAAGTCTCAGGGTGTCGGACGGCCCCTCGACCCGGCAAGTGTGTCGGACGCGCTTCGGCGTGCTCCAAAGCATTCTTTCGCTGCTACCGCGGATGCCCATGAATCGCTTCAGGGGCACTTCGAGAAAACCTTCCCATCCGCTGGTGTGGCAGCCTGCTGACTTTGGCCCGCGCCGGCGCTCCTTGTGCTTCTGCCCCTCCTCGTGTTTTCCCTCTCGCCCCGCCTCGCCCCTCTTCTCTTCTTCCCTCCTCCCTCCTCCCCCTGTTCCCCCCGCCCCAGCCAATGCCTCGAATTTACAACGACCTTACAACAATCTTGCAAGAATCTTCGTCTGTGCAATTGTACAGTGCACAATTCCGAGGCGTTCTGTCTAGGCCTGCCGACTCCGCCCGCGCGTCTTCCTTGGCTCAAGATTCCTCCGCGCAGGCGGTGAAGCCCGTACATTTTAGCACTACAAGTGTGCCAAGGGGGGATATTTACCCTCACATTCCTCCTCCCGGTCCTCTCTGCTAGTTTTATCTTGCCGTTTTGTCCTCGTCGCTGTCGTCGTCGTTGTCGCCGTCGTTTCTTCCTCGCCGCTTCTGGCGTCACTGCGCGCGCCGCGCAGTGTGCAGCCTCAGGCATCCCGCGTGCTCTTCTGCTTCAGTCGAGTCGTCTTGGTTTCGGTC
>CAUYUJ010009361.1:9726-14726 GCA_963575745.1 Prorocentrum cordatum | reverse complement strand
TGCGTGATCTTGTACGTGCGCATGCGCGTGCGTGTGCGTGTGCGTGTGCGTGTGCGTGTGCGTGCGTGTGCGTGCGCGTGCGCGCGCGCGTGCGCGTGGGCGTGTGCGCGTGCGTGTGCGTGTGGCGTGTGCGTGTGCGTGTGCGTGTGCGCGTGCGTGTGCGTGTGTGCGTGTTCGCGTGCGTGCGCGTTTGCGTGTGCGTGTGCGTGTTCGTGTGCGTGTGCGAGTGCGTGTGCGTGTGCGTGTGCGTGTGTCGTGTTGCACGTGTGCGTGCCGTGTGCGTGTGCGCATGCGTGTGTGTGTGTGCGGGTGCGCGTGCATGTGTGTGTGCGTGTGCGTGTGTGTGCGCGCGTGCGCGTGCGCGCGTGTGTGTGTGTGGTGCGTGCGCACGCGCGTGCGTGCGTGCGTGCGCGCTTGCGTGCGCGCGTGCGCGTGTGACTACGCGCGTGCGTGCGTGCGCACGTCCGTGCGCGTGCGTGCGCGCGTGCTTGCGCTCGTGCGCGCGTGCGTGCGTGCGTGCGCGCGGGCGTGCGATCGTCCGCGCGTGCATGCGTGCGTGCGTGCGTACGTGCGTGCGTGTGCCTGTGTGCCTGTGTGTGTGTTTGCGGGCGTGTGTGTGTGGGTGGGTATGTTTGTGTGGGCGTGTGTGTGCGTGCGCGTGTGTGTGTGTGCGTGATGTTGTGCGTGCGAGTGTGCGTGTGTGTGTGTCTGTGTGTTAGTGTGTGTGTGTGCTTTCGTGCGTGTCTGATTGCCTGTTTGTGCGTGCGTGCGTGCGTGCGTGTGTGTGTTTGCGCGTGTGCGTGCGCGTGTGCGTGTGTGTGCGATTGTGTGCGTGCGCGTGTGTGTGCGCGTGTGTGCGTGTGTGTGTGTGTCTGTGCCTGTCAGTGTCTGCGTGTGTGCGTTTGTGTGTGTTTGTGTTTTTGCGTGTGTTTTGATGTGCATGCGTGCGTGCGTGTGCAAGTCTGCGCGTGTGCTTGTGCGCGTGTGCATGTGCGTGTGATTGTGCGTATGCGTGTGCGCGTGCGTGTGCGTGTGCGCGTGCGTGTGCCTGTGCGTGTGTGCAGGTGCATGTGCGTGCGTGCGTACGCGTCCGCGTGCGCGTGCATGCGCGTGCGCGTGCGCGTGCGTGTGCGCGACGGTTTGCGCGCGCGCGCGTGCGCGTGCGCGCGCGTGGGCGCGTACGTGTGCGTGGTCGCGTGCGTGTGCGCATGCGCGTGCGCGTGCGTGCGCGCGTGCGTGTGCGTGTGCGTGTAAGCGCGCGTGTGGCCGTGCATGTGTTGTGTGCGTGCGTGCGCGTGTGCGCGCGTGCGTGCGTGCGTGCAGTGACTGCGTGCGTGCGTACGTGTGTGCGTGTGCGTATGCGTGTGCATGTGCGTGTGCGTGTGCGTGTCCGTGTGCGCGAGCGTGTGCGTGTGCGTGTGCGCGTGTGCCCGAGGGCGTCGCTGGGCCTGCGTGTGCGTGTGCGTGTGCGTGTGCGTGTGCGTGTGCGCATGCGTGTGCGCATGCGTGCGCGTGCGCCCGAGTGCGTGTGCGTGTGCGTGTGCGCGTGCGTGTGCGTGTGTGCGTATGTGTGTGTGTGTGTGCGTGCGTGTGCGTGTGCGTGCGCGTGTGCGCGTGCGCGTGCGTTTGCGTGCGCCCGAGTGAGTGTGCGTGTGCGTGTGCGCGTGCGTGTGCGTGTGCGTGTGCGCGTGCGTGTTCGCGCGCGCGTGCACGCGCGCGTGGATGTGCGTGTGCGTGTGCATGTGCGTGTGCGTGTGCGCGCTTGCGTGTGCGCGTGCGTGCGTGCGCGTGTGTGCGTGTGTGTGTGTGTGTATGCGCTTGCGCTTGCGCGTGCGCGGGCGCGGGCGCGTGCGTGTGCGTGTGCGTGTGCGTGTGCGCATGCGCGTGCGTGTTGCGTGTGCGTGTGCGTGTGCGTGTGCGTGTTGCGTGGCTTGCTTGCGCGTGCGCGTGTTCGTGTGCGCGTGCGTTTGCGCGTGCGTGTGCGTGTGCGTGTGCGTGTGCGCGCGCGCGTGCGCGTGCGCGTGCGCGTGCGTGTGCAAGTGCGTGTGCAAGTGCGTGTGCGCGTGCGCGTGCGCGTGCGTGTGCGTGTGCGTGTGCGAGCGCGCGTGCACGCGCGCGTGGATGTGCGTGTGCGTATGCATGTGCGTGTGCGCGCTTGCGTGTGTGCGTGCGTGCGTGCGCGCGTGTGTGTGTGTGTGTGTGTATGCGTTTGCGCCTGCGCGTGCGCGGGCGCGGGCGCGTGCGTGTGCGTGTGCGCGGGCGTGTGCGTGTGCGCGTGCGTGTGCGTGTGCGTTTGCGTGTGCTTGCGCGTGCGCGTGTGCGTGTTCGTGTGCGCGTGCGTTTGCGTGCGTGTGCGTGTGCGTGCGCGTGTGCGTGTGCGTGTGCGTGCGCGTGCGCAAAGGTACAGTAGGAGCTCGACCACAAGAAACCTTCCACAAGAAACCCATCCCTGAGGCCCCAGGACGTCCATTGATTTCTGGTGTGGGAGCGTCACGGTTTCCATAGCAAAATCATCGAAACCCAAGAAACCCAAGGCACCCTGGAGGCAAGCACAGAATTTCTTGGCATGGGTCTCCACTGTAAAACAAATAACTGTTCATCGAAACGACCTCGGCAATCTGGGAATCTGAGGGACGCTCGGGACTGGTTCGAAAACGGCTCGGGTCCAGTAAGACAAAGAACGGCGGTCTGGACCAAGCCCCATCGAGGAAAACGAACACGATAAACCAACGGAGCCAAACGACGCCAGCAAAAACGGCGCTGGAAACTATCAAAACATGCAAAATGCAAGCGGTATAACATCGGCAGGTCCAGGCTAACCCAAACTCGCCAAGAGACGGGCGTGGCCGACGCCGCGCCAAGGTCGCACCCCAGCGGCGATCTCAACGACGGCGCAGACGCCCCACTGAGGCTTCGGCTCACGGAGATTCAAGGACGACGGCGTTCCCTGGCGCGCCTGAGCTGTGGCAGACGCCGCAATGCTGTGAGTTGTCGCACCACTAGACCATCGCAGGGGTCCTGACCGCGCTCACACATACACGTCGGTCGGAAGAAGTGGCTAGAAACATGCAGTAGGAAGGCAAATAAAGCCCGCCGACCCTGTCGGCGTGTGGAAGAGGCTGTTCTGTTTAACTCGTCGTCGTCGTCGTCGTCGTCGTCGTGGTCGTCGTCGTCGTCGTCGCCTTCGCCGCTCCCCTCTCCTTTCTTTCCCTAGGCCCGTTCTAATTGAGTCAAAGGGAAGCCCCTTCCCTTTGATCCCTTCCCCGCCGGGAAAGGGGGGGGGGGTCCCGAGGGGGCCCAAGAGGGTCCTGGGGGGGCCCAGGAGGGTCCTGGGAGGGTCCCCGGGGGCTTCCGGGGGTGTCCCGGGGGTGTCCTAGGGGATAGCCACCCAAATGCGACTCCCCCCAGGGGGGGGTCGCCACCCAGATACCACTCCCCCCGGGCGGTTCGGGGGCCCAGAGAAGCGCTAAGAACGCAAAGTGCCCCAAGATGCCCCCAAGACGGTGCTCGAGGGCCCCGAATCGACTAAGTATTGGTCCAAGTCGCCAGAATAGCCTCCAGACGGCTCAAAAAGTTTACAAACCGCCCCAAGAGGTCTCCAAGAGGACTTCCAAGAGGGCCCCAAGGTGCAAAAATCATCGAGATCCCTTTGGTTTTTGAAAGATTTCGGCATTCTCGCCTTGACAGCTTCCCGACGCTCCAAGTCGCCCCCAATACCGCCCCAAGATGGCCCAAGAGGCCTCCAAGAGGCCTCCAAGACAGCCGAAGAGGCCCCCAAGACGGCTCCAAGAGGGCGCCCAAACGAGGGACCCGAACGGTCATTTCGAGCCCTCGACCTGAGAAGCTTCCAAGAGGCCCCCAGAGGCCCCGAAAAAGCCCCGCAAGAGGCCTCAAGAGGCCCTTGAGAGACCCACAGGAAGCCCCAAGAGGCCCCCACGAGGCTCCCAAACAGCCCCCAAGAGCCTCCCAAGAGGCCCCAAAACTACTCCGAAGAGGCACCCGAGAGCGCTCGTCATTTTTGTCGTCGTCGTCATCGTCGTCGTCGTCGTCGCCATTCAGGGTCGGCGGCACTGGCCGTAAGGCCTTCGCAATATGATACTGGATGATAATGCTGCTGATGATGTTGATTCTGACTATGCTGCTGCTGATGATGATGGTGATGACGATGATGGTGATGATACTAAGTATGATTATGGTGATGCTGCCAATGGTGATGATGATGGAGATATTGATGGTGATGATGGTAATGATGCTGGTGAAAATGATGATGATAGTGATAATAATGATGATGATGATAAGGCTTACGACGACGATGATGATGATGATGATGATGATGATGATGATGATGACGATGACGACGACGATAATGATGAGGATGAGGATGCTGCTGATGATGATGGTGATGATGACGAGGCGGATGTCGATGATGATGATGATGATGTTGTTGTTGATGATGATGATGATGATGATGAGGAGGAGGAGGAGGATGATAATGATAATGATGATAACGATGACGCTGATGCTGATGCTGATGCTGATGGTGATGATGATGATGATGATGATGATGAGGAGGAGGAGGAGGAGGAGGAGGAGGAGGCTGAGGAGGACGAGCACGAGCACAAAGGACGAGAACGAGGAGGATAATGAGGAATAGGAGGATGAAGGTAGAGGAGAAGGAGGAAGAGGATGAGATGAGGGGGAGTGGGAAGGAGTAGAAGGGGAGGAGGAGGAGGAGTAGTAGGAGGAGGGAGGGGGAGGAGGAGGATGAGGAGGAGGAGGAGTGGGAGAGGACAGGAGCGCTCCCCCTTTTCTGGCGCAAGGGTGTCCTCGGCCTCCGACGGGGCCCTCCGCAACATGGCTCATCCCCCGTCGCCCGGCGCGCGCGCTGCCGCCAGCAGCGGGACGCAAACGTGCAGGACGCCCCCCCGCCGCCCTTCCAGCCCGGAAGGCGCCCCGCTCCGCCTCTGTCGTGGAGGAGCGAGACGGAGGAGGAGGAGGAG
>CAUYUJ010009360.1:0-34698 GCA_963575745.1 Prorocentrum cordatum | reverse complement strand
CGTCGTCGTCGTCGTCGTCGTCGTCGTCGTCGTCGTCGTCGTCGTCGTCGTCGTCGTCGTCGTCGTCGTCGTCGTTGTCGTTTCCGCAGGGCAGCGTTCGGGGGAAATAGGCTCAAGGACTTACGGGGGTAATGCGTGACTCAGGTGTACGGGCGTTTCCAGCCTCGGGATGCGTTCCAGCAGTTGCGCCTCGCCGGAGCGTTCTGGGATTGACCCGATCGTCCCGAACAGCCGCCTGCATGCCCGAGTCATGGCCCCCAAACCAGAGAGGTTCAAGGGCAACGCTAGTGATGGGCTAAGGGCCCGCCGTCGTCTTCGTCGTCGTGGTCGGCCGTCGTCGCCCTCGTCCCTGCCCCTGGCCTCTGGGGCGGTTTGGGCACTTCTGCGTTCGGTCCCTGACCTCGCACCCGGAGCGGCGGTGCTGCTCCACAGCTCTCGAGCACTCCCCAGTGTTCACCGTGCTGATGTGGACGCTTCGCAGCACGCGGGGGCTGGACCCCCCGAAGGAGATCGTGCGTAAGCAGTTGAGTCCTTCGCCGTCGTCTCCCCGGGGGCAACGCCAGCGGGCGGTCGGCTAAAGGGGCTACTTTCGGCAGGGCGTGGTCCCTCAGGGGCAGGCTCGAGGCTCGAGGCCCGAGGTTTCGGACGCTCCCGTCGGTGCTCGGCGGCCTGCCGACCTCGGGATGCTCTCCACCAGCTGCGCTTCGCCGAGGGCTCTCCGGGGGTGCCCGAAACGTCCCGAACGCCAGTACGGTCGGGTGGGGCTTGGGGACGAGTATGAACCCTCCCGAGCGTTCCGGGGCGCTCCCAGAGCGTTCCGGGACGCTCTGAGATGGCCGCGGCGCCCGGTACATCCACCAGAGCCGCCGGATCTCAGAAATCCCCGATGGATCCTCA
This sequence comes from Prorocentrum cordatum, assembly GCA_963575745.1. Classification (NCBI taxonomy): domain Eukaryota; class Dinophyceae; order Prorocentrales; family Prorocentraceae; genus Prorocentrum; species Prorocentrum cordatum. Next base: position 33,801 of record CAUYUJ010009360.1, on the reverse strand, counting down.
TCCGATAAGCGGGAGCCCGAGTTATGACCTGAAAGCCAGCAGTGCGCAGCTCTTTGAAGAGGTCTTGCGACCAGACTCTTTTGTCATGCGTCGTGTTGTGCGAACCCCGTAGCCGCCGCTCGCCCTGTCTCTGTCTCTCTCGGTCTCTCTCTCTCTCTCTCTTTTCTCGAGATCTCTTTCTCTCGGATGGACCAGACAGAGGCAGGCATGCTGACGGCGCTCTCCCTCTGGCGTCGCCCGGTCGGCCCGACCCGAGCTGGCGACCTCAAGGCCCCGAGCTGCGTGCGCTTGCCCAGACGTGCCCCAGCCGAGCCGAGGCCGAGCGCAGAGTGTGCCGTTCAGCCTCGGCTCGGCCGCCCTGTCTCGACGTGCTAGGGTTAAGTCGGGCCTGTCCCCCTACAGGGGGACTTTCGACGAAAAATAACAAATACCCAACAAAAAGTCAAAACATAGTCCAAACATAGTCTGGGGATCATTTTTGGGGTATTTTTTAACCTTCTTGGGGTATTTTTGGGGGTATGTTTTATTTTTCATCGAAGATCCCCCTGTAGGGGGAACCCCCGCGCGGCGCTCGCCAGAGGACAGCACCCTTGGAACTCGGCCTCGCGGCGAGAGGGCCGTCGTGTCGGCGCCCCTCCTCCTGCGTGGGAGAGCCAGACTCCCGACGCCATGAGTTTTTTCATGGCGCCGACCCCCAGGGGTCTCGACCCGTTGCCCGAGACCGGTTCTTCATCGTGAGTCCTCCTCCTCCTCCTCCTCCTCCTCCTCTTCCTCCTCCTCCTCCTCCTTCTCCTCCCCCTCCTCCTCCTCCTCCTCCTCCTCCTCCTCCTCCTCCACCTCCTCCTCCTCCTCCTCCGCCTCCCTCCACCTCCTCCTCCTCCCTCCTCCTCCTCCTCCCTCCTCCTCCTCATCCTCCTCCTCCTCCGCCTCCTTCTCCTTCAGCCCTCCTCCTCCTCCTTCGTTTTTTTTCCTCCTCTCCTCTTTCTCCTCCTCCTTACGCCTCCTCCTCTCGATCCGTTCCCCAGGACCGGTTCTTCATCCTGAGTCGTCTTCTGACGCTCCCGCGGCCCAGTGAAGGCCCCCAGAGCCACGAAAGGATGAAAGACCTCGCGTCGTGATTTTTTCATGACTCGAGGGGGTCTGGGGAGCTCGTCGCGCGTCCTCTCGTGAAGAGCGCAGGCTTACCGAGACGTGTGCCCCTTTCGGGGTCCTTTTGAAGCCCGTGCCGCGCGAGGGGGGGCGTGTGCGGTGCCTCTCGATCGTCCTCTCGAGGCCGCTCCTTGGGCCCTCCTGGGGCCTGTTTGGGGAGCCCTTGCGCCCTCCTCCTCCTCCTCCTCCTCCTCCTCCTCCTCCTCCACCTCCTTCTCCTCCTCTCCTCCTCCTCCTCCTCCTCTCCTTCTCCACCTCCTCCTCCTCCTCCTACTCCTCCTCCTCTCCTCACTCATCCTCTCTCCCATCCTCCTCCGCCTACCCCCCCCTCCTCCTCCTCCTCCGCCGCCCTCCACCTCCCCTCCCACTCCTCCACCTCCTCCTCCTCCTCCTCATCCTCATCCTACTCCTCCTCCTCCTCCTCCTCCTCCTCCCCGGGACCGGTTCTCATCCTTGCGTGTTCTTTCTGGACGCTCCCGCGGCCCGGTGAGGGCCCCATGAGCCAAGAAAGAATGACAAAAAACTCGCGTCTATTTCTCGTTCGTCTCCTTCTCCCATCCGCCTCCCGATCCTCCTCACCTCCTCCTCCCTCCTCCTCCTCCCTCTCTCCTCCTCCTCCTCTCCTCCTCTCCTCCTTCCTCCCTCCGCCTCCCTCCCACCTCCTCCTCCCTCCTCCTCCTCCACTCCTCCTCCTCCCCTCCTCTCCCTCATCCTCTCTCCTCCTCCTCCTCCTCCTCCTCCTCCTCCTCCCCCTCCTCTCCTCCCCTCCTCCTCCCCTCCTCCTTCCACTCCTTCTCCTCCTCCTCCGCCTCCCTCCACCTCCTCCCTTCTTCTTCTTTTCTTCTTCGTATTCTTCTTCTTATTCTTCTTCTTCTCTTCTTTTCTTATTCTTAATTCTTCTTCTTCTTCTTCTTCTTCTTCTTCTCCTCCTCCTCCTCCTCCTCCTCCTCCTCCTTCTCCTCCTCCTCCTCCTCTTACACCTCCTCGGGGCTCTCCTGGGCTGTCTCGGCGCCCGCGGATGCCTCCCCTAGGGGCTCTCCTGGCTCGCCTCGGGCCCTTTGCGGAAGGTGAGTGGCCATCTTGTTCGGCATCGCTCGGACGTGTGCAGTTTTTTCACGGCGAGAACCATCGAGGACCATCCTGGACCATCGTGCAAAAAAAGAAAAAACACGCACGAAACCGAAACATGGACGGGAAATGGACGTCCGAGCGATGGCCAGCTTGGCGATGGCTGCTGGGGGGGCCGCCAGTCTGACCCGCTTCCCCTCCGCCCCTGACGAGGCGACTTTCTCGACTCGGTCTTGCGCGGATTGGTGGCGCGCTCGGGCTCCGGCTGGCCCGTCTCTGCTGCAGAGCGTCCCTCGGTGCAAGTATGCGGTGCTACCTTGTCCGTGACAGGAACTGTCCGTCCTGATCTGCTTAAGGAGCCGGGAACGTCCAGAGGGCGTCGACTAGAGACCCATGCCAAGAAACACCGTGCTTGCCCCCAGGGTGCCCTGGGTTTCTTGGGCTTCGATGGCTTTGCGATGGAAAGCGTGACGCTCCCACGCCAAAAAATCAATGGACGTCTGGGGGTCTCAGGGTTGGTTTCCTTGTGGATGGTTTCTTGTGGCTGGCCTCCACTGCACACACACACACACACGCACACACACACACACACACACTCACGCCGGTGCTGGCGCCGGGCCGATGCCGGGCGCAGGACATCAGCGTCGTTGGATGGCCGACGGCCTCCTCCAGGGCCGGGTGCTGCGCCAGGTCACGCATCCTTGCCTCTTCGGCCCCTCCTTGCCCAACCCAGCTCGGACGCCAAGTGACCTCGCAGCCTGACTCTGCATTCTCCAGACCAGCCCAGGCTGTGCAAGTATTCCTGGCTGGGCGAAGCGACAAGGTGCCTCCTGGAGTCCCAGAGGGCTCCCAACATGGAGGAGAGCCTCGGATCCGCGAACCCTCTTCGATCTCTGCCTGCCCGCCGCCTCCTGTGGCGACTGTCCTCGCCCGGGCCAGGTGGCTGCAGACAGAGGCCATCGATCCTCGTCTGTCTTGGCAGCCTGCGTCTCGAGCGTCCTGTCGGACCCCTGCTCGTGCGTTCATAGGGGAGCGAAAGATGACATGAGCATAAAGACTCGGAGGTCCGCGCGGATTTCTTGGATCCGCGCTGGCCCCCCCTCCCTGGCGCGCGGAGCGCGCCAGGGGCGGCGCCGGAGGCGCCGCTAGGGGGCTCCAGCGCGGATCCAAGAAATCCGCGCGGACCTCAGAGTTGTTATGTTTATGCCATTTTTCGTTCCCTTAGTTCAGGCTACTCATCTCTGCTGCCGGGCGGGACTAGCGACTGGTTCCGCCAGCTGGTTGCCCTCCATAATCTCAGAGTTCGATCCAGCCTATAGCAGTTCGGAAAGTGGCGTGCGCTTTTCATGGCGTGTTGCTGCGTTTGCGGAGGCGTGGCTCACCGCGGGGGGTGCCGCGGGGGCATGGCGCCAGAAGTGGTTGCTAAGGTGGGTGATGTTCGGGTGAACATATCTTACAAGTTCTCGGCATGGTGCAACAAGGAGGTTGCATTTGAGACGCGTTTTATTCCTCATATGTATGCCACCCGTGTTCTGTTGCTCCCTGTTTTGAAAGGGGTCCAGGGGCATGGTGTGCTCGGTATGGTGCAACAAAGAGGTTGCATTTGAGACGCGTCTTTTTCCTCATCTATGGTGTCATTTTGCTCGGGGGGAAAAACCTATCTTACAAGTGAGCCGCAAGCGTCCTGATTAGCTCAGGGGGTATAGATGCGGGCTTCGCTGGCTTCGCCAACTTGGCAGAGGTGTTCCGTCGCCCTGAGCCACTTGGGGCACTGGCGACCCACCCGGAGGTGCCCAGGTTGGGTCAGGCCAGGTTGTGCCTTATCCCCCTGTTCCCCTGGCACACCACCCGCTGTGATCCGAGTGGAGCAAGGCACAGACCCTCGACGTCGTGATTTTTGTCACATCCTCGACCCCCAGAGGTCTGGACCCCTTCCCCTAGGGCCCGGGTTTCCATCCCGAGTCGTTTTTTGACGGTCCCGGAGCCTGGTAAGGGTCCCCAGAGGCCGAAGGCAACAAAGAAAACCCCCGTCGTGATTTGTATAGAATCCCAGGTTCACCTAAACGGTGGTTTTTAGTGACTTCGTGGGCCGTTTTCGTTTCGACTTCGTTTTGCGGTAAAGGCGGATCCGAGACACACGCCAGACGAAAACAAAAGGAGAACGAAGAACTCCGTTTAGGTTCAGCCCTGTCGAGTCCTGTGCGGCCTCCCCGGAGAAGTCCCTGCGCGAGCACCCGCCCTGCGCCCTCGCCGCCGCGGCGCGCCCGCGGGGCGCCGCGTGCCCGCGGAGCGCCGCGCCCCCCCCCCCCCCCCCGCGAGGCCGCGGCAGCATGGGCAGCAGCCGCGGCTTCACCGCCCCCCCGCGCCCCAGGACTGAAGGCGGCCCGCCTCCGCCGGTCGCGCGAGCTCCAAGTCTCGAGTCTGGCTTTATGTTACTCCCATCGTGATGAAGGACCACATCCCAGAAGTAATTTCGAGCACCCAGAAGAGTGTCGAAACAGTGTCGAAGCAGTGTCGGACGAGTATCTCCCAGACCCCAACACGTGAAAGCACTCCAATTCCGGTACCTTCCTGGTGCTCGAAATTCTTCCTTGCAATCGAGGCTGAAGCAGGCTGGAACATCATGAATCTGGCCCTTGGGGTCGCTCGGACGCGTGCACTTTTTCTCGGCGAGGATTATTCAGCTCCTGGAGCCTCCTGCGAAAAAACAAACACGCACTACACCGACAAACAAGCACAGGGGAGGGACGCCCGAGCGACGGGGCGAGAGATCGACGAAGACAGACGGCACAAGCAGCTTGTTTCAGGGAGGGAAAAAACACACAGACACTATGAATCGTCGACCCCCAGGAAAATATAGGAAAATATGGGAAGTGGGGGGGGAAGACAGAAACCCAGAAAACATGGGAAAATATGGGGGCTATTTTTACTTGTGTGTATGAGCATGAGCTTCCGGCGGTCCGCGCGGCTTTCTTGGGTCGGCGCCTGGGCCCCCTTGGCGGCGACCCCGGCGCCGACCCCGGCGCGCGCCGCGCGCCAGGGAGCGGAGCGGCAAGAGTTCTGTTTATGGTCATTGATTCTTCTTCTGTTATCGGGCCCTGCTTATGGTTTTTGTTATTCTTCTTCCCCAGCGCAGATTCAAGAGATCTGCGCGGAGCGGCAAAAGTTTCTGTCTATGGTTATTGTTCTTCTTCTGTGAGCGGGCCCTGAGAACTACAGGGCCTGTTTGTTCCACAGTGCCGTGCTGTTTTTTTTGTACGCCCATGCCGGCGCAGCTTTTGTCCAGGTTCTGGCGCCGTCTTTGTTCCGATTCCAGTCCCAGTTCCAATCACGGATGAGATTTTTGTTTGCCCCGTTCCAAGATCAGTGTTTTTATATTTTGTTCATATTCCACAGGCAGGTGTTTGTTTGAAACCGGCGCAAAAACGGATCTGCCCTTTCCCGGGTACACCAAGGCTTCGAACCTTGAGCTCTTGGCGTCGCAGTTTTCACATCGGGCGAGTTCGCCTTTTTGGGGGCTCGGCACCCTCACGGATCGATCCAGCTCGAGAAACGTTGCTTGAGAAATGTTGCAAGAAGATTGGGCCCAGAGCTCCGGTTCAATTTCCCCCATGCCCAATGTACGGATGGGTTTGTTGCTATACCCCACGTTCCAATTGTTGGGCTTTTGTTCCACATACGTTTCCTAAATGCGGGGTTCTTGTTTTGACTGGGACACATCCACCTCGCTCACTCCCGCATCCTCCCTTCTCTCATCACATCTCCCGACCGCACCGCTGCCGTCGCGGCGGCCACATCGCCGCTACCTCCCCACCGCGCCACGGCCGCCTCTCGGGGGGAGGAGGGAGGAGGAGGAGGAGGAGAAGGAGGAGGAGGAGGAGGAGGAGGAGGAGGAGGAGGAGGAGGAGCATGAGGAGGAGGAGGATGAGGAGGAGGAGGAGGAGGAGGACGCGACGAGGACGAGGACGAGGACGAGGACGAGGACGAGGACGAGGACGAAGACAAGGAGGAGGACGAGGAGGAGGAGGACGAAGACGAGGAGGAGGAGGAGGCGGCTACGTCGCCGCTGCTCTTACGACCCTGCGCCGCATGTGGCCTCGAGGCGCCACCAGCAGTGCAGAGCCCCCTGCCGCCCCTCCCGGGGGAGGCGGCACCGCCCCTGCATGGAGCCGGCGCCGGCCGCCGTCCCCCCGTTCCAGCCGCCGGCGCGGGCCTGCGGCGCGAGGGGTGGCCCGGAGGCCCAGGCGCCCCGCGAGCCCCCCCGCTCACCGCTGCCATGGCGGCGCAGGTTCACGCCCCGGCCAGACCAGGAGGAACACTGAAGGACAAGAAGAAACAGCATGACCAGAGAATGTTGGCGCTCCGCGCCGATTTCTTCTTCTTGGATGCGCGCTGCGCCCCCCCGGCGGCGCCTCCGGCGCCGCCCTTTGCACGCTCCGCACGAAAAACACATGTCCGCTTTGATGTAACTTATCGTAGATCCTCCGGAGGGGATCCAGGCCATTTGCGAGTAGCCACTTTGCGAGTAGTGGAACGCGCTCGTCGAGAGTAGCAGGGGATATCTCAGCATGCTTGTCCTGTGAAAGAGAATCACGACCGGACGGATTTGGGTTTAACAGCCTTCGGCCGGAGGGAGACCTCGCCGGGCCATGAGACCAGCAAAACTGGGGCCGAACAAAAGGGGGGGATAGGGAAAGGGGGGGTTGCGAAATCTGCTGCATGCAGCTGGGTTCGGCCCCGCCGCCGGGTCCATTCCTCGATACATGGGCGCCTCCCGGCGCCGGCGCTGGGAGGCGCCGGGAAAATCAGCTACGCGAGCTGATTCTCAACCCCCCCCTTTGCTATCCCCGGCCCGAAAAACACTCTCGGGGTGAGAGAAACCGGCAAGGGTCGGGCCTTCTCGGGACTCCGTCTTGAGAGATCCAGGCGTCGCAGGTCAGGGATGAGAGACCGCTCTGCAATATCCTATCGGCAACGGGCGTGGCCCGAGGGCGGAGGGAGGATCGGAGGTGGCCTGTCGCGTCGCGACTCGCGCCGGGGACGCCTGGAGCTGCTCGGGGACTGCTGATTTTCCCAGGCGGCGCTGGCGCGAAGCGTGACGCGACCAGGGAGGGGGGGGAGAGGAAGGGAGGGGGGGGGGGGCGGTGCTGGTCACTGGCGATGTCTTGTGATGATCCTCCTCCTCCTCCTCCTCCTCCTCCTCCTCCCTCCTTCTCGTCCTCCTCCTCCTCCTCCTCCTCCTCCTCGTCCTCCTCCTCCTCCTCCTCCTCCTCCTCCCCCTCCTCCTCCTCCTCCTCTTCGTTCTCCTCCTCCTCCTCCTCCTCCTCCTCCTCCTCCAACGTGCTTTAGCCTCGGCCACCAGGGGGGATAGGAAGGGAGGGGGGGGGGGGCAGTGCCGGTCACGGGCGTTGTCTTGTGATGATCCAGCGTGCTTTAGCCTTATGTCGGGCGTGTCCCCCTGCAGGGGAATTTTCTGTGAAAGCTTAAAGATACCCCAACAATACCCCAGAAAGGCAAGATATATTCGAAAAAATAGTCCCCAGACTATTTTTGGATTATTATTTGATTTTTTTAGTGTATTTTTAATTTTTCGTCGAAGATCTCGCTGTAGGGGGACAGGCCCGACTTAACTTTAGCCTCGACCACCAGAAAGAATTTCGAGAACTTGCCGGAACCGGGGTGGTTCAACGTGTCTGACCCTCGGAGGCGAGTCTCGTTCGGCACCTCGCCAGCGTGTCGGGCAGGCACTGTTGCGACAGTTGTCTGGGTGCTCGAATCTATGTTTGGGATGTGGTCCTTGAGTGCAATGGGAACAACAGATCCGTGATCGCGAATCACAAGAGGGCAACCCCCATGGCGACCCCTATCACCGACTCCGCGTGGTGTACTCGAGTGGGCCTCAGGGACGTGCGGTGGGGCGGGGCGTCCATCTTCGACAGGGGTGCTACGCGTGTGTGTCCGAGCAGCCCACGTGGGATGTTTACCCCCGTCCTCCCCTCCTGTTCTCAGCGGCCCGATTTGTCGTGCAGAAGTCGGGGATTGTCTCTTCTCGCTCGGCGCTTACATGGCGCATGGGCAAATGACGGCAGGAGCCGTGCACCTGTTAACCAAAAACCTCTGGGGAAAGAGCATCGGGATCCGTTGCGAATCCGAGCTACAATCTCCCAGTTGCGACAGCGCGCGGCGCGAGCAGGAAGCGCATCACAACTGAAGCACAATACGCAGAGAGCATCACGACTGTGACGCAGAAGGAAGCGATGGGGGGTAGGGGATGCGGGGTGAGAAATCGCCTGCGGAGGAGGATCTGGCGAGCTGCAGCGGGGGCAGCGGTGCGGGCTCGCCGCTGCAGCGGAGGCAGCGCGCCGTCTTCCGGACGGGCTCCCTCGATGGCGGGCTGGACGACGCCGCGCCCGCCATTCGGCGGCGAGCGAGGGGGGACATGATAAGGAGAAGTCTTTCTCATAAGGCGGCGTGTCCCCTCTGAAGCCCTCGCACCTTCTGAGAAGTTTTCTGCGTCTCCGGGGAAGGCTCAGGACACTCATCAGAAGGTCGGGGGGCTTCCGAGCCTTCCGAGAAGGCCCGCCACGTCTCATTTCCCCCCTGGGCTCGCCGCCGAGCCATCCTGTGCGGCGGCTGCGGGCTGGCAATCTCCCTGTGCTGCACGTGGTGCCAGGTCTGCGAGGGGCCTACCCAGCTGGTGGTGGGCGGCTGGCACTTTATAGGCGAGACGACGGAGGCACCCGTGGGAGAAAGACTGCATCACCAGAACCTTTCGGAGCTCCGCAAGGATCCCTTGGATCTGCGCTGGCGCCGATCCAAGAAAGCAGTGCGGACCTCCGACAGCTGATGTCTACGTGCGGGAGCTTTTGGTTGGCGTGTCGCTCTGCCGGTGCGGGTCCACCACTCTCCGGCGCGACACGCTGACCACTCCCCAATCCCCAAGCCTCAACGTCCAGGGTCTTCTTGCCCAGCCCTCCCGCACCGCGGAGCGGAGCCACACGCCATCGGCTCGCAGCGCATGGCGTGCCTCCGGGGCCGCCGCCGCGACACGCCAAGCACCATCTCCCGATCGTATGTCGTTGTGCCTTCTCTCGAATCCGAGAAAAACGCCAAAAGTTTTCCCCCAATCAGTGCTTGCACTGAAGGGGTCCTAGCGGACATCGAAAGATTTGGCGAAAGTTTCCCGCCGATTTCGGTGGTCGGCTGGGTTCCGGGGTTCCCAGTTCCGGGTTCCCGGGTTCCTGGTTATTGATTCCGGGCTGATTTCGGTGGGTTCTGGGTTCCCGGGTTCCCGGTCGACATCCTTCTCAATCAAACCATCCACTGATTGGGGTTTTCCTCTGGTGAAATTTACGTTGATGCCTTTTTTGATGGGCCTGTTTCCACCACCGCCGCCATAAGTTGGAGGGGGGAAGGAGATGGAGGACGAGGAGGAGGACGACGACGAGGACGAGGAGGAGCAGGCGGGGAGCAGGAGGAGGACCCCCTCCCCCCTCCGACTCATGGTTGTGGTGGTGGTGGAAGACGGGCCCATAACTTTGTTTCCCGTTCCCTGCCCATAGGTTTAAGTCGGGCCTGTCCCCCTAAAGGGGGGATTTCGACGAAAAATAAAAAATACACCAAAAATAATAAAAAAATAGTCCAGAAATAGTCTGGGGACTATTTTTTTCATATGTTTCTGCCGTTTTGGGGGCTTCTTTTTTACAATGTTTCGTCGAAAATCTCCATGTAGGGGGACAGGCCCGACTTAACCACAGGTGTACGAGGCCGGAGGGTCCAGCCCCTCCGCCGCCCTGGCCAACAGCAGCGTCCGCTTCGGCCGCGCGCGGTCGGCTGGCAGCCTCGGCTCCAGCGGCTGCTTCCCGCTCGACGAGGGCGGTGGCGGCTCCCCGTGCCGGGAGCTGCTGGTGGCGGCCAAGAGCGTGCCGCTGGACGGGGTGCCGGAGGACGTGGAGCTGGCCCCAGAGATCCAGCGCATTTAAGAAATCAGGGCGGAGGTTTTTCGCAGCTCTCGGCCTCCAGGGGCCCTCGCCGAGCCTCGGGACCTTACAAAAACGACTCGGGATTCAACATCGATCCTGGGGAATGGGTCAAGACTTCCAGGGACCCCGACCCCGCATTGTGAAAATTACGACTTCGGAGCTCTGGGGCTGGGCGCTTCTTTTTCTGTCAAAGAAGGTGAAAGCCAGAACCAAAAATCGTGGCGAGAGGTCTTTCGCTATTCTCAGTCTCCAGGGGCGCTTACCAGCCCCCAGGGCCGTCAACGAACGACTCAGGATGAAAAGCCTGTTCCCCGGAACGGGTCCGACTTCTGAGAGTCACGTCATGTTTTTTGTTGATGTATGTGTATATATATATATATATGTATTGACGTCGGAGGTCTGGGTATCAGTGTTCCTCCCTCTGCGCTCGAAGCGGCATAAACATAAACTTTTGGTGCTCCGCGCGGATTTCTTGGATCCGCGCTGGGCCCCCCCGGCGGCGCCTCCGGCGCCGCCCCCGGCGCGCTCCGCGCGCCAGGGAGGGGGCCCCAGCGCAGATCCAAGAAATCTGCGCGGAGCGCCCAACGTTTGTGCTCATGCCGTTGCTTCTCTTCTCGGGGGTGGACAGAACCCCCAACAGTGACACGTCGATTAGTGAATTGTTCGTTTTCGGTTCTCGAGAGGGCGCCGTGGCCGTTATTTTCCAGGCCTGCGCCCGCAAGGTTTGGGCCTCAGGTCGTTTTCACTAAACCACGTTGTACTAAAGAGGGGTCTGTCCATCCCCGATCTTCATATAATTCGAAACTCTCGTCAGCTTCGACCTCGGCAGGGGACCCGCGGGCGGGTTGTCGAGGGGAGCTGGCCTCGCCAACCCCTCTGGACAGACCCGTGCCCTGGGCCGCTCCAGCTCGGGCCGCAGGACGTGGAGATGGCGAGGCGGGAGATCGAGGTCCGGGAGGGGAGGCAAACACACGCAGAGACACCAGTCAGTGCCGCTTCCCGCGAAACTATTGGAGCACGTGGGAGGTGGGGGGGAAGACGAAAATCCTCAAAATATGGGAAACCCTTTGATTTGTGTGTATTCCCTCTGATTTGATGGATCTTGTGTGTATTCGATCTGAAAAAATACCGAAAAATATGGGAGACCCTTTGATTCGTGTGTCTTTCCTTGTGTGTTCCTGGGTCGCCCCAGAGGTGTGCCGCGCCTTCGGCCGCATGCACCCGAACCTGCTGCCGGTGCTCTTCGGGCAGGCCGCGGTGCAGTCGGGCCCGTCCCTCTGCAGGAGGAGTGCTCCAGCATAGTCAAAGCATAGTCGGGGGACGACTTTTCTATGATGTTTGGCTATTTTTGCATGTATCGTTATTGTGTTGACTATGTTTGCCTTTACTGTTACTGTTTTGGCGGTTTCGCGATTTTTTACTATTATGGTTTGGCTATTTTTATGGTTCGTCCAAAAGCCGCCTGCAGTGGGACGCGCCCGACGTCAGGCCACGGCGACAGAGCTGGTGCTGCTGAGCCCGTACGCGCCGGGGGGCGACCTGAAGAAGCTTACCCACATCGGGGCGGGCTCGTGGAGGTGCCTCGAGGAGAGCGAGTCGACTAGACGTAAGAGTGACCTTTCACCGGAGTGACCTTTGGTGCGGGCCCAGTGGGGTCCCCCGATCGCCGAACGCGATGCGGTAGTAGCGTCTTGCGCACCTATGTTTGGTTCTGCCGCGGCCCCCCAAAAGCCGCGCACCAAAGGTCACTCTTACCCAGGGTCACTCTTGCGTATAGTCGAAGCGAGGACGAACCAAACGCCACAAGCAGGAAGTTGTGTGGCGCTCCGCGCGGCTCCCTCGGGGATCCGCGCTGGGTCCCCCCCCCCTGACGGCGCCTCCGACGCGCCCCGACGCGCTCCGCGCGCGCGCCGTGGCGTTCAAGTCTATCTACAGAAGAAAAAGCAATTTTTATTCCCCTCCTCTTTATATAAAGAGAACGTTGAGGTGTCTCCGATTTTTGATACTCCCCTATCAGAGCTTGCCTCTGTAGGGGTCCTAGCGGATTCATATGGTTAGGTTAGGTTTGTCGCCGAGTTTCGCTGCACGCCCGGGTGCCCGGGTGCCCGGGGGTGTCTGGGGCCCGGGTGCCTGGGGGGGGCCCGGGCGTGCCCGGGTGCCCGGGTGCCCGGGTGCCTGGGTGCCAGGGCGTGCCCGGGGGTGCCGGGTGGTGCCCGGGGGTGCCCTATAGCCCTAAGCCCGATAGCCTATAATAGCCCTATAGCCCTACAACTCTATAGCCCTTTAGCTCCATAGCCCTATAGCTCAATAGCCCTATTGCCCTATAGCCCCCTAGCCCTATAGCCCTGTTTGGGCTTTTTTCTCCGGTATCATATTTCTTCTTCTTCGTCTTCTTCTTAGTCTTATTATTATGATTCCTCTTCTTATTATATGTATATGTTTCTTGCTGTTATGTTTCTTGCTTCTCCTATGTTCCTCCTCCTGTGTCTCGCGGGGCTGCCTCGAGGAGGTGGACGCGAGCTACCTGGCCTGCCAGCTGCTCTCGGGCCTGGGGGCCCTGCACGGCGCGGGCTTCCTGCACGGGGACGTGAAGCCGCACAACGTGTTCCTGACGCGCGTGCGGGGCGCCTACGTGGGGCAGCTGGGGGACTTCGGGCTCACCCGGCGGGTGCCGCCCGAGGCCGGGCGGCGGGGCTCGCGCGCGGCCGAGCCCGGCCAGGCCCCAGTCCCGGGGCCAGGGCTGGGCGTTCCGGAGAGGGCCCCTTGCCTTCGAGGGCGGGAGGGGGTGTCTTAAGTCGGGCGTGTCCCCCTACAGAGGCATTTACGACGTAAAATAAAACATACACCAAAAATAATCAAACAATATTCCAAAAATAGTCCTGGGACTATTTTTTGAATACTCTTTCACCTTTTTGGGGGTATTTTTGGGGTATCTTTGTTTTTTGTAGAAAATCCCCCTGTAGGGGGACACGCCCGACTTCAGAGTTGTCGCCTGGCTCCGCGGCGGGGGGCGGCGGAGATGGAGACGTTGTTGGGTTCAGGGCTTCCGAAATCGCCCATATGTGTATCAGAGTGAGGGGGGCCCACCGGTCATTCATTCATCGGGCCTGGGTGCGTGGCTGAAGGGGGGATCCGTGGTGAGGATTCTGCTGTGTTGCGTTGTTGTTGTTGTTTGTTTGTTTGTTTGTCGTTGTCCCACCCGCGTCGTGCACAGTGAAAATCCACAGTAAGGACGGATAACCTTCCCAAGGGCACCCTGGCGTCCTTTGATTTTTTCGGTAGTGCGCTGCTAGAAAATCTTCAGCTGGGCCGTCCAAGGACCGTCCATGGTTCCTGCGTCCTTTCAGCGCGTCCTGACTACTGATTTTGGTTGGATGCCTCCATTGCCGAGGCATGCGGGCTGCGTGCTCCGATCGAGGGCCCCAGGGGTGGACCTGGCACAGGACTGGGCGCACTTGCGCAGTGTTCCCTTCGACATCCGCCGATGTGTTTTCTGCTCCATCTGCGGCCCCAGAGATCCCGAGCCCTCCTCCGGGCCGAAGAATGCAACACGCTCCCGGGCAGTGGATTCCGCCTTCTTCTCAGCTTGCCGAAAAAGAAGAACGGCGTCAACAGAAACTTTTTGGCGCTCCGCGCAAATGTCTTGGGTCCGCGCTGGGGCCTCCCCGGCGCCTCCTGCGCCGCCCCTGGCGCGCTCCGCGCGCCAGGGAGGGGCGGGGCTTCCAGCGCAGATCCCAGAAAGCCGCGCGGAGCGCCACAAAAGTTTATGTTTATGTGTTAGTGTTCATGTTTGTCCTTCTTCTATTTTCGTCCCAGATCAGTTCTTGATGGTCTCAGGTACGGTCGGACCGTGGTCTAAGATCGAGGCCGGTTCGGGGAGGGTGACTTACGATGCTCTTCGTGCTCGTCGGCTGCTCCTGTGCATCCCAGGGAAGGGTACCCTGGGATGTTCTGTGTGGCTTGGCCAGCGGAGGGTTTCGTATGCTTGAAGGATGCGTTTCTGTCTTACAGTCAACCCGCATAGCAAGGACGGGTAACCCTCCCAAGAGTGTACCCATGCGTCCTTGCCTCCTCGGCCCATCCTCGGCGCCTTTCGTTGGCCGCGCCCCACTCGAAAGGCCTCGAGACGGCCTTCCGAGGCCCATGGCATCCTCACCGCGCATCCTCATGGTACGGGTTGGCGGTCGGCCGAGACCGTCCCCGAGAACGGGCCGCCGAGGCCGCAAGGGGGCCCACGCCTGCGGTCGGAGGCCTGTGCCCGTGCCCCCCCCTGCTCCCGAGGGCCTGCCCAGCATCGGCGGGACCTCCGGCTACCTGGCCCCGGAGATGGTGGGGCGGGTCGTGGGCCAGCCCGGGCCCCTGCAGACCTGCGCGGCCGCCGGGGTGCGTCCAAGCGGGGGGGGACTCTGTGTGTATGCGCGTGTGCGTGTGTATGCGCGTGTGTGTGTGTGTGTGTGTGTGTGTGTGCGCGCGCGCGTGTTTTATTTGTGTGTATGTGTGTGTATGCGCGTGTGCGTGTGTGTGTATGTTTGTGGGTGCGTGTGCGTGTGCGTGTGCGTGTGCGTGTGCGTGTGTGTGTGTGTGTGTTGTGTGTGTGTGTGTGCGCGTGCGTGTGATTCCAGGCGCTGCGGGACCCCAAGTGGTCTTGGAAGGCTCGGCCGGGCGGAGATGCGCGCGTTCTGCCGTTTGGACCTGACTTTCTACGCCCCGTCGACGCGCGCGGGGCCGCGACGCCCAAAACAGTTTTGTGTGTGTGCGCGTGTATGTGTATGTGTGTGTGTGAGTGTGTGTGTGTGTGTGTTCGCGTGTATGTGTGTGTATGTGCGTTTGCGTGTGTGTGTGTGTGTGTGTATACGCGCGTGTGTGTGTGTATGCGTGTGTGTGAGTGTGTTACCCGGAGCTATGTGTGCGTGTGTGCGTGTGTATGCGCGTGTGTATGCGCGTGTGTGCGTGTGCGTGCGTGCGTGCGTGTGTGTATGCGTGTGTATATATATATATATATATATATATATGTATATACATATGTATGTAAATGAATATGCGCGTGTGTGTGCGCGTCTGTGTGTGTTTTCGCAGGCGCTGCGGGACCCCAAGTGGTCTTTGAGAGCCCGGTCGGGCGTAGATGCGCGCGTTCTGCCGCTTGGACCTGACGTTCTACGCCCCGTTGCCGCGCGCGGGGCCGCGACGAACAGTGTGTGTGTGTGTGTGCGTGTAAGTGTAAGTGTAAGCGCAAGTGTAAGTTTCAGTGTAGGTCTGAATGAGTGTGTGTGTGTGCGTGTGCGGGTATCATGACGGTGGCCCCGGAATGTCCCTGAATTTCACGGCCACCTCTTATTTCGCCACGTCCCCTGGCCCGCCCTCTGGCCGCGCACCTGCCTCGGGCCATGATTTGCGCACCCCCCTACCCGTACGTCGGGCGTGTCACTCTACAGGAGAAATGTTCACACATAGAAAGGATAGTCTGCGGACGACGATGTTTTGATTGTCATTGTATGAAGATCTTTCGACTATTTTCATTTTTCGTCCAAAGTCATGGGAGGGGGGCATGCCCGACCTAATCCTACCCCCCTTCGTGGGCGCCATCCAAGGCCGACCTGTTCGCGCTGGGGGTCACGATGTACCAGCTGCTCTCGGGCATGTGCCCCTTCGACCCGCCGTCCAACGTGCGCGAGCCGCTGGACTTCGACGCGGGCTGCTGGGATCCCCTGGCGGCCGAGGCCGGAACACCCAACAGCGACTCAGCCTTCCCATTTCGGGGGCGGCCAGGAGAGGGGTGATGACCAGGGGGGGAATCATAGCGTGTGCCATGAGATGTCCAAATATTTCACGGCGCCTCTTCTTACTTCATTGCGTCCCTGTGCCCCCCCCCTGGCCCGCGCACGTGCCGCCGGCCATGACTTGGACGCCCCGCTCTTGGCCGCCCCCGACCATTACGCATCGAGCGCAAACAAGAAGACAGGTCGGTCGTTGAAAACATGTATATCTGGACTCCCAGATCCCAGAATCCACTTCGAATGCCTTCCTGCTTCAAGAAGCGATGTGCTCTTGCTGTGGTCTTGTTCTTCTCTGTGAGGGCCTTTGCCCAATCTGCTAGATCCGCCTTCCGACTTCACGTTTTTACCTGCTTCTTCCGACCAGCGTTTACAGGTTCTCCAGTGCCTTGAGACTCCAGAGGCCCTCGCTGGGCCCAGGGACGGTCCTACAGAAGAGGCTCGGGAGGTCTTGTTCCGCCTGCGGCTGGGCAGGGGCGGTCCGCTCCAGCGTGTGGCTGCTCGGGGCAACCAGAAGGAGAGTTGTCCGGCGCACAAGAGGGAGGAAGCAAAACGAGGGCGGCCGCGTGGGGGGAGGAGGGGAAGACAAGCCAGCCCTGGGGAAGGGATTGGGACCTCGGGGGCCCCGCGCTGGAACAGCAAGGCATGGTGGCGCCCGCGCGGACTCCGTAGGAGTCGGCGTTGCGCTCCTTGGCGAGCGGGGGGGGAAGTGAAAAGGAGAAGGCCTCAGAAGGCGGCGGGGCTTCTCAGAAGGCCTCCGGCCTTGTGGCAGGTGTTCTGTGCCATCGGGGAAGGCTTCGAAGATTTCGCAGAAGGCAGGGGGACTTCCGAGACTTTGGGAAGGCATGCCAAGGCCCCTGCATCTTTATCATCGCACGTCCTTCTCATCATGCGGGCTGCCTGTAGATATTTGCCATCCCTGCCCAGGCGAGGCAATTCGTCGGCCTGCTGCTGGGCAAGGCTCAACCTTCGGGGCGACCTCTGACCGACCCCCACAGTGGAGACTCCTGCCAAGAGACACCCTGCTTGTCTTCAGGGTGCCCTGGGTTTTTTTTGGGGGGTCGATGGTTTTGCGACGGAGAGCGTGACGTTCTCACGCCAAACGTCAATCAACATCCTGGGGTCTCAGAGTTGGGTTTCTTGCTGGAGGTTTCTTGTGGTCGGTCTCCTACTGTAGCAAACCATCCCCTGCCGTGACGTCACCCCTCGCCTCGACAGCAAGACGTGTGTATGCGGTCAGAGGGGACCTCGAAAGGCGGAAGATGACAGAACGGCAAAGACATAAATGTTTGGCGCTGGGCCCCCCGGCGGCGCCTCCGGCGCCGCCCCTGGCGCGCTCCGCGCGCCAGGGAGGGGGGCCCAGCGCGGATCCAAGAGAGCCGCGCGAAGCGCCAAAAGATTCTGGCTATGCCGATGCTTCTTTTCCGAGCCAAGGAATCAAGGGAGGAGAAACCACCCAGACCCGACAGTTGGCGTTTACTCAACGGCCCTGGGCGTTCACTCATCAGCCCTGCCCTGTTGGATTCCCTCCTCAAGGGTGCGTTTGCGAAACAGCTCCGCGTGTCCGGGTGGTCATTCTCTTGGTGGATTGCCCTCTAAAAGGAAGGGGATGGCCTGCGAGGGGTCGGTCAGCAGGCCGCGCCCGACGAGAGGCCCCCGAGGACCGGGGCACCGCGGGGGCGGCGCTGGCCCACCCGTGGCTGGGCCTGGCGCCCGGGAGGCCGCGGGGAGTGGAGCTCCGGGCACAGCAAAAAAAAACACAACCACAGGGAAGTAGATTTTCGGCCACGCCTCCTCCTCCCTTCTCCCTCCTCCTCCTCCTCCCTTCTCCCTCCTCCTCCTCCTGCTCCTCCCCCTCCTCCTCCTCCTCCTCCTCCTCCTCCTCCTCCTCCTCCTCCTCCCTCCTCCTCCTCCTCCTCCTCCTCCTCCTCCTCCTCCTCCCCCTCCTCCTCCTCCTCCTCCTCCTCCCTCCTCCCTCCTCCTCCCCCTCCTCCTCCTCCTCCTCCTCCTCCTCCCTCCTTCTCCTCCTCCTCCTCCTCCTCCTCCTTCTCCTCCTCCTCCTCCTCCTCCTCCTCCTCCTCCTCCTCCTCCTCCTCTTCCTCCTCCCGCAGGCACTGTGGGCGAGGCCAGCTGTACGGGCTAAGGTGGACGCGACTCAAGGCGTCGCCTGGCCGCACACATATGCGTTCGCCTACGATGGAGTGGTGGTTGGCGGGGGAGGCCATCTGTACGGGCTAAGGTGGACGCGACTCAAGCCGTCGCCTGGCCGCACACATATGCGTTCGCCTACGATGGAGTGGTGTTGGGCGATCGAGTCCATCATAGTGCGGTACCGCTCGCTGGGGCGCAGCGGCTCCGACCTGGATCAGCAGCATCGGTGCGTGCTCGTTCTCAACGCCATGGTCCCGCAGGCTCTTGAGCAACCGCGCGCCGTCATCTTCGGCAACAAGGCCACCGCCGAAGAGGTTAACTACTGGATCAACCTGAGCTTGCTGCCCAACGGCGAGGCTGATGTCGACAGTTTGGATGAGATCGTGGGGGTTACCGAGAGGTGGGTCGGCCGAGCGCTTGCACGCTCCATGACGGCCGCGTCCCAGGCGCACGTCAAATTGGCAAAGGACACGTGGGCCCACAAGTTGCGGTACCTCCACCAGCACGTGAAGGATCCAGGGCTCTTGGAGGTCCTGGAAGTGCCGTGCGCAGCCGCGCTAGGAGCCAGCTCGGACCCGCAGGTGATCATGGCTCAGAAGGTGCAGCGTTGGGCCCCGATATGGACTGATGTCAACGCGTCGCGCGACGCTATTCTGGACACGATGGAACACCTCCACGCTCAGAGCCAGATCGAGGCATTGCCGCCGCTCACCACTGATGGTTTGGAGCCGTTGTGGTGCAAGCTGCCGAGCTCCAAGGCCAAGGGCGTCGACGTGCTTGGACCTACAGATCTGCAGAGGTTGCCGCTGGCAGCCGAGCAAGAGGCCGCTGCCATCCTCTATGCTGCGGAGGACGTTGGCTCGTGGCCGCTGCAGATGCTGCTGACGTTTTGCGCCACGCTGCCGAAGCCAGCGGGAGGCGAGCGCATCATTGGTGTCCTCCCGGAGCTCATGGGCTTGTGGTCATGAGCGCGATCGGGGGCCACGGGCCGCTGGGCTGACAGCAAGAACGACTTCTGGGACACCGCGGTGCGCAATTCGTCAGCGCTGCGGGCCGCCCTTCAGCGGGCGGTCATGGACGAGGCTGCCCACGAGCTGGGCTTCGCGGTGGCCGCGTTGCTGCTCGATCCAGAAAAGTTATATCATGAGATCTTTCTTCTGAAGCTTATGCCAGGTTGCGTTATCCCAAAGTTGCCCTGCTGTCGTCGCCTCGTTGGAAATCCAGATGTGTTTCGCCCCGCGAGTGTTGAAATCTCGGGCCATGGGCAGCGAATTCGTTTTTCCGGCTCGGTCCTTGGTCGCGGGATCATCCAAAGGGGCCCCGTTGGCCAGACTTTTTTGGGGGCCCATCATGGACGAGGCCCACAGGGTGATCGCCATGAATGAAGCCAAGGCCTCGTCCGCCATCTGGACTTTTGTAGATGACGCCGCTGCTCGGTCCGAAAGGGGGGTGGGCCGACGTTGTTGGCTCCATGTCGGGGCTCGCTGACTCGTTTGCGCGGTCGTTCGCGGATCAGGAGCCCCCGATCTCACCCAAGACCAAGTTAGTGGTCAACACTCTTGGATAGGGACCCTAGCTTTTGAAGAAGTTGAACCGTCTGGGGATGCCGGCCTCGCTCGTCAAACGTGCGGTGAGTTTGGGATGTAATTTTGCGGGGGGCTCGCGTCGGTCGCGCGTCGGGCTCAACCAGCGTCTGAGCAAGGGCCGCTCCAGAGGTCTCAAAACAATAAACTCAGGAAGCGCGCGTCTCTCGCCGAGGCATCCCTAGGCCAGCGGTTGCAAGGGGCTTTGCCTCAGTCGGTGCGCGGGCACCAGGCGATGGGACTTCCCCCATCTTCTACTTTTCAGTTGAGCAGGCAAGCGGCCCAAGCAGTGGCTGGGAAGGGCCGAGGGAGATGCCTCACCACCACTCTTGCGATCCGGTTCGGGGACAAGGATCCTGGTATCAGTCTAGGGGCCCAGCTGGTCCGCTCTTGGCTCGACCTCAAGGACAAGTGCCCCTCCCTCCACCCTCGGATCTTGAAAGCCTGGCCATTGGTGGCCGCGCGTCTCGGGCACGACCCCAAGTTTCGGCGGCGGCAAGTCCGAGGGCCTATAGGGGCCGTGATTGCCACCCTTAGAGACGGGGGTTGGCGGCCGATGTCCCCAGCGGAATGGCGTAGGCCTATCGAGCCAGGCACGTCTGAAACCTGACAGTTCCATGGCATTGCCGCTGGCCGTGTCGCAGGCGGTTTCGACATAGCGGATTTGGTCAGCGATTTTGCTGGGGACCTTAGATTCCCGCAGTGGCAGCAGGCTGCAAAACATGAGCACGGGGACGATCTGGTCTCAGGTGCGGACGCGTCGGCCATTCGGCCCCAGCTCCAGCGTCTCCTGAAACGGGAGGAATTCGATCAGACTGGTCAGTTGGTCACTGTCGCTGCTGGAGGCCAGTGGCCTCATCGGAGGCAGCGCGAGCGGTGGCAATATGTGTCCTCGAAGTGCCCGCGACGTGGGGCCCCAGAGGAGACCCTGTTCCATCGGATTTGGGATTGCCCTTGCAATGAGGATGATCCCGCCTATGGAGAGTTTGATCATTTGATTCCCCAGGCCCGCGCCGACCACGAGGCCAACCCGAGTCTCTGGCTGCGAGGGTTTCCGCCTCGCTCCTTCACGTGCCCTAAGTTTCGGGACGGGGGGGGGGTCGTGGAGTGGGGGGTGGGTGATGTGCACGGGGCCGATCTCGATTGCAGGGAGGACGGCCTTATTCTTGTCTTCGGTGATGGCCCAGGCGGGCAGTTTGAGCGGCCGAAGAGCGGGCGCGGCCGTCGGTCGTCGCCGAAGAGTGGGCGCGGCCGCGATAACTCTGGCGCCAGCCTGAGAGGGATGGATGCGGACCTGCGGCTTTGCCTCGACCCTTGGGGGTCGCCGTCAAACGGTGACCAGAGCCGAGGTCCGCGCGTTTGAACTCGCGCTTCGCAGCTGCCTTGGCCCGATGCGTTTCGTCATGGACAACGCGGCCCTATATCGTGGGTGGCGTTCCAGAAGGCGCGAGTTTTGTAGAGGCCCCAACTCGGACCTCTGGTTTCGTGTCCGAGCCGCGTTGGCCGAGACAGGAGGGTGAAGTCCAAGTTGCGCGGCGCCCGTCGCACGTTGACACCGAGGGCCCCGCCCTCTCCCCTCAGGAGCGGACGCATGCCACGGGCGACGGATTTGCCGACACTCTGGCGGGGAAGGCGGCCACATGTTTCTCGGCCCATGGCCTTCAGGGCCAATGGCCCCCCGACGCTGATCTGCGGGATTGCACAGCGGCGCTGGTTAGGCGCCGCGCGGCAAAGGCCATGGTGGACGCCATCATTGTCGCCCCCTGGTCCGCCGAGCGGCCTCCCGAGGCTCGTCGCGGTGGGGGCCTCACCGAGGCCTTGCTTCGGAGCGAGCACTTTTTGGTCAGGGCCGAACGTCAGTGGCTGTGCTCGTTGTGTCACCAAGTTGCACCCGTGCATAACATTGTTGAATTTGCAGCAATTCCGCGTCATGCTGCAAGCCAGGTCTTGCTGATCATGGGGTGGTGCGGGCCAGTGGAGCATTCACTGTGGGGGGGAATAATTGTCATTCTTCGCATGTGTTGCATTTCTGGCCCAAGTTTGCCTTGCATGTTTGTTTGACGTGCGGTAAAACTGTCACGGAGGACCCACGTCATTTAGTTACCGAGTGCAAGGCCCGTACCAAGAAAGGTAAAGAAAACCTTCCGCGAATTCAGAAGGGGCTTTTTCCCAGCCGCGCGGGGCCGTCCAAGACGACCCAGGCCCGTGAGCTGGGCACCTCTCAGGCGCGAGGCCATCCTCCGTGGCCCGCCGCTTGGAGTGCTGATCGAGGACCGTTGAGTTCGCTGCCACCCCGTGGGTCTCAGCGAATTCCTCCTCCTCCTCCTCCTCCTCCTCCTCCTCCTCCTCCTCCTCCATTCCTGTTCCTGATCAATCACTCCTCCATGTCGCCCCTCGAGATAGGGAACAAAAAACGGCCACAGCGAACAAAAACACGGCCACAGCAAGCCGATCTCGGCCACGCGCAGGTCCAAACCCCATCGCGCTTCCAAAGTCACGTTTTTTTCTCATGAGTTTGGGCTTCTGGGGGCCCTTACCTGGACCCTGGACCGTCCAGGAACGATTCAGGATGAAAACCCGGTGCCGCGGGAGGGGTCCAGTCCTCTGGGGGTCGACGTTGTGAAGAAGAATCACGACTCCGGGGGTCTGGGGAGGGTTGGAAGGGGGAGGGGGGTAAGGGTTCGTAGAATTAAAAAAAGGCGGGCCTCGTCTGCAGATGTCAGGAACGCGCCTGCTAAGAGGCATTTTTTGTTCTGAGAAGCATTCCCGCCTCCCCCTACCCCCCTTGTGCGCGCCGCCTGGATAGGACGAGGATAAATCAGTTCTGGAGCGTTCCGGAACGCTTTGAGAAGGCCGCGGCGCCCGAGACATCCTCCAGAGCCGCCGGATATCAGAGGTTATCGACTGCCTCGCGAGAATTTATCATTGTCCTGGCTTCGTCTTATCGATGTGCTTCTGGGCGGCCCCTCGTGGTCGTGGTCGGTCTGGCTGCCCTGGGGCGCCCCCATGGACCACACCCAGCAAGCTGAGCTGGTTGCGGTGCTTTGCCGATTGGCATGCGCCAGAGCCCCCCCCTGGGTGTGTCCTCGACGCGGTCGTGATCGCCTGAGCGACGCAACAACAACGGGGCCGTCTGTGCCGCCGCTGGCGCGTAAGCTGCCCGCGTGAGGTCGCGCGTGAGCGCCCGCGTCTCCGAGGTAGCGTGCCGCGCTGGCGGCCCGCAGAAGCTGCGGCGCGAGGTCGCCATGCCACCTCGCGCGGGACCCGCTTCTGCTCGTCGCTCGCCTGCTGTCTCCCCGCAGGAGAGGCCGCGCGGGGCCCCGCAGCCGGCCAGCGCCATCCGCTTCCACCCGATGGCGATCGGGGGGGCGGGCGGATACCCAATCTGCAGTCGGCCCAGATTGGTAGGTCGACCCTGCCAAATCAAGGGTACCCTTGTGTCCCGTGTCTTGCGACCCGTGCTTCCTACGTTCCTGTGGCAAGCGTGGCCCTCGGCAGGGTCTCGTGTCCTCTCGCGTGTCCTGTCCAACGAAATCCGACTGTACGTTCAACGCCCTCCTGCTTCATGTTGCTACCTTTAAGTGGGGCCTGTCCCTCTACAGGGGGAATATTCAAAAATAGGAAAAGCAGTCTGGGGACTATTTTTGAATATTTTTGACCATTCTGGAATATGATTGGGGTTCTTTTTTCGTCGACAATCCCCCTGTGGGGGGACACGCCCGACCTAATGCTACCTTGTTTTGTCGGACCGATGAGTGCAGGCCTCCCGAGGTGAGCGACGCCAAAAAAAAGGGTGCCGTCTGCGCCGACGGAAGGCCGCGCGCGCTTGGTGCCCACGCCTGAGGTCGTGCGTATGAGCGCCCTCGCTGCCAGTGAGGCGTGTGCCGCGCCGGCTGCCCGCGCAAGCCACCGCGTAAGGTCAAGTCGGGCCTGTCCCTCTACAGGGGGAATATTCAAACATAGTAAAAAAGTAGTCAGGGGGCCACGTTTGGAGTATTGTTGGGCATCTTTTGAATATGTTTTGAGAATGTTGTATCTTTCGTTCAAAATCCCCCTGCAGGGGGACAGGCCCGACCTAAGCGTAAGGTCGCCATGCCACCTCGGGTAACAAAAAGACCAGGCTCTTTGGTTTCGGCGCTCGGGTGCGATGCGAGGAGATGGGTCGGACGATCGCGCCGCCTCGCCGATGCATCGGCACCGCGGCTCGGTGCGGAGCCCAAGCTGCTCGACGAGGACGTCCCCGAGGCATTCGGCGATGCATTGGCGACGCGGCGCGATCCTTCGCAGCCGCCCGCTCGGACCCCAACGAGGGGGGCCTCCGAGGATGCAAACGTCGTCGGCCCCGTCGTTCTGCCGCGACGTTGGAGCCGTGGGGCCCGACGTTGGGCCCCAAAGGGGCGTCGAGAGCCGGCCCGGGGCGCAAAGGTGGTCTCCAGTCGGGCCTGTCCTCCAGCAGGGGGAACACTCCAAAATGCTAGCAAAAAGTCTGGGGACGATTCTTTGACTATATTTGGGCATGTTTGGTTTTTGACTATGTTTAATTTTTCGCCCCAAATCCGCCTGTAGGGGGACAGGCCCGACCTAAAGTTTGTCCTGGGGAAGTGGTCGTGAGCTCCGGGGCCGCAGATTGAATTTTGATCGTTTGTTCATTGCTTTGCCGATCGATCGGCGCGGGACCTCGCACCCCCCTCCCCCAGTGGAGTAGATCTCGACTGTTTTCGGCGCCTGTTTCGAGCAGGTGAGGACTCCCCCAGAGGACGCACTGTTGCAAACAGTTGCCTCTGACCAGAGGTCCGGAGCCAGACCCCCCTCCCCCCCCCTCCGCCCAACGTCGAGACGCCGAGCAAGAGAACGCCCACACATGAATCGGAGGATATCTGGATTTCTCGGGCGTCCAGGGGACTGAAGGGGGTATCGGCGCCTTTGCTTCGGTTTAGGGTTAAGGGTTTAGGGTTTGTTGTTTCTGAGCGCCTCTGCGTGGGAGTTGGCACTTCGCCGCGGCGGAAGCGCGGCTCGGCAAGCTGGCCAGGGGGGACCCCGCGAGGAGTCTGGGACCGATGTCTTGAGCTGATCCTCCGGCGGCGGGCGAAGGGGGGGAGTGAGAAGGAGCTAGAGATCCAACGCATCTAAAAAAACACTACGGCGGTTGCTCGCAGTGTTCGGCCTCTGGGAGCCCTTACCGGGCCTCGGGACCGTCAAAAAACGACTCAGGATGAAAAACCGGTCCTTGGGAATGGGTCGAGATTTTTGGGGGCCCCGAATTGAAAAAATCACGGCATCGGATATCTGTGGGTAAGGCCCTCTCAGAAGGTTGCGGGGCTCCTCAGAAGCTCCTCGCGTCTTCTGAGAGGTGTGCTGCGTCGTCGGGGAAGGCTTCGAGAACACGTCTCATCAGGCCAGGGGATCCTGAGCCTTCTCTGAGTGAGGAGGATAAGGCCCTCTTAGAAGGCGGCGGGGCCTCTCAGAAGCCCCTCGCGCCTTCTGAGGGGTGTGCTGCGTCTTCGGGCAAGGCTTCGAACACGTCTCAGGAGGCTGGGGGACTTCTGAGCCTCCTGAGAGGGCCCGCCCCCTCGCGCTTCCCCCCCTCGCTCGCCGCCGAGACTTGGGCTGGCTGGGGGAGGCAGCCCCAGACCGGCGCGATGCAAACGAAAACGGTGGCGGCCAGCGTTGCTACGTTCCCAGCGATCCGACGTCGTGATTTTTTCAATGCGGGGTCTCCAGAAGTCTCGACCCCTTCCCGAGGACCGGTTTTGCATCCTGAATCGTTATTTGACGGTCCTGGGGCCCGGCGAGGGCCCCCAGAGGCCGAACATTTTGAAAAAAACGTCGTGATGTTTTCAATGCGTTCGATCTCTGGGTTTTCTCGGCCTCTCGCTCAGCACCGGGCCAGGACGAAGAGCCGGACCCGGGGAACGCGGTGGAGACCCCCGAGGGCCCACGCCAAGGATCATTTTTCCCCGCCGCAGCACGGCAGAGGCAGCCCGCACGGGCGCTCGAGTGGTCGGGGTCGCACGACGAGCTGCCTGTCCGGCAGCAGGAGGGGGAGCGCGAGGAGGAGGAGGAGGAAGAGGAGGAGGAGGAGGAGGAGGAGGAGGAGGAGGAGGAGGAAGAAGAGGAGGAGGAGGAGGAGGAGGGGAGGAGGAAGGAGGAGGAGGAGGAGGATTAGGAGGAGGAGGAGGAGGAGGAGGGAGGAGGAGGAGGAGGAGCGGCCGCGGAGGACGGGAGGAAGTGTAATTCGGGCACTCGCAGCGGAAAGTCTTTCAGGAGAGAGCGAGCGCGCCCGGGCGGCGGCCAGCCGGGCCGGAGGACGAGGAGGAGGAGGAGATCTCCCAGCCGGTGGCCCCGTTGGGCCTCGAGGCCCCCGCCCTTTCCTCTGGACGCCCGAAATGGGTACGGAAAGAATGGGCACAATGCCCAACAGCAGTTCCTGTCCATTTTGAACAGGACTCGCTGTCCACGCCGCCGCGGCCTGTGTCCATTCGAGACAGAAGGCCGTCTGCCCAACAGCGGCCGCTGTTGGTTTGGGACAACATTTGTTGTTGGGCATTGTACCCATTTTTTCCGTACCCATTCCGGGCGTCCAAACGCCCTTTCCCCAGGGCGGTGCTGCTCCTTCGCAGCGGGCACCACTTCGGACGGACCTCCGAGGGCGGCCCCCTTGCATGCCGACGCTTGCGCCCGTCGGGATGTCGTCCGCGGCGCCTGGGGGTTCTTTTGGGAGCCCTGCCACGTCCTCCCTGGGCTGGTCGAGACCGCCCAGTCGGGGCCAGAGCGGATGGCGTCGCATCTCCAAGACATCGGCGACGTGAGCCCCGTCGACACGTCGCCGCTGCACTGCCGAGTCACCAGCGACGCTGTGCGATGCACCGAGCCCGTTCACGCCGGCTCCATCGCGCGATTTCTCCGCAATGTTGGACCCACGGAGCTCTCGACCCAGGACCAGCTGCTCATCCCCGTGCTCGCCGAGAGTGGCCAGAGCAGCTCGTTGCCGTCGAGAGTCCTGCCGGGACTCCCCAAGAGGTTTCTGGCTGCAGCTGCCGCTCCTCCTCGGCGGATCTGGGTGGAGCGGAGGCTGATGTCACACCCCGCCCAAAGAGTGCCAAGGCGGACTACAGCTGGGTCGTTGTGGGGTCGCGCACGGTCCTCCCCGTGGGAACCTGGCGCCCCCCACAGAGAGGCGGCCACGCCCGATGCCGCCGCACCCTCCTCTGGATCTAGGCCTCCCAGATGTGGTCGGAGTAGATGACGTCGGAGGATCGCGCCGCATCGCCGATGCATCGGCGACGCATCGGCGGTGCGGCTCGATGTGGAGCTCGATTTTCTCCACGCTGGCGTCGCCCATGCATCGGCGATGCATCGGCGATGCGGCGCGATCCTCGGACCCCATCTGATCCGACCCTATCTAGGACTAAGTCGGGCGTGTCCCTCTACAGGAGGAGTATTCGAATCTGGGGGCGATGTGTGTGTACCATTTTTGCATATCGTCAGATATTCGGTGATTTTTGTTTGTATTTCTCCTTCTCCAAAATCCGTCTGTAGGGGGACATGCCCGACCTAAATCTAGGAGGCCTCCACTGGAGGACCAGCCCATCCCCCCCGCGCCCCGCCCCAGGCGAAGGGAGAGCCGAGGGGCTGAGGGGCGCCGGCGCCCGCGTAGGGGCTGACTGCGCCGCCGCGGCCTTTGTCCCGCGAGTGGCCGATTGCGGTCGCTGATAGGTGCGTCACTTCTCTCGGGACCATCGCAATGGGTACGGAAAGGATGGGTACGATGTCCAGCAGCAGTTCCTTCCGATTTAGAACCAAGACTCGCTGTCCGCGCCGCCGCGGACGTTGTTCACTGAAGACACAGTCAACCCGCCTGCCAATTAGCTGCCGCTGTTGGTTTTGGGCATCATCTGTTGCTGGGGGTTGTGCCCATTTTTCCGTACCCATGTCGGGCGTCCACATCCTCGTCTTCGTCTCTTTTCTTTTCCCCCGACCTTGCGGAGGGGTTCCCGTTTAATGTTCCCCTGGGGGTCTGGGGGGTATCCCCCAGGACATGGGACCAGCCACGCGACGAACGCCGGCAGAAGTCCGGCGGAAGACGGCGGAATACGGCTTTCGGTCGAACAAGCGACCCCAAGGTGGTCCGCAAGATGGGCCAAGCGGGCCACGAGCCGCCGACTGATCGGTCCAGGCGGCCCAGGGAGCCCCCAAGACGGCCTGCAAGGCTTCGGAGAGGCTCCCCGAGAGAGCCCCAAGCGTTCAAATTCGTTTGTTTTCCTGTTTTTCAATGGGTGTTCCGCCTTCTCGCCTGTTCGGTTTCCCGACGCTCCCAGACGACCCAAGAGCACCCAAACACCGCCCCAAGACGGCCTAAGACTCCCCCGAAAGATCGCCCAGACGGTCTAAGACGCCCTCACGACGGCCCAAGAGGCCTCCAAGACGGCTTCAGACGGCTCCAGGAACGCTCCAAGAGGACTCCCAGAGGAAGGGCAGGGACCCATATTTCGGTCTTTAGCCGCCCACTGATTGAGTCCCCAAGACGGCCTGGGAGGCCTCAAAGAGGCTCCCCAACATTCATTGGTTTCCCGTGGGTTTCTGAAGGTTTTTCTCGTTCTCGCCTGTTCAGCTTCCCGACGCTTGAAGACGACCCAAGACACCCCAAAGGTTTGGTGGCCTAGGAGGCCCCCGAGGCAGCGCCTGGACGGTCCCCAGAGTCCCTCAAGACAGCCCCAGCGGCCCCCAAGACGGCCTCAGAAGGGCTGGCGAACGCTGCGAGAGAGCCCCCAGGGAACCCCCAGAAGCCTCCAAGACGGCCCCAAGACCCCCCGAGAGAACCCCACGATGGCTGGCGACGCCCCGACAAAGCGCCACAGCCCCAAGAGCACACCACGGGAATCAACATCACGCGCTCTATGGGCATCTTCTTTTTTGCTGTTCTATGTCTCCCAAGTCACGCCCACTTGTCCTCCAAGAGGTCTCCCAAGAGACCCCCGAGAGTCCAAACTCATTGATTTGTCTCAGTTATTTCAGTTCTTCTCTGTTTTCGGCTTTCCGTCTTCATAACGTTCCAATGCGGCCCGAGAGACCCCAACCCAGGAACGCTTCAGGAACGGCCCCAGAAGGGGGGGCAGGGTCCGACATTTCGGGCTCTCCGCCCAAAGAATCCCCAGGAGGTCGCAAGAGGCCCCAAGAGGCCCCAAGGAGCCTCCAAGAAGTTTCCAGGAATTCCCCAGGGGCCCCCAAGAGGGCCCCAAGACTGGCCTCAGAGGGCCCCGAGATGGTCGGAGACGCTCCAGGGCCCGAAGACTGCCCGACACGGCTCCAATATGGTCGGAAAAGCCCCGACAAAGTAGTGCAGCATCAAACGGACAGCACGGGAACCAACATCATGCGCCTGAATGCGGCACAGCGTCAAACGGACAACACGGGAATCAGCATCATGCGCCCTATAGGCACCCTCTCCTGTGTTTTCCCTTACTCGCAAGTCACGCCCATTTTTCCTCCAAGGTCGGGGTTCGTGGCAACATCAGGTTTGGGGGGAGGGAGTCGAGGAACAAGAAACGCCACCAACATAAACCGTCGGCGCTCCGCGCGGGCTTCTTGGATCCGCGCTGGTCCGGGGAGGGGGGCCCAGCGCGGATCCGAGAGATCCGCGCGGAGCGCCCAAAGCTTATGCTCATGGCGTGGGTCTCCTTCCGGGGAGGCCCCTCGGGGCCCTCCTCCGTCGCCACGGCCGCTCGCAGCTCGGCGCCAGCGCGCAGCGCTCTGCAGGCGGCCCCCCTGCCTCCGGGATGGGGTGCGGAACCGTCGTGGCGGCCGCGCGTGTCTTTTTTGCTCGCTGCCTTCTCGCGTCGCGCGGGCTTCTCGTCGGGAGGGGCAGAACACACACAGACAGAAGTCGTCGTCGACCCCCCAAAAAATATATTCAAAATACGGGAAGCGGGGGGGAAGACGACAGCCCAGAAACGATTGGGGGTCCTTTCGTTCGTGTCTATTTGTTTGTGTGTCCCAGGGCCCCTTCATTTCTGATGAGCCTTGGAGTTCAGTTCCCACCTGTCATTGACAGTATGAAGTTCTGGAATCCCAGATTCCAATCTAATTACTTGACGCGCCTTCCTACCTCAATGATCGAATGGCTTCACCCTTACCGTCCTCCCAAGAGGAATGACGGAGCCTAATCTTTTTTCAACGCCTTCCTACTTCATGTTTCTACCTATTCCTTCCGACCGATGGGTAGTCAGTCCTACCGGGCATCAGCGGCCCGAGGGCCAGATATCTCTCTATAGTTTCGCGCCTCGGAGGAAGACATATAGAGATGCCCTCCTCCAGGGAGATCGTGCGAGGGCGCGTCGAGAATCGCGCTTCGCGCAGCGCTAACCGCCAATCTGTTCGAAGAAGAATAAGCCCATAAACATAAACTGTTTGGCGCTCCGCGCGGATTTCTTGGATCTGCGCTTGGCCCCCCTGGCGGCGCCTCCGGCGCCGCCCCTGGCGTGCTCCGCGCGCCAGGGAGGGGGTTTAGCGTAGATCCAAGAAATCCACGCATGGCGTTTTTTCTTCCTCCAGTTGTGTGTTTCTGGGTATCTAGGTGCCTCCCTGCCTGCTTGGGAGCCGATGCGCAAATCTCTGGGTCCGAGCAGGCCCGCTTGGGATGCGTGCTGTTGGTGCATGCGTAAGCAAGACGTGGACGAGGATGCCGAAGTGCACGTTGGAAATCTTATAGGCCCCCAGCGGGCGAGGTTGAGCGGGGAGCGCTTCTGGCATGCCTTTATCAGCTCGGCCCTCGTCCCACCTGTCCCCCTCGCTTCTTATTTCTCCACCCTGCTGAATGCCGCACCAGGGTTCCGCGACCCTTCGGCTGTGCTCTCGCACGTATAGTTGTGAAGGGTGATGTGAGGGCAAGATGGAGAAGGGAAGAACGGAGGATCGGAGGAAAGAGAAGCGACACCACGACCACCACCACCACCACCACCACCACCACCACCACCACCACCACCACCACCACCACCACCACCACTAACAGAGCCACCTATGGCGACGGTCCATGAAGCCTCCCCATGCCGGAGAGCGGAAAAGTCTTGAGAGAGGTGTCGAACATCAGGAACACACCGCCACGGAATATCCTCGTCTGCCCCTGGACCACGGTGTTGGTGTGGCTTTCTTTTGCTAGGAGGAGGAGGAGGAGGAGGAGGAGGAGGAGGAGGAGGAGGAGGAGTCGCCAGAGCCGCGCGTAGTTGCCTGCGGACAGACTCCCAGCCTGGGCAAAACGACTTTGTTCTTCAGCGTGCACTTTCTTGTCGCTGGCTGCCCGTCCCCGTCGCTTCTATGTGGTGGGGAGCACGTGTGCCAAGCGTGCTGCGCCCGCACTTGATGACGGCAGGTTGATGACGAAGCTTGATGCCGGCAGATGGGTGACGGCAGGTTAATGACTCCGGGATGGAATGATAGGCAGGTCCATGTTGACGTGGTATTTCTAGCATCCGGCCGCAGACTGTCAGCCGATGCTAGTGCCCTGACCATGCACGGGGAGGAACCAGGCGGAACGATGCTCGAAGGACGATCGCGTCCAATAGTCTCCTTCCTCCCTCTGCCTCTCTCTCACTCTCTCTCTCTCTCTCTCTCTCTCTCTTTCGTCGTTTCCATTATCTCTCTCTTTCTCTCTCCCTCTCTCTCTCTCTCTTCTCTCTCTTCTCTCTCTCTCTCTCTTCTCTCGCTCTCTCATCTCTCTCTCTCTCTTTTCGTTTCTCTCTGTTCTCTCTCTCTCGTTCTCTTAGCCCGGCAGAAATTCGCCGTAAGAAGATACATGAGCTCGGCATCGTGAACAAACAAATGGCACAGCCAGAGCGCCCAAGATCCGATGCGTCCCGCCGCTTGAATGGGTCGCTGTCGTGCCTCCCCGCGCTGCCGATCCGACTCGAGTCCGACTCCGTGCCGATGCGGCCCTACCGGACCCACCTCCCGATTCAGTCCGAGTTCCCGATTTCGATGCTGACTGATCGTGCCCTGGGGACATGGTGTTCCATCCTACTTCAGCCCGAATCACCAGAATGAATTTCGAGCACCAAGAGAGTACCGAAACCGGAGGGTTTTCACGTGTGGGGCCTTGGGAGGCGATACTCGTTCGACAGTGTGTCGATACCTCTCTGAGTGCTCGAAGTTGTTGGTAGGATTTGGCCCTGCAGCACGGTGGGAGCAACACAACTCTGGGGTGGCCTCGAGGGACAGGGACCCCAGGGAAGAAGCCCGGGAACTGCGGCCAGGATGTCGCGGGATCTCGTCCATGCCGATTTTGCTCACGGTCCATGTCGGCAGTCGCCGAGTCGCGAGGACGATGCACGACTTGACGCTGACCAAGATCGACGCTGACGAAGATCGGCACGGCGTTTCCGCGTTCAGTCTCGGTCTTGGTCCCACTCGGTTGGTCTCCTGTCTTGCGGTTGGTCTCGCTCGCGCTACGCGTTCGGGATAGCCCCCTTGAGGGGCAGTGGATTCCGCCTTCTACGCTGCTTGGATACTTTGACGGAAAGAACTCCCCGCTGTCTTCCCCCTCCAGGGGCCCCAGGATAGGATTCCTTAGGACATCCATCGGGTCCCTTCAGGAAACCATTGGATTCTTTGGGCAATTCACAGATTCCTTTGGAAATCCATCGGATCCCTTCGGACATATGTGGAAATCCTTGGAAAATTACACGGATTCCTGAGTAGCGGGAAGCGGGTCGTGGGCTTCAGGCCCCCCCCCCCCAGGACGAGCACGAGTTTTGCAGCTTGAGTCGTCTCTTGGCAGCCCCGGGGGCCGTGGAGGACCCCGAGAGCCTGAGAACGCTGCGACAAACCTCAGGACCCATTTCCATCAGGATCCATGGGCAGTCGAGGCGAATCCGCGCGCGGCGGAAAAATCACCACCTGAGCTGAGAGGTCAAGGTGGGTCACGTCTCGAAAGAAAAGCAGCAAGTCGGATCCTTTGGATTCCCCCCCAGGCCCACCATCAGGATCGGCGGCACACCAACATACTAATACTATGTGCGCGTCGCCCACCCGGGGGCGACGCGCGCGCCGAGGAATCTTGCAGTACTTGCGTCGTGGCGACCGCTTTTTGGCCGTACCGCTCTGGAAACGATCTGCTATAAAATTGTTATGGTAGATTTTCGGGTCGGACGTACGCGTCTGTGGAAGATGCGTCGTGTAGTATGTTCTGTTGCGTCCCTCAGGGCGCGTCTCCCCCCTGGTGAGGACCTGAGGGCCCATTTGGGCGCTCCAAAAAGGACCTTGCCTTCGAGTATCAATCTCTTCCGCGGCGGAAGGCGGCGGAATGGCGGCGGAAGTAAAGCGAGGCCACCCCCGCCGGTGGAAGCCAGCGGAAACTCGGCGGAAGTCGGTGGAAGTGAAAGATGCGTCCCCGAGAGATGCAAACGTTTTTGGGTTCAGGGTTTCCGAAATCGCTCCTTTCCGTCAGGACCCGACCCGCCCTGCCCCCCCTGGCGAGGGGAGCTCCCCTCCGAGCACCGCCCGCCCCCCCCCCACCCCCCGCAAGTGCAGTCCCTGGGCAAGCCACGTTCGCCCCCCCTCCACACGCACGGGGCGCGAACACCTAGATCGCATGAGGGAGGACAACACCCCCAAAGTCCCGGGCAACGCTGGCCAAGCAAGGCGGCAGCGAGGGCCTTCTCTTCAATGTGGTCACCAAATGGCACATAATAAAGTGCAGGCGACGCCGCCTACACTAGCACATAAGGCGGCGCTGCCTTAACCCAAGACAGCTGCGGTATCAGGCAAACTTTGTCCCCTCCTGGGACATACCCCCAAAGTCACTCCCCTGGGTCACCAAATGGAACTGGCTGCGCCAAATGGGTCCCCCCCTTTGTCCCCCCCTGGGCCCCTGGGTCACCATACCCCTTTGTCCCCCCATGGGTCACCAAATGGAACTGGCTGCGCCACTGGCTCCTGCTCCTGCTCCTGCCCCCTCGCGCCGGCGCGCGCAGAGGCGGCCTCCTGCCCGCGCACCCCCGGCCGGGCACGGCAGGCGCGCTCCGCGCCCAGCCTCGCCTCCGCCCGTCTGCGGGGGGGGCGGAGGAGGAGGAGGAGGAGGAGGAGGAGGAGGAGGAGGAGGAGGAG
>CAUYUJ010009359.1:10000-34698 GCA_963575745.1 Prorocentrum cordatum | reverse complement strand
CCTCCCGCGGCGCACAAACGCCAATGTTTCGCCGACTGGCCGCATTTGGGCCGTTGCATGCGGGCGATTTGCAACCGCGCCCTTGCATCCTTGCCGACCAAGGCCATTTGACCAGCGGCTAACCTTTCTCTGCGAAGGCAGAGGTGACGGTCCAAGCGCACTGTGATCTTTACCAGGTTTCTCCTGGTTCGGCGTGCTTCGGCGCTGTTTTCGCTCGAGCCAATTTGTGGCGGTGCACGTCGGCACCTTTTCAGGCCCCCGCCTCCCTTCGGCTTGCCCTGGCCCTGCGATGGCGAGCGCTGGCGCAGCGTCTGCAGCGTCTGCAGCGTCTGCAGTGCCCGCTGCCAAGGAGCTCGTGGCGGCGTTCCACGAGTGGCTGAAGATTAACAGGAGTTGGCAGCCAGCCACCATGAAGCGCCACGCCCGCTACGTGGGGCAGATGCTCGAGGCCGAGGCTCGCACGTCGGAGACCTTGGACCGCGCCGTCGAGCGCATCACGGCGGAGGGCTACTCCGACATGGTGGCGCAGATGTGGAACGACGGCGGGCAGCGCACGGGCAGCTTGAAGGCGTTCGGTGCCTTCGCAGCGACGAGGGGGCGCCCCGCGCCAAAGGCGGGAGATGTCAAGGCCACGAAGAATGCCAAGAAGAAGGCCAATAAGGTCATCTCTGCCCATGGGGCTGGTTCCAAGTCGAAGAAGCGCAGCAGATCTTCGTCGTCTTCCTCTTCTTCGTCCAGTTCGACGAGCTCGTCGGACGACCCGACCACGCCGAACGCACCGACCACGCCGAAGCTGAAGTCGCCAAGGGCATCGTCTCCCATGCCGACCGAAGAGCTCCGCAGGCTCAGCATTAACAGTTCCACATCGAGAAGCCAAGTGCCAGCGCCCCCTCTGGCCTTGAGGGCACCGACGCCCGCGAGGGCGGCTCTGAGGCGCCCCGACTCGGAACGCAAGCTGGCGGAGACGGCATTCAAGGTCAAGGACATCCAGGTGGAGATCGCGAGCTACAAGGAGGACAAGTTCTTGTGGTACAAGGACCCTGGCTCGACGGTGGAGTGCAGCTACTGCGAGACGCTCGAGCAGCGCTTGAGGGGCTGGATGGCGCCGAAGCCGAACAGGTCCGCGTTCGCTGCGGAGGACTTCTACTGCCAGTACTGCTCCTGGTGGTTTCGCCAGGAGCCTGGGCGGCATCAGCGCTTCATGGAGGGGATGGAGCGCCCTCCGTGGGGTCTGCCGAGGGGCATCTGAGTCGACGTGCGCGGGCGCGCACGCTGGTGTTCTCTCCCCTCTGCCCCAGATCGACGATTCGACGATCCAGCAATCCACGGTTCGATCGATCGGTCGATCGATCGATAGCGCAATCGATTGCTCAACGAACCATCACGCTGTCGACCATCAAGCCATCGACCGATCAATCGATCGATCGAGCGGCTGATCGACCTTCGACCGATTGGTTGGTTATCGGCCGATCGGCCAATCGCCGATCAGCCTTGCGATCAGCAGCCCACCAAACCTGCTCTCGTTCTCTCTTGCAGCGCCCAGCAGCGCCCGTGGTAATTCATTGAATTCGCGTCTGCGCTGCACGACGCAATCGTCCGACGTGCTGCGCCATCGATCGAGCTGCGCCGTCGGGCTTGCTGATCCCCGCGGCCCGTGGGGCCGTCTCTCAGCGTGGTCTTGGAAACGATTGTCAATCGTCGCGTCGCCTCCACTTGGAGCCGCGCCTCATTTTGAGCGGCTAGCCACTCAACATGGGGCGCAACAATGTTTCGGATATTTTTTGTTATCCGCTTTGGGGGCCAGGAGGACTCACTCGGTCCTCCAGGCCCCGCAACTCCAGGAGGCGGCCCCAGGCGGGCCGCTCCCTGGAGGCGAGCACGGGGGGCCGCGCGTGGCCCCAGCGAAGCAAACAATGACGCTCTTCCTCCTCCTCCTCCTCCTCCTCCTCCTCCCCCTCCTCCTCCTCCACCTCCTCCCCCTCCTCCTCCTCCACCTCCTCCACCTCCTCCTCCTGAAGACGAGGCCTCGTCTTCCTCCTCCTCCTCCTTCTTCTCCTCCTTCTCGCCCTCCTCCCCCCATCTCCCTTCCTCCAGCGTCCCGCCCCTCCCTGCTCCTCCTCTCATTCACCGCTCCTCCGTCCTCCTCCTTACTCCCCTTCTTCTACTCCCCCTACCCCCTCTTCCACCTCCTCCTCCTTCCTCCTCCCCCGTCCTCTTCCTCCTCCTCCTCCTCCTCCTCCCCTCGTTTCGGTGCAGACCGCGCGCGGTCCCCGGCCCCTGGAGGACGTTCTTGAAACCGCGTGGCCATGTGGACCTCAAGAGGTCCTACCCGTGGACCTCAGGAGGTCCCACCCGAGTCCCCTGGCATAAAACGGCGCCGATCTTAGAGGGGAGGGAGGAGGAGCAGGAGGAGGAGCAAGGGGACGAGGGTGAGCAGCGGAGTGCATAGGGATACGGGCGTTGAGGATGACGAGAACGATACGCACCATCATGATGCTGACGAGGGCGAGGAGGGTGGATGGGGATATGGATGAGGAAGGTGAGACGCAACGGGAGACGGTGGGGGCGGCTGCGAAATGGGTGATTCGGCTTAGCGACGTTGCATTGTTGTCGTCGTTTTGTCTCTGATGTTTTCGTCGCTGGAGGCCGCTTGCGCCCCCCCCCCCCGCGGTCCGCCCCAAGGGGGGCGCGCCCGTTTCGTGGCCATCCTGTTTCCCATGGGGCACCGTTGGGCGAAAACGCGGAAACCGACAAAGGTGCAGCGTCGTCGTCGACGTAGCCGCCGATGTCGTCGTCGGAGGTCGCTTGCCGTTGCCGCTGTCGCTGTGGCTGCTGCTGCTGCTGCTCTTCTTCTCCTTCCTCCACCTCCTCCCACTCCTACTCCCACTCCTATCCTTATTCCTTATTCGAATATACTCCTACTCCCCCCTCAGGCCGGCCATTAGGGGCCGCATCCGGGGGGTCCCATCCTAACCTGTACAAAACAATACAAAATCATCATTTTTCTTATTTTGTCCTCTCGACATGGACGTCCTGTCGTCCACGGCGATAATCCATTGCAAAAAATACCACAAAGAGCACACGCGCGCGTTCATGTCAGAATCCTACCGAACACCGTGTGTTTGCAAGCATTTCAACATAAAAACATCAAAAACCCAATGTTTTTTTCACAAAAATTGTACAAATTTCCCGCCCGGGCTCTCTTGCTGAAATCATAGGAAAACCATAGGAATCTTAAGAATTCGGTCAAATCCAGCGATTTCACGTCATCGCGCGGTGCACTCGCGATGCTCTGTCATGCACCCAGGCCGCGAATCCTGTGCAAAAAATACCACAAAGAGCACACTCGCGCGTTCATGTCAGAATCCTACCGAACACCGTGTGTTTGCAAGCATTTCAACATAAAAACAACAAAAACCCAATGCTTTTTCACAAAAATGCTTTGGGGTGTCCTGTCAGACCGTCGGGCTTCCTCCGGCCACCTCTGGCTTCCTGCGGTGTACCGGGCCATTCTCGACTCGTCTGGCAATGCGTGCGCGGCATTCAACACGCGCTCGCCAGTTCCCGTCGGCAACCGCCATCGCGGCCGCATCAGCTGTACCAAACCGGCTGGCCGGTGTGACTTCGGCCCCCAGTTGTGCCAGCTTTGCTTCTTTTGTTGCGGGAGGGCGGGTGGGACTGGGCATGCCATGCTTGACTCGCTCGAGCTGGCTAGCTTGACTCCTACTCCTACTTCTACTCCTACCCCTGCTCCTACTCCTACTCCCTACTCCTACCCCTGCTCCTACCCTCACTCCTTCTTCCACTCCTACCACTCCCACTCCGACCACTCCTGCTCCTGCTCCTCTCCTACTCCAAATCCTGCTGTTACTCGTTATTGCTACGCCTACTCCTGATCTGTCTTCTTCTACTTGCCCTCCTACTCCTCCTCCTACTCATCCTTGCCACGGCTCAAGCACCTAGCGCTAGCGCCGCCGTGGCGCTCGGATTGCGGCAGCCGCTGCAGTTGCAGTCGGATGCGCCATGCGGCTTCTGTCTCAAAGCGCGGTGCGTCTGCAGGGTGCGCGCCGAGGGAACGTTCGCTCCGTCTCCATCCTCCTCCTCATCCTCCTCCTGCTGCTCCCCCTCCTCCTCCTCCTCCCCCCCGTCCTCCTCCTCCTCCTCCTCCTCCTCCTCCTCCTCCTGAAGACGAGACCTCTTCTTCTTCCTCCTCCTCCTCCTTCTCCTCCTCCCCTTCCTGTTCCTTCGCTCCTCCTTTTGAGTCTCATCGTCCTCCCCTCCTCCTTCCTCCCTCCTCCCCCCTCCTCCTCCTCCTCATCCTTCTCCCCCTCCTCCTCTCCCTCCTCCTCCTTCTCCTCCTGGCAACGGCTCGGACATGCTAGCGCCGCCGTGGCGCTCGCCGTCGCATCTGCTGTAAGATGCCGCTCGAAGCGTTCGGACCGCGGGGATTGTTTGGGCGCGAACCGCGGTGACCGCATCCGCTCCTACTGATCAGGGGTCGCCATGCGAACCCTGCCGTTGGGGCCGTCGGCGCAGATCCCCATGGGGCCACGAACCGCGTGAGGGGCTTGCCGACACGGGGAGGGGCCGCCATGCGAACCTCCCCCCCTCCGTTTCCTCTGTTGCGTTCGTGCGCCAAGAGACCAAGAAGACACACATTGTGAAATGCAAAAATAACTCAACAACTTATATTTGGAAAATATGTCTAAATTATTGTTTATATTGTTTCCTATTTTTGCACAGGAAATACATCGTTTAGTTAATTTTTACAGCTGACTTAATTTTTTATGTCGTTGAGCCTATGGGGAGGTGTCGGACGTCGGCCGCCCGGCCCTGCCGCCGAAGGCCGAGCAGGCGCCGCGGGGCACGGTCTCGGCCCCGAAGGGGCGCAAGGAGCGCAAGGAGGGCAAGGAGGCCAAGAGCACGGGGCGCGAGCTCCACTTCGGCCCGGGGCCGGGACCTGCGCGCCGGGCGCGCCAGGGGCGCGGCGGCGACGGCGCGGCGGGGGAAGATAGAGCAAGCCCTGGAAGTGGACGATCAGTGGCTCACGTTCGACCGCAAGGCGGTCCAGGAGCTGAGCGGCAGCCAGTGGCTGCTTTGGCTTGGGAATTTCTTCCGCGTGGCATACCGGGGCCCACTGGCCCGCCCGTCGCCGCAAGCACTGGAGGACGTGGCGACGCTGGCCCCCGGCCGCCGGACCGCCCGCCGCTCTGGCCGCGCGGAGCAGCTGGGGATAAAGCAGGCCCGCCGGGGGAGGACACGGGCGCAGGCGCCGGAGACGATCGCGCATCGCCACCGGGCCGGATCGCTCAGCGGAGAGGAGTCAGCCTCGTCGGAGCGCGGCAGCGCCGACGTGGGAGAACAAGAAGAAGAAGAAGAAGAAGAAGAAGTGGCGCCGAAGCGGCGCGAGGCACCGGTCCGCCACAGGCCGGTTTCCGACTCGGCCGCGGCGGGCGGGGGGAGCTCGGGGGCGAGCTGCTCCGCCGCGGGCCACGGCGCGGGAAGCACGCGGGCCGCCATGGGCAAGGGGCCTAAAGGGCAGGGGTAGGCGGAGTGGCCCGGTCAGCGAGAAGCCGGAGAAGACGCGCAGGCGGCGCCTCCGCGCCCGCAACGGGCCAGTTCGCCCCGGGGAGCATCCCCTCGGAGCTGCTGGGACACAGCTGCCGCCTGCGTTTCCACGGGGGGCGCTGGGGCAATCGGCGCCCTCGCTTCCGCGCCGACGGCGCCCCGAAGGACGAGCGCTGAAGCAGGCCTGGGTTAGCGGTGCCGCCAGGGGCGGCTGTCGGGCAGCGCGAGGAAGGGGGTGGCGTTCCCCCGATCAGACGCGGGTGGGTCGCTCGACGTCGCGCGCGAGGTCCCCTGTCAGCACCGCCCTCCCGTGGAGGGCGTTTCGGGGCGGAGCCCCTGCAGAGTATTTCTTTCCTCTGGTAGAGGACGGCACGGTCCGGAGACCCCACTGGCGGCCGAGCCCCAGCCCATGTCGCCCTCCCGTCGAGGACTTTCGGGGCGGAGATCCCGCGACGCGCTCGTCTGCGGCTCGCGGCCGCCTCCGGCGGGGGTGGGCATTTTTTTTTTTGGGGGGGGGGCGCCTCCGGCGGGGGGCCCTTCGGGGCGAAGATCCCGCAGTGATCCTGTCTGCGGATCACGTCTGCCTCTGGCGGGGGCCCGCGCTTTCTGCGCTCGCCCGCCCACAGCGCGGGCGGGCGAAGAGCGGGAAGGACGACGAAGGGAAGACAGAAGGGTCGCAGCGCTGAAGTTCATTATCGCCACATCCACCCACTTCCTTTCCCGACGCTGCTTCCTGCTACAAGCCCACCCGACGCTTGGGCGGATGGGGGGGCATGGCCGTTTTTAAACTGCCCGCAGCGAGGCAGAAACGCGCGTGGAGAAAACAACGCATCACATCGGCAACCTGATTGTAAACCTCCTAGTCGTTGTGAGTGCAGGAGCTCTCTTCCCGCCCCCCCATCGCCCCTCTCACTTTCGCCCGCCCCCTTGCTCTTGCCCGTTCCCGCCCGCCTGCCCCGCCCCCCCCGCGCCCACCTCCTCCCCGGCCCCTCTAACAAGGGCGCGCGCGTCGATTTCTGCGAGGCGCCGGCGCCGCGTCGGTCGGCAGGAGCTCGTTTTCTCATGGCCAAATCGCGAAGCCGTTGGGGCAGCCCCGCGAGCCAGGTCGCCGAGACAAGCTCCATCGGGTCGCTGGGGCGCGAGGTCAAGCCCGCCGGGCA
This sequence comes from Prorocentrum cordatum, assembly GCA_963575745.1. Taxonomy (NCBI): domain Eukaryota; class Dinophyceae; order Prorocentrales; family Prorocentraceae; genus Prorocentrum; species Prorocentrum cordatum. The sequence goes on along the minus strand of CAUYUJ010009359.1, from coordinate 27,970 downwards.
GCCCCGCGCGCCTTTAGCAGCGCGCCGCGGCGCTCAGGCGGGAGGCGGCACGAGACCAAGCTCTGCGGCGAGCTGCTTGGCCTCAGCCCTGGAGCTCCCCGCTGTTTCGTCGAATTTCTCGAGCGCCTTCCGCGAAGACGCCGGCGGCCGGCGCCCCAGAGTCTCGTTCGAGGGCGGCCGTAGCACCAGCACGGGCCACGCGCGCGTGGCGCAGGGGAACGCGACGTAGGGGTGCAGCCACCATTACTTGCCAGACCTGCCCGTGCGGCCAGCGCCCTCATGCCTGGCGCAGTCGGAGTCGATGGTGACGCCCTGGCGCATCGTCTGACCCTGCGACACCGTGGAGGTCAGGTAGGAGGCAGGACGCGTTCGCCAGGGTGAACCACGAGCGGCGTTTTGCGCGCGGCCCCGAGCTGCGCCACGTTACCTCCTGCTCGCTGGGCGCAAAGATGAGCAAGCTCCGCGCCCGCCCCTTGGCTTGGCCGTCGTCGTCGGCGCCGTCGGCGCCCTGCAGCAGGAACTCGGCGACGTCCTGGTCGACCGGGGGCCCCTTAAACCGCGCGCCTGCAGCCAGATTTCCTCTGGCAAGGCACGGGGGCAGAAGATCTGGCCTTGCCCGCCCTCTTTGTGCCGCCGCTTGTCCTCGTGCTCAAACTCGGAAGAACGATGCTGGCCGCTGCTCCCGCACGGGCTCCAACTGTTGTTCAGCTCCTCCTGCGCGGCCGTGAACCGAACCTCCACGCCGACGCGTGTTCTTGCGCGGAAAGCGCCGGCCTTGCGTCGCGGTCGCCGTGGAATTGCTTTGCATTCGTTCACGGCCTGCAAGAAAACGAGGGGCGCGCCGAAACGCTTTGCGTGGCGACGAGCGCGCGTGTTTATCCACCTTGCCAGCGTCTCCCAGTAGGCGCCCGCGCCGCAACCGATCCGAAGGTTCTCCCGCCGGCGCCGAGGGCCCAGCACGCCGCGGCTATCCGAGGCCAGCGTCTTCTCCCAAGCGAACCAGGCCTCTGGCGGGAAACGCCGGCCTCGCGCATGCACCCCGAACGAGGGCCCCCCAGGCTCGACGCGCTTCGCGCCTTGCAACTCGAAGATGCAGGGGGTCTTAGAGAAATCCTCGATAGCGTGCTGGACTCCACCGTCGGCGGCTCCGTGTACTTGTGCGAACCGTCGTCCAGGAGCTCGCTCACGCCCGTCGGGGCCGATGCTGCCAGTGGATTTCAGCTGCAGGAAATCGAAGAGGTGCAGAGCGATCAGGGCGCGCCCGAAGTGGTGGCGCGGCCGCCTGTAGGTGGGCTCCTGCACGTCATGCGCGTCACTTCGTCCGTGGGACGCGCGAATATCCAGCGCGTGTACAGCGCTGCCGCCACCGCGCTCGTCTCCTCGATGGCCAGACCACGGACGTGCTTCCGCAACCACTTCAACCCCTTTCTGCATGCTCTCAGGCCACGCCTCTTCGTTGGGGTACTTCTGGACTCGCAGGGCGCAGGTGTTGTGCCGGAGTCTGGCCTTCACCGCCCCCATGGAGATGTGCTTTGCTTGCGCGCGCAAATAGGCCATGACCGCCATGGCGCCCCTGTCTGGCGCCAACGAGAACGATCTTCTGCACCGCGTGCTCCTTCCCAGAGCCGCCTTGGCCCAGCAAGAGCAAGCGCGTCACTTTTCTCGCGCCCCAGGGCTTCTTCTGGACGTCGCCCACCCAGGCTTCGCCGCAGGCCCCGGCAAATGCGGCGACGAACAGCGTTTGCAATTCAGCGACCAGGGCGGCGATGCACGCGCTGGGCGCGGAGCACGCGCTGCCCTCGAAGCTGGCCGCAGCGGGGGCGGGCGGCGCCCAGGCCGCCGGCGTTTCTCACGCAGGGCGTTTCTCTCCTCGCGAGCCGCCGCCACGAGAGGTCGATGCCCGGCCGCGGTCGCAGGGGCGGCCGCGGCCTCCGGTTCGGGCGCGCCAGCGTCTTCGCGGGCCGCCTCGGACACGCGCGGGGGCACGAGGAGCTCCTTGAAGGCGCTTGCGATGCGCAAATTCAGGACATCCGCCGCGTCTTGCTCTCCGTCGGTGCCCCGCGACGGGACCCGCTGGAAGTGCGCTCGAAACGCCGGGGTGTTTTCCTCGCGCGCCGGGACAAGCCAGTCGAGTTTCGGCGCCACCTGCATGGCCATCATGGGGGCGTTCTAGCGCACCGTTGCCCTGCAATTCTCCCCGTCGGGGCAGTGGGCGGGGCCCAGCGCCGCGCCCCCCTCGCCCGCGCCTCGCGTTCGCTCCGCCTCGGCCTCGCAGCGCGCCCAGGCCCGCGCGAAACAGCTCGACCCGCGCACGCGCTTGTCACGGGGCGCGCCGGGCGCCTCCATCAGGGGCGCGAGCGCCTGCAGCGCGCGCTCGCCCTCGGGCGCCTCCGCGCTGTCCATCTCCAAAGGCCTCAGGAGCAGCTGCATGCGCAGGCGCGCGGTCGCGCAGTCCTTGTTCGTCGTCGGCGGCCCAGACACAGGGGCATCCCACTGCGCCCGATGACTTGCGCGCTTCGGCCAAGGATGGCTTGCCGCCCCCCGGGTGCCCACCCCACTCTCTCTCTCTCTCTCTCTCTCTCTCTCTCTTTCTCTCTCTCTCTCTCTCTCTCTCTCTCTCTCTCTCTCTTTCTCTCTCTCTCTCTCTCTCTCTCTCTCTCTCTCTCTATATATATATATGTATATATTCCTTCTCCTTCGGAGCTTTGAATTTTTGCTAGCTGCCACGCGAGGATTCCTTGTGTGGTGCATGACAACAGAATCCCTGTTGTGTGGGATTGCAATGGGTTTCCTTGTATGGAGGATTTACTAGGATTCCTTCTGTGGACGATCACCAAAGAATTTCCTTCCGCGGCGGATTGTAAGGTCTCTGTTGCGGAGGATTCGAACAGGATTCTGTTCGCGGCGTTTTTTCCTTTTTAAATATTTTTCCATCTCTTTCTCTCTCTCTCTCTCTCTCTCTCTCTCTCTCTCTCTCTCTCTCTCTCTCCCCCCCTCTCCCTCACCGGGGCCCCAACTTCTCCCTGCCGCCACGCGCGGATTCCCTCTGTGGCGCATTGCAATGGGATTTCTTTTGCGCGAAGAGTCTCGATCTAAATGTTGCTGGTTCAGGTGCTAATTCCTTCTACACAGGATTCCAACAACACTCCGTTTGCGGACGATTACGATAGATTTTATTTCTGCGACGGATTACAAAATGATTCCGCTTTGGGGGCATCTCAGGAGGATTTCCTCTGAGGGGGATTACACTGGATTACGATGGTGGATGATTCTTATAGCATTCCAAGGACCATTAGATGTCCACCTCTCATAGAATGATTACAGGTGGTTCCCCCTAATCATATACTACAGATGGATCCACTCAAAGAATCGACTACATGTGGACCCCCTTCTGATAAACTATTACAGATGGTCCACCTAATTCCTACTGCGCATAGATCCACCAACTGCTCCCTCCTATTACAGATAGATCCACCTCAAATGAAATCCGTTTAGAGATGGACCCACCCCGAATGATCCCATCAGAGAGATCCACCTCTAATGAATCCTATAGAGATGGGACCGCCTCTAACAACATCTTATTCAGATGTATCCACCTCTAATGATTCGAACAGACTGGATCCACTTCGAATGGGAACCTATGACAGATTGATCCACCTCTAATGGAAGCCGGTTACAATGGATCCGTCTCTGATACAGTCCCATGAGGGATGGATCCACTTCAAATGAGTACAGATGGATCCACTTCTAATAGGATCCAGGCACAGATGGATTCAGTTCCCATGGAATCCGATTAGTGATGGACCCATCTTTCATGGAATCCTACTAGGATGGATCGATTTCTGGTGGGCGCATATTAGCGACGAGTCCACCTCTGATCGAATCTCATTAGAGATGGGTTCACATGTAATGGAATCCGTTTATGGATGGATCCACATTTCAAAGAAACATATATGGTTCACCTCTCACAGAATATCAGTACATATTGATTCGCCTCTCATAGAAACCCATAGCATATGGATCGACCTCTAATCGAATCTTACTACATACGAATCCACCTCTAATGGAATCCGATTAGAAATTGGCCCGCCTCTGATGGAATATTACTGGAGACGGGCCCACCCGTGTTGGAATCTTAATACGGATGGATACAGCTCCAGTAGAATCGTATTACACATGGATCGACCCTGGATAGAATCACATTACATATGGATCCACCTCTGATAGAATCGCACTACAGATGGGTCCACCTCAAAGAGAATCCTACTACAGATGGATCCACCTTCCGTTGTATCCGATTATGAATGGATCCACCCCTGATAAAATCCCATTACAGATGGAGCCACCTCTGATAGACTCCTATGCCGTATGGATCCACCTCTAATAGAAAGAACCCCATAAGAGATGGATCCACAGCTAATGGGCTCCCAGTAGAGATGGATCCATCTCTAATGGGATCCTGCTACGGATGGATCCTCCTCTACTGGGGTCCTTTTACAGATGGACCCACGCCGAATAGAACCCTACTACATATGGATCCACGTCACATAGAATCCCATAAGATGTGGATCCACAACGAAGGGGGTCCCATTAGAGATGGATCCACTTCTAATGGGACCCTGCTACGGATGGGTCCACCTCTACCATAATCTTTTTGACATATGGACCCACGTCTAACATAACCTATTACATACGGACCCATTGCTAATAAAATCATATGTGCGATGGGCCAGCCCCTGGCTGAACCCAATTTGAGATGGATGCTTCTTTAATGGGCTCCAAGTACAGATGGATCCACCTCTAATAGAATCCTGTTCGAGATGGTTCCATCTCCAATGCATGCTATGAACGATTGGTCCAAATCGAATAGTCGCATTACAAACGGATCCATTTCGACTGGAACCCAGTAGAGATGGATACACCTAAGATAGAACCCATTAGAGATGGATCTACCTCTAATGGAAGCCTATACGGATGGATCCACCTCTATCAGGATCCTATGACCGATGCTCCCATCTCAATTACAAGCCTATTGCATATGGATCCACCTCTGATAGAATCCTAGTTGTGATGGGTCCATTTCTAATAGATTCGATCAGCCATGTGTCCACATATGGTGGTCAGATTAGAAAGGGGCCCACCTCTAATATAATCCCATGCAATATGGATCCACCTCTCATGGAACCCCATTGCAAACGGACCCGCCTCACATGGAATCCGATTACACATGAATCCACCTTTAAGAAACTCCTAATACATATGGATCCACTTCTACTAGAACCTACTGAAGATGGATCCACCTCTAACAGAATCCTGTTACAGACGGGCCCATCTCTAATGGAAACCGGTTACAGTTGGATCCACAACTAATGGCATCCTATGAGAGATGGGCCCACGTCACATTGAAACCTATCACAGATGTACCCACGTCAAATGGAATCCTAAAAGAAATGAGTCCACTTCTAATAGTATCCTATTACAGATGGGTCCACCTCTAATTTAATCCCATGAGACATGGATCCACCTCTAATGGGATCCTATTACAGATGGAGTCACTTCTAATAGAAACCTAACACAGATGGATTCAGCTCTAATCTAATCCGATTAGATATGGATCCATATCTCATGGAATCCCATTGGAGGTGGATCCACTTCTAATGGAATCCGATTACATGTGGATTCAGCTCTAATGGAATCGGATTAGAGATGGACCCACATGTACTGTAATCCGTTTAGAGACGGATCCACCAATGATTGCAGGGACGGATGTGGCTGGGAAAGTAAAGAGGAGACGGAAGGAGGGAAAGGAAGGAGGAGGAAGGGGACGAAGAGAGAGAGAGAGAGGGAGAGAGAGATAGATAGAAGAAGAGGTCAAGGATAATAACAAGACAAAGAAAGATATTTGACGATGTGGCCATCTTGATTAATATTTTGTCTGGTGTGCCGCGCTCGCATCTCAACGAAACCAACCGAGCAGAGTTCAAGAGAAAGAGGGGCTGCAACTTCTCCCCGCCTCTCTCTTTGCAGAGACGGAGATGGCTGGGCACAAAAAGAAGAGCGAGGGGGGGAGGGAAAGGAACGATGAGGAAAGGTACGAAGATAAAGGGAGAGGAAGAAAGAGAGAGAGAGAGAGAGAGAGAAAGAGGAATAGATCAAGAGAAAAGCAAAGATACATACAGATATTGTAATAGAAATTATAGCCGGAGTGCAATATCCCAAAACAGGGTTTTTAGACCCACTGCGGTTTCCAAGGTCGATTGCGTGCCCGTCCAGTGCGGGCTGGCATGGCATGTTAAAACATGCCTCCTCCTCCTCCTCCTGCTCCTCCTCCTCCTGCTCCTCCTCCTCCTCCTCCTCGTCCTCCTCCACCTCCTCTTCATCCCGAACGGCATCTCGGAGCCCAGAGTTGCGAGGATGTCTCCAGCGTAACAGGCTGGACCACCTCGCGTGCGGCATTGCGGACCCCAGAGTTGCGACGATGTCTCGGGCGAAACGTGCTGCGAGGAAGTCTCAGGCGAAACGGGCCGGACCACCTCGATCGCGGCGTCTCAGAGCTCCGAGTTGCGGGGGCCTCCTGGGGCCTCCCGGGACCTCCTGGGACCTCCTGGTGACCTCCTGGGGCTTCCTCCTGGGCCTCCTGTGGCCTCCTGGACCCCACCTGGGGCTTCCTGAAGCCTCTTGGGGCTCCCAGGGGGGGATATCTAAGATGTGGCCGTCGGGCCCCTCCCAAATGGGGGGGGCCACAAGTGCAGGAAAAATCAACGAGTCGACACCGGATGTGTATTAACTTGACACGTTCTGATAGGGGGCCTCCTGGGGCCTCCTGGGAGCCTCCTGGGAATCTCCTGCGGACCCCTGGGGCCTGTCCTGGGCGTCCTGCGGCCTCCTGAAGCTCCCTGGGGCCTCCTGGGGCTCCCAGGGTCCCAGGGAGGATATGTAACATGTGGTCTTTTGGGCCCCCAGGCTGGACCACCTCTTGCGCAGCATTGAGAGCTCAGAGTTGCGAGAATGTCTTGTGCAAAACTGGCCGAACCACCTTGCGCACGGCATCTCAGAGCTCAGAGTTGCGAGGATGTCTCAGGCGAGATGGGCCAGACCACCTCGCGCAGGGCATCTCGGAGCCCAGAGTTGCGAGGATGTCTCCAGCGTGACGGGCTGGACCACCTCGCGCGCGGCATTTCGGACCCCAGAGTTGCGACGATGTCTCGGGCGAAACGTGCTGCGAGGAAGTCTCAGGCGAAACGGGCCGGACCACCTCGAGCGCGGCGTCTCAGAGTTCCGAGTTGCGGGGGCCTCCTGGGGCCTCCTGGGACCTCCTGGTGACCTCCTGGGGCTTCCTCCTGGGCCTCCTGTGGCCCTCTGGACCCCACCTGGGGCTTCCTGAAGCCTCTTGGGGCTCCCAGGGGGGGATATCTAAGATGTGGCCGTCGGGGCCCCCCAAAATGGGGAGGAGGGGGCCACCAGAGCAGGAAAAATCGACGAATCGACACAAGATGTGTATTAACTGGACACGTTCTGATAGGGGGCCTCCTGGGGCCTCCTGGGAGCCTCCTGGGAATCTCCTGCGGACCCCTGGGAATGTCCTGGGCGTCCTGCGGCCTCCTGAAGCTCTCTGGGGCTTCCTGGGGCTCCCAGGGTCCCAGGGAGGGTATGTAACATGTGGTCTTCTGGGCCCCCAGGCTGGACCACCTCTTGCGCAGCATCTGAGAGCTCAGAGTTGCGAGAATGTCTTGTGCGAAACGGGCCGGACCACCTTGCGCACGGCATCTCAGAGTTCAGAGTTGCGAGGATGTCTCAAGCGAGATGGGCCAGACCACCTCGCGCAGGGCATCTCGGAGCCCAGAGTTGCGAGGATGTCTCCAGCGTGACGGGCTGGACCACCTCGCGCGCGGCATCTCGGACCCCAGAGTTGCGTCGATGTCTCGGGCGAAACGTGCTGCGAGGAAATCTCAGGCGAAACGGGCCAGACCACGAGCGCGGCGTCTCAGAGCTCCGAGTTGCGGGGCCTCCTGGTGCCTCCTGGGGCCTCCTGGGGACCTCCTGGGGCTTCCTCCTGGGCCTCCTGTGGCCTCCTGGACCCCACCTGGGGCTTCCTGAAGCCTCTTGGGGTTCCCAGGGGGATATCTAACCTGTGGCTGTTTGGGCCTCTCAAAATGGAGGGGGGGGGGGGCACAAGAGCAGGAAAAATCAACGAGTCGACACCGGATGTGTATTAACTTCACACGTTCTGATAGGGGGCCTCCTGGGGCCTCCTGGGAGCCTCCTGGGAATCTCCTGGGGACCCCTGGGGCCTGTCCTGGGCGTCCTGCGGCCTCTTGAAGCTCTCTGGGGCCTCCTGGGGCTCCCAGGGTCCCAGGGAGGATATGTAACATGTGGTCTTCTGGGCCCCCAGGCTGGACCACCTCTTGCGCAGCATCTGAGAGCTCAGAGTTGCGAGAATGTCTTGTGCAAAACTGGCCGGACCACCTTGCGCACGGCATCTCAGAGCTCAGAGTTGCGAGGATGTCTCAGGCGAGACGGGCCGGACCACCTCGCGCAGGGCATCTCAGAGCTCAGAAGTTCGAGGATGTCTCAGGCGGGCTCCCAGGGTCCCAGGGAGGATATGTAACATGTGGTCTTCTGGGCCCCCAGGCTGGACCACCTCTTGCGCGGCATCTGGGAGCTCAGAGTTGCGAGAATGTCTTGTGCGAAACAAGCCAGACCACCTTGCGCACAGCATCTCAAAGCTCAGAGTTGCGAGTATGTCTCAGGCGAGACGGGACGGACCACCTCGCGCAGTGCATCTCAGAGCTCAGAAGTTCGAGGATGTCTCAGGCGAAACGGCCCGGACCACCTCTCGCGCGGCATCTCCGAGGTCAGAAGTTCGAGCATGTCTCAGGCGAAACGGGCCGGACCACCTCGCGCAGGGCATCTCAGAGCTCAGAGTTTCGAGGATGTCTCAGGCGAAACGGCCCGGACCACCTCTCGCACGGCACCTCGGGGCTCAGAGTTTTCGAGGATGTCTCAAGCGAAACGGCCCGGACCACCTCTCGCGCGGCGTCCCGGAGCGCAATTTTTGAGGATGCCTCAGGCGAAACGGCCAATCCCGGCCAACTCAAAAACGAGAGTTGTGAGGATGTCTCAAGCGGAACGGCCCGGACCATCAAATTTTTGTGAGGATGTCTCTGGTCCGACTTCCTTCGGCCGGAGTTAGCTTTTATCACAACAGCACCCCGTTCAGCAAGCTGCTTTGGGAAAAAGGAAGAGTGAGAGAGAGAGAGAGCGAGAGAGAGAGAGAGGAAGAAATCAAGGAGGACATCAAGAGAAATAACGAGAAAACATGAGAAAAAGCTCGGGAACCTCTGGAAGGGGAGACGGCTCGGCGCTCCCTTCAGGCCCCAGCAAGTTCATGCCTGAATTGCGCTGCGCCGAGATATCGGTTGTTCTTGATTGGGCCCGCCGCAAGACATCTAGTTTGATTATCCGAGCGTATAGCGATGGTACAAAAAAAGGGGGCTAGCGGGAGGCGGCGGAAGCAACAAGTTGCCAACCCAGAGGTGACAACATGTTCGGGTTCAGGTTTTCCGAAATCGGCCATTTGGGAGTCCTCTGTCAGCGCTAGGTCGGGCATGTTCTCCTACAGGCGGACTTGGGGTGAGAAATTAAGAAATCACGAATGCTCAAGCATAGCCGAAAATATTACAAAAAACGACCCCACAGCATGTTTTTATATATATATATGTATATATATGAGTGTATATACATATGTATATATATACATATATACATACATATATACACACATATTCCTCATGTAGAAGGACACGCCCAATTTAATGCTAGCGTTTCCAGCCTCCCCGGCTGGAGCTAAACGCTGCTTTGCTGGACTTCGGCTGCGTGTTGTCTCTGGTGTTGGGAGGTCGCGCGGTCGAGCAAAACGAACGAACGAACGAACGAACGAACGAACGAACGAACGAACGAACGAACGAACGAACGAACAACAACAACAACAACAACAACAACAACAACAACAACAACGACAACGACAACGACAACGACAACGACAACGACAACAACAACAACAAAACGAAACACAACGCTTCGATCCAGCCGCCTTGTTTCCGGCCTCGCGGAGCCCGCGTGCGCGGAGCAGGCCCACGGCGTCATCGCCACGCCGGAGGCCGGGGGGGGGGGCGGAGGGGGGGGGGCCGGACGGGGCACGCGCTGCGGGGGTGGCCCAGGCTGGGCAGAGGTCGGGGGCGGCCAAGAGGGGGGGGATGACTAGGAGGGGGTGGATATCATGGCGTGGGCCATGATCTGTCCCCGGATTGTACGGCGCGCCTCTTCTTATTTCATTGAGTTCCCGGCACCCCCCCTGGGCCGCGCACGTGCCGCCGGCCATGATTTGCGCCCGCCCCTCTTGGACGCCCCCGTCTTGGCCGCCCCCGAAGATGCGGGGCCCGCTTCGGGCCGATCGATGCGATTCGGCAGCGATTCGATGTCACCCTGACGAATACTCATGAATCGGGCATGTCCCTCTACAGGAGGAATATTCAAAAACAGCCCCAAAATTATTTTGGGGCTGTTTTTGGGCCAAAATAGTAGGGGCACGATGCTTCGAGCATTTGTTGGGTGATGATGGAAAAATTGTGTGGCTACTTCGCTTGTCCTCCAACGCCCGCCTGTAGGAGGACATGCCCAGCCTTAGTCAGCGGGCGAAGAACGGTATAAGATAAACTTTTTCGCTGTAGGGGGCGCCTGTCCCTGGGCGGCTGGAAAGTTTATACCCCTACGGTGCCACCGTAGGGGTGTAAACTTTCCAGCCGCCCAGGGACAGGCGCCCCCGACCACGAAAAGGTTTATCTTATACCGTTCTTCGCCCGCTGACTAAGGCTGGGCAGGCGGGGCCCGCCCCGGTCCGACCCATCCGACTCGGCAGCGGTTCGGTGCCACCGTAGACCTGCGGATGCCATGTGCGCGTCGCCCTGCACGCGCGCTCTCGGGGCGCGGCCCGTCCCCCGCGAGCGGCTCGCTGCAGCGCCTGTTTTGGGACATGCTCCGCGTGCGGATCATGCACTCCAGATTTCGTAATAAGAGGGAGGGGGTCTGGACCCTCCAAGGCAAGCCATTTCAGACCTCGCCCGTGGGAGAACCCTCGAAAACATCGTCCCCAGACCCCCCCCCCGGCCCTCCAAGATAGCCTGGAAGAGACCCCCCCCGAAATGAGACCCCCCTCCCTTTATTACGAAATCAGGGGTATTAAAAATGCAGGACTTTAGTAGTAAAAACAACGATGAGTTCATGATAGATTCATTCATACATGAATCATGTATTAAAAATCCGATGTGTTTCAAAATCATATGGATTAAAAACTGCCCTGTACTTCCGCCCCCTCTTTCGGCCGCGTCCTCCCACTTCTCCTCGCTGCACGGTGGCACAGCTCGCTATAGCGGCACTCCCGTCCAGGCCTTTCCGCCTTGGCATCGATCGGACGTGTGCATTTTTCCTTCGGCGAGGACCATCGAGGAGCACCCTTGATCATTTGGCGGGAAAAATAAAACCACGCACGAAACCGAAAAAAAAAACACGGGGAATGGACGTCCGAGCGATGGCGAGTTTCCGCTGGCGCAGACTTTCCCTGCCCCGCCGCCGGCGCAAAGAGTGCGCCGCCCCTCAATGGGGCGGCGCGCGCTTTTAGAGAGAGCTTATAGCACACGCGCGCTTCATGGCGGGCCTTTTTCCGGCCGCACCGCTTGGGAAGCGATCTGTGACGAGATGGCTGTATTATATTCGGGCCGGGCGAAGGGGGGGAATTGGGAAAGGGGGGAAATTTGCTGCATGCAGCTGGTTTCGGCCTCAGCGAGGGGCCCATTCCTCGATACATAGCCGCCTCCAGCGCCGGGAGGCACCGGGAAAGTCAGCTACGTATTATTCGGGAGCGGCAAAGAGGGGGGTGATGACTGGGGGGGGGGATCCCATGGCGGGGGCCATGATATCTCCTCAGATCTCATGGCGCCTCTTCTGATTTCAACACGTCCCTGGCCCCACCCCTGGGCCGCGCACATGCCGCCGGTCATGATTTGCACTCCCCCTCTTTGGACACCCCCCTCTTGGCCGCTCCCGAATTATATGTTCGGGACGGAAGCACGCCTCCAAGGAGGATACATCGGACTAGTATGTCCTTGTGCGTTCCATCGATTTTGGACAGCCCGATCCGATTAGATTCCGATCGGGGCTCCAAAGACGGGGGTCGATGCAAACGGGGGTCCACCAGAGGACCAGATCTTGCAGGATCCTGCAGAGCCAGGGGTGCGCAGACCCGGGCCGGGGCGCAGGAGCGCGCAGGATCCTGCAGGATACCGCAACGCCCGACTGACCCGGGTTTGGACTGAGCCCAGTTCGTATATCCCCGATCCGATGTGTCGAAGATCCGATTCGATCTCGATTCGCTTCCGGTATTCCGCCATTCCGACGAGCAGGGCCCGTCTCGATCCGATCCGACACGGCGTCGATTGCGAAGGCCTCACCGCCGGTGCCGCCTGCCCTGAAGGGCGACGACGACGACGACGACGACGACGACGACGACGACGACGACGACGACGACGACGACGGCGACGGCGACGGCGACGGCGACGGCGACGGCGACGGCGACGGCGACGGCGACGACGACTACAAAGACACGACGACGACGCTGACGCTCTGGAGCCGAAAGCTTCTCCCAGGGAGAGATTCCCCCCCCCCCCGGGGGTGGTCACAACCCCCGCGACTCCCCCCCCATCACCCTTGATCGATCCGATCTGGCATCGACTTACGGCCGGCCCGCTCCGATCCGACTCGGCCATTCCGGCGATGCGATGCGGCCCGATGCTCGCATGCCGTTGTCCTGACGCGGCAGATTTGAGTCGATGTCGACGCCGTGCCGAGGCAGCCTGGTCCGACGCAGATCTCGACTCGAACTGATGTTCATCTGTCCTGACGCGGCCGATCTGAGTCGATGTCGATGCCGTGCCGATGCAGCCTGATCCGACGCAGATTTTCACCACCCGCCAAACCACCCCAACCCAACCCGAAGGCTCAGATTTACCCTCGATTTCCAGTGGGGGGGGGTCGGGAAACATCGAAAAAACGCATGTGGAACCCTTACCCCCCCCAACCAGAAATTCGGGTCTTCGGGTTGGGTTGGGGTGGTCTGGTGGGTAGTCAGATTTCGATTCGAACTGATGTTCCGATGTGATGCCGATTGGCTGTGGCAGAGGGGCGGGCTCGAGGGCGGCAGTGCATGGCAGAGCGGCAGTTGTGCACGTGTGGAGGCTTGGGTCGGTGAGCTCGGATGCGTTCGAGCCTGCGGATGCTTCGGAGGTGGATCGACGTCCTACCCTGACACGTCGAACAGCGAAGTGGCCGTTCTCGGTTCGCGAGAGGGCGTCGTGGCCGTCACTTTTGCGGGTCCAGGTCCGTCGGTTTCGGTCTTGGGCCGTTCTCATGAAAGGGTGGTTCACTAAAGGGAGGTTTGTCCACCGCCGAATGCTCGTCTTCTGCTGAGATTTGCAGCATTTGTTTCCCCTCGATGTTTCGGGTGGCGCCGCGCACAGGGGCGAGGCCTGTATCTCTTGATGCTTCGCGTATCCCCACCAGCGCACTGGTACGTGGTGACCCGCGCCATTTTGGCTGCGTCGCGGCTATGCTGCTTCCCGCACGCGTGCGTACTGCTGCCTCGGGGTCTCTCGGCTTCCGCCACCCTGGGAGTTGCAGCCTGCCAATGCGCTCGCCTCCTGGCGTCAATTCTTTGGCCGACGGTCCTTCGGACCACCCTGGTTCACGCGCTCACGCCGACGTCCGGGACCTCGCTTTTGCATTTCTCAGTCCTACCTCGACTGGCGGTTCGTTGGCCGTGGCCACCCTGGTGCCCACGCAGCTGCTTGAGGTTCGGTCTCATGCATTCTCTCTCGGAGTTGTCCCTGGCCGTTGTTTATATTCGACTTTTGGCGCCTTCGACGGACTTGCATCTTTGCACGTTGGCAGTGCCACTCAGCTTCAGCTCCTCCAGCCATCCACCTGCCGCTGGGCCGCTGCGTGCGGCCTCGGCTTGCCGCGTAGCTGTTGCCTTGCGCGTCGCCTCTGCCTAATTAGTCTCTGCGTAGCCCGCTTGGACCTGACTCGCCGCTGGCGCGCTCGCCCGCGGCCGCTGACAAAAAAGTATCCCCACCAGCGGCCCGCCCCAGCGCTGCCCGGCTTTCGACCTGCTTCGAGAGCCCGCGTACCAAAAAACAAAAAAACATCCCCGCCAGCCCATCCAGAAATATATCGCCAGGCGAGTTGCCGTGATCAGTGCAGTGTAGAAGCATGCAATGTGACAACCGCCTTGGAAGCGTTTTTTTTTCGGAGGCCTCTTGAGCCATTTTGGGGCTTTCCGAGGGTCGCGCGGGGCATAGGCTCAAAAATGGTTCGGTTAGTCCGTGAGCCTGTGCCCCGTGTCGTGTCGTTCCTTTTCGGAGCTGAGTCGGATATTCAGGCCGAGTTGATTGAATGATTGAACGTCCTCCACGTTTCCACTTCAACTAATTTTGGGGCGGCTATTATGTGCTCAGGCAGCTCGAGCTTTAGATCCAGACCAGTTCGGTTTAGACCCGGATGCAAAGGAGGACTCGATCCACAACGCTACAGAGCACCAGTCGCGGCATGGCGCATCGCAGTTCGGCGCAGCACAGCCTGGGGCACGGTACACCGATATCAGTACACTCGGCATTGCAGTTGCCCGCCGCCCGATCAGGTGTCTTGATAACGTTGCCATGTTTCATATTGGAGAGGCCTGACGGCCGGTGCCGCCGACCCTGATCGAAAGGGCTAGGAGAGGGGGGAGGAAGCGGAGGAGGAGGAGGAGGAGGAGCAGGAGGTGTTTTGATAACGTTGCCATGTTTCACATTTCCATCTCCTTTCCCGGGTTCGTGGGGCGATCATGTGTGTTTCCTGGAAGGGGATCGGCCCAGGGTTCTCTTCTAGTTGGCGAATTCCCCCTCGGCCATGACTTGAGGCGGTAAAGTCGAATGTCGAAGTGGAACCAATGCAGTTCGCGCGTGCCCGCTCGAGGAAAGTGTGTCCCCGATCCCGGATCCGTGATGAACAGCGGGGTCCAAAGATACACGCTTCCTTCATACAAAATACGGGGTACGGAGTGTTTCGGAGCGTTTTGCTCAGAGTCCGAGACAAATCACAGGGTTTGGAGACCCTAGAAGTTTACAATTATCATGGCGACAGACCCAACCATATGCAATTGTGAGTACCGCAGTTGTGATTACCCCTTTCGTTGGAGCTCCCTATCCGCATGCGACCGCAGCCACTGAGGCATTCGGTGGAGCTCCCGCTGGGGCCACGAAACGTGTGAGGGGTGCGCCAAGATGGTGGTGACACCGCATGCGAACGCAGCCATTGGGGCCTTCGGTGGAGCTCCCTAAGAGGCCACGAAACGTGTGAGGGGTGCGCCGAAATAGGGGTGGATTCGCATGCGCACGCAGCCATTGGGGCCTTCGGTGAGGCTCCCTATGGGGCCACGAAGCGTGTGAAGGACGAGCCAAAGTCGAGGTGGAACCGCATGAGAACGCAGCCACTGAGGCCTTCGGTGGATCTCTCTTTGGGACCACGAAGCGTGTCAGGGCAGTGCCGAACGGGGGGAGAAACCGCATGCGACCGCAGCCACTGAGGCCTTTGGTCGAGCTCCCCATGGGGCCACGAAACGTGTGAGGGGTGCGCCGAAATGGGGATGGAACCGCATGCGAACGCAGCCACTGATGCCTTCGGTGGAGCTCCCTCTGGGGCCACGGAACGTGTGAGAGGTTTGCCGAAAATGGTGTGGAGCCGCATGCGAACGCAGCCATTGGAGCCTTCGGTGGAGCTCCCCATGGGGCCACAAAACGTCGGAGGGGTACGCCGAAATGGGGCGGGGCCGCCATGCGAACGCAGCTACTGGGGCCTTCGGTGGAGCTCCCTCTGGGGCCACGAAACGTGTGGGGGGTGCGCCGAAGTGGGGCGGGGCCGCCATGCGAACTTTGCCACTGGGGCCTTCGGTGGAGCTCCCCATGGGGCCACGGAACGTGCGAGTTGTGCGCCGAAATTGGGCGGGGCCGCCATTCGAATTTTTCCACTAGGGCCTTCGGTGAAGCTCCCTAGGAGGCCACGAAAGGTGTGAGGGGTGCGCCGCAATTGAGCGGGTCCGCCATGCGAACTTCACCACTGGGGCCTTCGGTCAAGCTCCCTATGGGGCCGCGAAACGTGTGAGGGGTGCGTGAGGGGCGCGCCGAAATTGGGCGGGGCCGCCATGCTAACTTTGCCACTGGGGCCTTCGGTGGAGGTACCCATGGGGCCACGAAACGTCGGGGGGGTGCGCCGAAATGGGGCGGGGCCGCCATGCGAACTTCACCACTGGGGCCTTCGGGGAAGCTCCCTCTGGGGCCACGAAACGTGTGAGGTGTGCGCCGAAGTGGGGCGGGGCCGCCATGCGAACTTTGCCACCGGGGCCTTCGGTGGAGCTCCCTATGGGGCCACGAAACGTGTGAGGGGTGTGCCGAAGAGCAGATACATGCGGAGGGCAGGTGCAAGGAGGGTGAGGAGGGAGGAGGGGGGGGGAAGGAGGCGGGAGGAGGAGAACGCGGGGCGCCGCCTCTTCAAAACGGTGACCCAAGACCAAGGATGTTTCCCAACCATCGTGGATGGTTGGGAAACATTTGGAAATTTACTTCTCGAGTGCCCGCTCAGGGATGGCGCGTGTTGCGCGCAGAAATTTCTCGAGGATGTCTCGAGCGAAACGCTTGTGTTGCAGAACTTGAGCGGCCTGGACGCC
Source organism: Prorocentrum cordatum (assembly GCA_963575745.1). NCBI lineage: Eukaryota > Dinophyceae > Prorocentrales > Prorocentraceae > Prorocentrum > Prorocentrum cordatum. The sequence continues at coordinate 11,157 of CAUYUJ010009359.1, read as the reverse complement.
CGCGAACACGTAGTAATTCACGAGGGAGCGCGGCTCTGGGAGCGCGGAGGCAGCGTAGTTTCCGAGGGATCGTGGCTCAGGGAGCGCGGACGCAGCGTCGTTTACGAGGGATCCTGGCCCTGGGAGCGCGGACGCAGCGTAATTTATGATGGATCCTGGCCCTGGGTCAGGGACGTCTCGTGGCACCTTCCTTGACGCGTTACCTGGCACGTTTCCTGGCGCGTCGCCTGGCGCGTCGCCTGGCACGTTCCCTGGCACGTCCCTTGGCGCGTTCCTTGGGACGTTCCGCGGCGCGTCCCCCTGGCATGTCCCCCTGGCATTACCTAATTGCACATGCAACTTGAGGTCCTTAGAAACGGTCCCATGCCTCACAGTTCTTCATCCCTTTCCGGGTTCGTGGGTCGATCATGGTGTTGGTGGGCTCGAGGGTTCAGGGCACAATTTACTAGCCAGCTCTCTGCGCTATGCAAACCTCTCGACCTTCTCTGATTTGCCAATTGAATGGTTACATCGCGAAGACTACGAAGAAGACTACGAAGACTACGAAGATGGTGAAGCTTTGAGGACGTACCCCTAAAGGCACAATTGATGTTGTCGGAGCGCGTCCTGCTCTTTCGTATCCTTTCTTGCTTTGCCCCCATCAGGCCAGGCAGAACGCTCAGTATCCGCGGCTTGATTGAATGCTGGAAGCAGCTCGTGAAGCTGGCGCAGATTTTCGTATGAGTTTCGCCGGAAAGGGCTGGGGCCCAGGTTTCTTTTCTAGTTTTGTTGCCTTCGGTTTCGACTTGACGGAGACTGGCGAATTTATTTTGCGATAGATAGCGGGGTCGAAGAGGGCCGGCGAATTACAAAATTGAGGATGTCGCTAGCAAAACGCTGGTTTGTTAACCTTCGTTCGATAAAAAACACAGTGAACTAAACATGTTCGTTTGCTGCTCGAGCGAAACGCTGGTTTTGCAGAATTGGTGGAGGATGTCTCGAGCGAACCGCTTGTTTTGTGTAATAGATTGTTCCTCTCCTGGGGCGAGAATTCAAAGGATGTATCAGGGGCAACGCTTGTTTTCACGTGCCCAGGTCTTGAGGATGTCTCGAGCGAGATGCTTGGTGTCAAGCGTCCGCGTTGCCCAGGCAGATGTCTAGCATGAGAGGGTGGTGGG
>CAUYUJ010009359.1:0-5000 GCA_963575745.1 Prorocentrum cordatum | reverse complement strand
CGAGGTCGGTTCGGGAAGGGCACCCCGATGTTCTTCGTGCTCGTTGGACGTTTTTTTCTGCATCCTGGAGAGGGCATCCTCGGATGTTCTTTGTGTGTTTCGGGGGTGGACAGAACCCCCAACAGTGACACGTCGACTAGTGAATTGTCCGTTTTCGGTTCTCGAGAGGGCGCCGTGGCCGTTATTTTCCAGGCTTGCGCCCGCCAGGTTTGGGCCTCAGGTCGTCTTCACTAAACCACGTTTTACTAAAGGGGGGTCTGTCCATCCCCGAGTGTTTTGGCCGGTGGAGGGTCTCATGTTCTCGAGGGATGCTCCACTGGCCTGGGTTCGGCTGTAGCACGATGGCCGTCAGAAGCCAACGCCGGGGCCGTCACGGCACGAGTCAGACGCCAGGCGAAGGCTGGCAACCCGTGGTTGTTGAGATTATGTCGGGAGGGTCCCTCTGCAGGAGGAAAGTTCAAACATTGACAAAGAATAGTCTGGGGACGATGTTGTTAACTATTGTTAATTATTTGTTGTGTATTTCGAAACTTTTTCGCGTTGTTCCTCCAAGAATTCGCCTGATGGGGGACATGCCCGACCTAATGCTAAAACGGGGCTCCGGGAAATTATGTGTTTCCCAACCATCCTGTGGTGTTGGGTCTTCGTTTTGAAGAGACAGCCCCCCGCGTTCACTCCTCCTTCCTCCTCCCCCTCCTTCCTCCTCCCATCATCATCACCCATTTCGGTACACCCTTTACACGTTTCGTTGCCCCACAGGGAGCTCCACCGAGGGTCCCAGTGGCTGCGTTCGCGGCTGCGTTCGCATGCGGTTCCACCCCAAATTTCGGCACATCCCTCAAACGTTTCGTGGCCCCATAGGGAGCTCCACCGAAGACCCCAGTAGCTGCGTTCGCGTGCGGTTCCACCCCCCATTTCGGCACACCCTTCACACGTTTCGAGGCCCCACAGGGAGCTCCACCGAAGGCCCCAGAGGCTGCGTTCGCCTGCGGTTCCACCCTCCAATTCGGCACACCCCTCACACGTTTCGTGGCCCCACAGGGAGCTCCACCGAAGGCCCCAACGTTTCGTGGCCCCATAGGGAGCTCCACCGAAGGCCCCAGTGGCTGCGTTCGCATGCGGTTCCACCCCCCTTTTCGGCACACACACACACACTTCACACGTTTCGTGGCCCCACAGGGAGCTCCACCGAAGGCCCCAGTAGCTGCGTTCGCATGCGGTTCCACCCCCCCATTTCGGCACACCGCTCGCACGTTTCGTTGCCCCACAGGGAGCTCCACCGAAGGCCCCAGTGGCTGCGTGCGCATGCGTTTCCCTCGCCTTTTCGGCACACACACACACACACACACACACACACACACACACACACACACGTTTCGTGGTCCCATAGGGAGCTCCACCGAAGGCTCCAGTGGCTGCGTTCGCATGCTGTTCCACCCCTCATTTCGGCACAGCCCTCACACGCTTCGTTGCGCCATGGGGAGCTACACTGGAGGCCCCAGTGACTACATTCGCATGCGGTTCCACTTCCCTTTCTTGGGCGTTTTGGAGGCTTGTTGGGTCGTCTTTGTGCCCTCTTGGGGCCGTCTTGGGGGCCTCTTGGGCAGTCCTGAGGCCACCTTGGAGGCCTCTTGGGCGCTGTGGGGGCGATCTTGGGGGCCTCTTGGGCCGTCTTGGGTCGTCGGAAAGCCGAGAAGAAGCGAATGCCAACATCCGTCAAAAACCTAAGGAACATCAATAATGTTGGCCTCTTTGGGCCCTTCTGGAGGACCTCTTGGAGGCCTCGTGGGCCGTCTTGGAGGCCTCTGGGGGGCTTCTTGGGCCGTCTTGGAGGCCATCTTGGACCATCTCTAGGCCATGTTGGCCATCTTGGAAGCCATCATTGCGGCCATCTTCGATCATCTTGGCCATCTTGCAGGCAATGTGGGCCACCTTCGCCATTTGTTGGGGATGTCCCTCGCAAAACTGCCGTTTGCGGGGGCTTGGCAGCCACCTCTGGGCACGCGTCCCGCGCCAGGCACCCCTGCGATAAGTCGACAGGGGGCGGCGGACCGAAGACGCCAACGTGGCCATCTCGGAGGCCATCTTCAGCCGGCTTGGAGGACAAATTTGGGAAACTGAGCTCCTGGAAGATCCTCCCGGGACCCCGGCGGGACGGGCCGAAGCCCCAGGGGGAGTTCTATATCATTCGGCACGCCAGGCACCCCTTTGATGAATCAAAAGGGGGCGGCGGATCGAAGACGCCTACGGCGGAACACCGCCGCCCCCTGCCTTTTTGGAAGCGCCTACGTGGCCGAACGTTGACGCCAGACCTGCCAAGCTATCGGACCATGTGTTCCCCGAATCGGTGTGGAAAGCCGTCGGGGAACACGTGGGCATCTTGAAGGTCATCTTGGCCGTCTTGAGGTCGTTTTAGCCTTTTCGGGCCTTCTTGGAGGACGTCTTGGAGGGCTCTTGGGCCGTCGTGGAGGCCATATTGAGCGTCTTGGGGGCCTCTTGGGCCGTCTTGGGGGCCTCTTGGGGCCGTCTCGGGCCGTCGGAAGACCGAAAAGAGCAAATGACACAATCCTTCACAAACTCATGCGAAATCCATGATTTTGGCCTTTTCTGTCCTTCCTGGAGATTTCCTCTTGGAAGCCTCTTGAGCCGTCTTGGGCCATCTTAGGGCCATCTTCTGCCGTTTGGGTGGGCTCCTGGCCCGTCCGACCCCGTCGGAAGCCGTTTGGGGGGCCCTTCTGGGCCGATTTGGGGCCCTTGTTGAATGCTCCAGGGCCGTCTTGGAGGCCATCTCGGGCGTCTTAGAAGCCTCCTGTGCCGTCTTGGGGGCCTCTTGGGGCCGTCTTTCGGGCCTCTTGGGCCGTTCTGGGGCCACCTTAGAGGCCTCTTGGGCGATCTTCAGACGATCTTTGGGGGCTGTTAGGCCGTATCGGGCCGTCGGAAGGCCGAGGAGAAGCAAATGTCAAATTCCTTCAAAAACCTATGGACAATCAATGGGTTTGGTCTTTTTCTGGCCTTCCTGGAGGCCCTCTTGGAGGCCTCGTGGGCAGTCGTGGGCCAGCTTCGAGCCAACTTCGGCCATCGTGGTGGGCTCCTGGCCCGTCTGACGCCGTCGGAAGCCGTTTGGGTGGCCTTTCTGGGCCGACTTGGGGCCCTCTTGGGGTGCTCCAGGGCAGTCTTGGAGACCATCTTGGGCGTCTTGGAGGCCTGTTGGGTCGTCTTTGTGCCCTCTCGGGGCAGTCTTGGGGGCCTCTTGGGCAGTCCTGAGGCCACCTTGGAGGCCTCTTGGGCGCTGTGGGGGCGATCTTGGGGGCCTCTTGGGCCGTCTTGGGTCGTCGGAAAGCCGATGAGAAGCGCATGCCAACATCCTTCAAAAACCTAAGGTCCATCAATGATTTTGGCCTCTGTGGGCCCTTCTGGAGGACCTCTTGGAGGCCTCTTGGGCCGTCTTGGAGGCCTCTGGGGGGCCTTTTGGGCCGACTTGGGGCCCTCTTTGAATGCTACAGGGCCGTCTTGGAGGCCATCTTGGGCGTCTTAAAAGCCTCCTGGGCCGTTTGGGGGCCGTCTTGGGGGCCTCTTGGGCCGTTCTGGGGCCATCCTAAGGGCTTCTTGGGCGATCTTTGGGCGATCTTTGGGGGCTATTGGGCCGTATCGGGCCGTCGGATGGCCGAGGAGAAACAAATGTCAAAATCAGGAAAAAACCATAGGAAGGTACATGTTTTTAGCCTTTTCTGGTCTTCCTGGAGGCCCTCTTGGAGGCCTGTTGGGCCGTCTTGGGCCAGCTTCGAGCCAACTTCGGCCATCTCGGTGGGCTCCTGGCCCGTCTGACGCTGTCGGAAGCCATTTGGGGGGCCTCTGGGCCGACTTGGAGCCCTCTTGGGGTGCTCCAGGGCCGTCTTAGAGGCCATCTTGCGAGTCTTGGAGGCCTCTTGGGTCGTCTTTGTGCCCTCTTGGGGGGCCTCTTGGCCAGTCCTGAGGCCATCTTGGAGGCCTCTTGGGCGCTGTGGGGGCGATCTTGGGGGCCTCTTGGGCCGTCTTGGGTCGTCGGAAAGCCGAAAAGGAGCAAATACGAAAAACCTGTCAACAACCAAGAATTATTCACTGCGTGGAGCTCCCCATATGTGAAAGAGCGTGTTCTACCGCTGCTGGCGGAAAACCGGGGGGGGTCACTACCGGTTCGAACCCCTCCCCCCCCCCCCCCCTCCGGAAAACCGGGGGGGGTCACTACCGGTTCGAACCCCACCCCCCCCCCCCCCTGCTCATCATGAAAAAGGGGGGGGGGGTCACTACCGGTTCGAACCCCTCCCCCCCCCCCCCCCCCCCCCTCTCGAAAACCCAGTGGGGGTGCGGACAGAGGTGGGGACGGTGTTGGTGGGACAGTGGTGAAGGGATAGCGGGACAGTGGTGGGGACAGTGGGACAGTGGGACAGTGGTGGGGACGGTAGTGGTGGGGACAGTGGTGGGGACAATGGTGGGAACAGGGGGGGACAGTGGACAGTGGTGGTGACGGTGGTGGTGGGGACAGTGGTGTGGGGACAATGGGAATGAGGTGGAAACAGTGGGACAGTGGAGGGTACAATGGTGGTGGGGACAGTGGTGAAGGCGGTGGCGAGGACGGCGGTGGGACAATGGGACAGAGGTACAGTGGGGACAGTGGTGGGGACAGTGGGGACAGTGGTGGGAACAGTGGGACAGCTCAGTGGGACAGCGGAGGAGTCAGTGGGACAGTGGGGACAGTGGGGATAGTCGGGCAGTGGTTGGGGCCGTGGAGACAGTGGGGAGAGTGGAACCGTGGTGGGAACAGTGCTGGGGACAGCGGGGACAGTGCGACAGTGGTGGGGCCACTGGTGGGGACAGTAGGGGCGGTGGTGGAACCAGTGGGGACAGCGGTGGTGAGGACAGTGGTGCTGGGAACACCAGTGGGGGATGTGATGCGGACGGTGGTGGGGACCGGGAGTCGTTTGCTGGCGGTGAGTAGGGGGGGGGGGGGGGGGGGGGGGGGG
>CAUYUJ010009358.1:452106-489909 GCA_963575745.1 Prorocentrum cordatum | reverse complement strand
TCTTGCACAGGGTGTCTAGAGCTCCGACCACTTTATTTGGGCGTCGTCGTCGCTCCCCCCAGCTGCCTTGTGCCCTTCATGTGTCGCTATATGTGTCGCTGTGTGCCTTGTGCCCTTCATGTGCCGCTATATGTGTCGCTGTGTGTCGCTATGCGTCTCCATGTGTGCGTCGCTATGTGTCGCTGTGTGTCGCTATGCGTCGATATGTGTGTGTGTCGATATATGTCTCTATATGTCGATATGTGTCGACATGTGTCGCTATGTGTCGCTCCCCAGCACCCCAGCGCACCGCCCCCTCCGCCCCGACGACTTTATTTCGGCGTCGTCGTCGCCCCCCCCCCTCTCCCTCTCCTCAGCAGCCCAGCGCGCTGCCCCCTCCGCCCCGACCACTTTATTTCGGCGTTGTGTCGACATGTGTCGCTATGTGTCGCTCCCCAGCACCCCAGCGCACCGCCCCCTCCGCCCCGACGACTTTATTTCGGCGTCGTCGTCGCCCCCCCCCCTCTCCCCTCTCCTCAGCAGCCCAGCGCGCTGCCCCCTCCGCCCCGACCACTTTATTTCGGCGTTGTGTCGACATGTGTCGCTATGTGTCGCTCCCCAGCACCCTCTGCCCCAAGCCCCGCCCAGTGCCCCCTCCGCCCCGACAGTTTATTCCGCGTCGCGGCACACACCACCCCCCCTCCTCTCCGCGCCCCCAGCGCCCCAGTGGGACCTCCGCCCCGTGCTCCCTCCGCTCCGAGCACTTTATTCCGCGTCGCGACGCACGCCGCCTCCCCCACCCTCCCCACCTGGGACTTGGGCCCCGTTGCTGGGCCCAGAGGGCGATGCCTTGCCCCCTCTTCCCCCCTCCTCCTCCACCTCCTCCTCCTCCTCCTCCTCCTCCTCCTCCTCCTCCTCCTCCTCCTCCTCCTCCTCCTCCTCCTCCTCCTCCTCCTCCTCCTCCTCCCCTCCTCCTCCTCCTCCCCCTTCCTTTTTCGTGCAAGGGCTATGGCACACGTGCCACTTGTTGCATGACCCCCCCCCGCGCGCCAGTCGAGACGATAAGCAGAGGGCTGGCCCCGCGTTCGCGGCGGAAGTTGCTTAGACATTGGCCCGAGCCTTGGCGGGCAACCCGTGCGGCCGGCAAGCTCAGGAAGTCTTGGTCGATACGAGTGTTCCCCACGCTAGGGTGCACGCCTCTGTCTGTCTGCACGATCCTCTCTCCGCTTACCTCCTCGCCGGGGTTGGGGGCATGGGGCCCCGGGCCTGGCCGGGAGGCCTTGACTCCGAAACTGCGGATCCACAGGCTGCGGCGTTGCCCACGGCTGCTGTCGGGTGCGCGTGTGGGGGGAGGAGTGTGCGGGGGGCGGGCCACCCTTCAGGACTGAAATGTTGCCGGGGCGCGAGAGGAGGAGCAGGAACAGGAGGAGGAGGAGGAGGAGGAGGAGGAGGAGGAGGAGGAGAAGGAGGCGGAGAAGGAGGCGGAGGCGGAGGCGGAGGCGGAGGCGGAGGCGGAGGCGGAGGAGGAGGAGGAGGAGGAGGAGGAGGAGGGCGAGGAGGGCGAGGAGGACGAGGAGGACGAGGAGGAGGAGGAGGAGGAGGAGGAGGAGGAGGAGGAGGAGGAGGAGGCTTGTGTCCCAGGTGCACATCTGTGTCTGTGTCGCGTGGGCAGTGAGGCATCAGGGCGCCAGAGATGAGCACGCAGGAGGGGCCGGGCGGGGCCGCGGCACCCGAGGGCGGGGTCACGGGCACGGGCTGGGCGCGTGTCCATCTCATCGTGGTGCCTCTCCTCTCCCGGCATGCCCCGCCCGCTCCTGTCTCGGGAGCCTTGCGACGGGGGTCAGTGCAAACGGGGGTCAGCCAGGGCGCCCGATCTTGCAGAATCCTGCAGGGCCAGGGTCGCACTGGCCCGGGCTTGGGTGCAGGATCTTGCAGGATCTTGCAGGATCCTTCGCGTTCACCCGGGCTTGGGTGCAGGATCTTGCAGGATCCTGCAGGATCCTGCAAGGCCTGACTGACCCGGGTCTGGATTGACCCGGGTCAGAAGATCCCCGACTGTCCTCGTGCCCTCCACCTGCGCGAGACCTCTGCTGAAGCGGCTGCCACTGCTCTGAAGTCGGGTATGTACCTCTGCAGGAGGAACGTTCAAGAGTTGTGAGAAAATAGTTTGGGACGATGTTATCGTGCTCCTCTGACTCTGTTTGAACATGTGTGGTTTTGTTGCCCATTTTCCGTCCAAAATCCGCCTGTAGAAGGACATGTCCGACCTGACACTACTCCTGATGCCGTTGTTGGTGTTGCTGATCATCAGGTGGTCTCGCCTCCCGTTCCAATCTCAATCCCACTGCGCCCGAGGTGGCTGCTGGTTCATCTCCAGAGTGGCCGAGCTGGGCCAAGCTGCGCTCCGGCTCTCACGACAGCGCCGGGGCCTCAGACCAGCGTTCGCACTGGCCGTCGAGATTGTTCTTTTCGCTCCACTCGCTCGGCGGCCAGCTTTGCACCAAGTGTCTACCATGCAAGGACGGCTCCAAAGGATGCCGTGCTTGCATGGGAGAGTGGTTCGAAGTCCAGCGCAAGAGGGGGTTCTTGGCCAGATCGGCCAATGACCTCTCTTGCGCTGGCAAAATCTAGGCGCCCAGCCACTAGCCTCGAGATCGCTCGAGTCAGCCTTGTGTCCTCCGCCTCTGCGGGCAAGTAGCCACGAGCCTCGAAATCTCTCGAGTTATCTCTGTGTAGTGCGCCTCTGCGGGCAAGTAGCCACGAGCCTCGAGATCGCTCGAGTCAGGCTTCTGTCGTGCGCCTGGTTTAACCTCCTCATCCTCCATCATCGTCACCATCATCATCATCCTCCTCATCATCATCATAACTTACCTTCCCCGGGAAAATCCTTTAGTACCCCCGCGGGAACCGCGAACTTTATTATCCCAGGGGGGGTATTATCCCCCTTTTTCGGTTAGCGACGTCGTGTGGGGGGACGGAGCCTGGTGGTGGGTAGGGGGAGGAGGAAGAGGAGGAAGAGGGGGAACGCGTCGGACGAGGAGAGGGAGGTGGCGGAAGACGAGAAGGTAGTAGGCGAGGGAGGATGTGGCGGAAGGAGGAGCCGGAGGAGTTGGACGACGGGGGGGATGGGTGAGAGGGATGACGGAGAACGAGGACGAAGAGGAGGTGGCGAAAGGGGGGGGTCAGAGGTGGGGCCTGAGAGGAGTCGGTGTCGGTGCGGGCATCCACGCGCCACGCGAGACAGTGTTGGGTATTGACCTGCCTGGCCCAGCCGAAGGCTACGCATGCAGCCCGGTGCTGCGCCTGTATATACGCTCGCCCCTTGGCGTAGGGCTGGCGAGGGGGCTAAGGGCGAGCTGTCCGGTGTTTTTACAATCTGTGACCTTGCGACCCCCCCACCGGATCCCTGGCCCCGGGGGCCCCCTGGACGCCCTTGCAGAAGGTTCCCCGGGCGTTCGCGAGCTCCTGGGGGCCCCTGATGGGCCAAGGCAGCGGGCACAGCCCCCCGAGGCCCCAAGAGGCCCCAAACACCCACCAGACGCCCGAAGACGACCCAAGCAGCACCCCCAAGAAGCTTCCGAAATGCAGAAAAACAATGATTTCCAATGATTGTTGCATGATGTTGGGAATGCTCTGTTCCTCGGTCTTCCAGGCGACCGAGATCGCCCAAGAGGCCCGACAACCATGCCAAAACTATCCGAAAAGGTTTCCAGGCAGCCCACGAGACCAACAAAACGGCCCTATAGGGCCCAAGGTGGCCCGAGGAGAGCCCAATGACGGCCCAACATGGCCTCGAGACGCCCCCCGAAGCATTCCAAAGCGTGACCCACCCGGTTGTTCAGGGAAACCGCAGTTGGAAGCAGGGTGGCCCGAGGAAGCCGCCCCCAGAGGCCCACAGAAAGTGCCCAGGAGGCCTCCAGAAGGCCCCCCAAAGCCATGTAACATTTTTGTGAGGCCCCCAAGAAGCTCTCCGAAGAGGAGCCTCCGCAGAAAGAGCGTCGGAGGATGGGGAAACATTCGCAGGGGAGGGCGAGAATGAGGAAGAGAAAGAGGAAACATGAGGGAAGGATAACGAATGGCACCCTCCTGACGACGCCGCCGGGCGAGGCGACGAGGAGTCATCGCTGGTGCCTCGGCTCTACCTTCCTGCCCGTCCGCCGCGACGTTCGCCTGCACGCCAAACTGCAAGGACCACGGTGCACGGCGCGACGAGCCCACGGTGCACGGCGCGACGAGCCAATGCAGTCTGGCACGGGTGCAGATACACACGCACATACCTTCGGGAGGGGAGGCCCGCCCCGCCCCCCGCCCGCACCTCGTGGCTCCTCGCGCGCGGGGGGCGCCGTGTCCGCGCCGAGGCCCCGAAGCCGCTGGCGGACGTGATGGCCATCACGGGCTACTGGAGGCCCCCCCGCGGCAGACCTCCCGTGGTCCTCCTCCTCCTCCCCCTCCTCCCCCTCCTCCTCCCCCTCCTCCTCCTCCTCCTCCTCCCCCTCCTTCTCCTCCTCCTCCTCCTCCTCCTCCCCCTCCTCCTCCTCCTCCTCTTCCTCCTCCTCCTCCTCCTCCTCCTCCGGCCCGCCTCCCGGCCGCCGCGCCCCCTCGCCGCCGCCCGCGCCTCCCGCCCTCGCCCGAGGTGGGCAGGGGCCTGCCCTGCGCTGCCCCTGGGGTCTCCGAGGGGCCTCGGGGGCCGAGGCTCCCTCGGCTCGGCGAGGTTCCTGAGGTCCGCCTTCGTGCCTCCCCTGCAGTCTTCGGAGGAGGGAAAAAAAGGTACCCGTGCCGCTATCCTTCGGGGGCGTCCCGTGGTGGTTTCTTCTTTCCCGAGGGGCGCCTCGGGACCTCACTGGATGGTCCACGCTCGTCGTGGCATTGGCCCCTGCAGCGGATCGGCTGAAATCGTTGTCTGTGTGCTCGGTCTCTGGGATCGTGCGGGCGTTGTAATGCCATCGCCGTGCACCCTCCGGCAGGGGTGTTTCGCCCTGCTCCTCTGCTTGATATGTCATCCCAACTTGGTGTGACTGGGGTTGAAAGGGAAACAAAACATCGCGTTTGCCTCTGTGGGCCTCCTGGGAGGCCCTCGTCGCCACCGCTGGACTCGCCTCGAAATTCTGGTGAGAGCGCACCCCGGGAGAGGGCCTGGGAGCAGCGGCATCGGTTCATTTTTGTTTTAGTGTTCCCAGGGCCAGGACCTGTCCAAGAGAGGCTTCCCTGCACACCGTGCGCAGGGGTCGGCGTGTCCGGGACCCGGCTAGTGCGTGGCAGGGGCGGGGTTCGTGGCGCCCCACGGAGCCAAACCTCCTCCTCCTCCTCCTCCTCCTGCTGCTCCTCCTCCTGCTCCTCCTCCTCCTCCTCCTCCTCCTCTCCTATTCCCACTCCTTCTCCTCCTCCTCTTCCTTCTCCTCCTCCTCGTCCTCGTCGTCCTCCTCCTCCTCCTCCTCCTCCTCCTCCTCCTCATCCTCCTCCTGAGGGGCCGTGCCTGCCAGGGCGAGCAGCCATTGATCGGCATATCGCTTGGCGTATTGCTTGGCATGTCGCTTGGCGCTGCTTGGCACCATGTGGCATTGCGTGGCACTGCTTGGCACTGCTGTGCGTTGCAGGGCATCGCTGTGCACGTCTCGGCGTCCCTTGGCATGGTGCAGCGCCGCGTGGCGAGGCGGCAAGGAGCCAGCGGCAAGAGGAACCGAGGAGCCACGACCGAGGAGGCAAGGCACCAGGACCGGTGGGCCCGGGAACCAAGGCCACGTGGACCAGCAACGAGGGCCCAAGGAGCCACGACCAGATGACCAAGGAACCACGACCAAGAGAAGGGAACCAAGACCAACGGACCTCGGATCCGAGACCACGGAGCCAAGGAACCAAGGAACCCACGGAATCAAGACTGAGGGATCGAGGAGCCACGGGAGCAAGGGACAACGGAACCGAGGGACCAGGGGCAAGGCACCCAGGAATGGAGGAGCCAAGACCAAAGAACGAAAGACCAGAGACGAAAGGACCAAGGGGCCAAGAGTACGGAGCCGCGGAGCCAAGACCAAGGGGCCAGGGAACCAAGACCACGGAACCGAGGAGCCGAGGAACCAAGACCGAGGAACAAAATAACGAATCACTAGGAACCAAGAAACCCTTACCAAAGAACCGAGGAACCAATAGCAAGGAAGCAGTCATCCAAGACCGCGGAACCAAGGAACCAACACCAAGGAACCAAGGAAGCAAGAGCAATTTACCAAAGAACCAGGGAAACCCAGGCAAGGCCTTGTTAGGAAGCAGAACCAAGTAAGGAAACATAACCAAGGAACCCTGGGGAACCGTGTCCTGAGGAAACGAGGCCGAGTACCCCCCTACGCGACCGCGTCCGACACCCACCAGCTTAGTCGCAAACGAATGCGAACACCCAAGGCAAAATCTAATTGAGGGAAAAGTGACAAAAAATGAGGAGGGGCAGTCGTCAACCCTGATCTCGGAATAGGCCCGAGCAGACCCAATCATCGAACACCAAGGTCTTTCCAGAGCTCGCGCGGGATGGCTGGAACCAGCCCGAGCAGCTCCCCTACATTGGCCAATGTTGGGCGCTTCGGGCAGCTTTTTGTAGGCACTTGGGGGCACGCTGGTGGTGCTTCGCGAGCATTTATCGCTCTCCTGGCCTTATTAAGTCGGGCCTGTCCCTCTACAGGGGGACTATTCAAAAATTGTCACAAAACAGAAAGAAGTCTGGGGACGAATGTTTGAGCATTTTTTTGCCATTTTGGGGCATTGTTCCAGTATTTAAAATTTTTCGTCCAGGATCCCCCTGCTGTAGGGAGACATGCCCGACTTAATATTGGCCCCTCCTGGAGGCCCTCGGGGTGCCCCCTGGGCCGATCCGGGAGGCAGTCGATCAAGCAGCGACGCCAGAGCCTGGAAGAGTCGCCTCGGGGACCCCGCTTCTGGGGCGCCCTCGGGCTGCTGCTGGTGGCCGAAAGTATCACCACAAAAAGTCTTTTTCAGTGATATATTTTCCACTGCAAAACACTTTTCCTTAAACAAACTCATTTCTAGCAAAATCGCAAGTCAATATACATTTGCTTCGTTGTCGTCCATTCCAACTTTCATTTCAATTCAGTTTTGCGCCTCTTGGGCCCCTCCTCGGGCCTCCCTTGGGCCTCCCTTGGGCACTCTTGGGGCCGTCTGTCGGCGGAATTGCCACATCTTTTTGCAAGAAGGCGACGCGCAGGTTAGACGGCGCAGCGTTCCAGAAGCAGTTTGGACTCGGGGGCATCCCTGGAAGTCGCCGCGGTCGTCCCCTCAGCTCTTCGAGCCCCTTGAAGGTATGATCGAGACCACCTTGAACCTTGGACTATCTTGCTTAACAGCCTGAAGCATATCCTTGTCCTTCTGTTTGGCATCATCCTACCCCGGTGCTTCAGAAGGCCCTGCATTTCTGAGGGCACATCCCTGAGATTGTCGTCCCCTTAGGCTTTCCGATCTTAGGGGCAGGGATCAGGTCGATGCTTCTTGCACGCACCATCTTCGCGCCCGCCGCCGTCCATCGTTGGCCACGTTGGAGCTGCCTGGGGCCTCCGCGGGTCATTTCCTCGCCGAGGGCCCGTCCAGTCCCTGGGGAGCGACCTCCCCCAACAGCACGGGCCAGCCCCCTGTAGGTGGTCGCTTTGCGCCACGGGATCGGCGTGCCCTGGCCTCGAGACGGCCCAGGTCGCCTCGAAGACGGTCCTACGGCAGAGGGAAACAACTGGTGGACTCTCCCCCCTTCCCCCAAACTCAAAGCTGGCACGCGCGGGTAGGACTGCGGTCGAAGTGCAATTCATTCAATCCACCGCCGACGTTAATCATTGGGGGGTGTCGGTAGCAAATCGTGATCCAAACAGGGGGTGCACACGTGGGAGTTCCGACTTTGCCTCTTGCGTGAAATTGAGCGGGTGTGCCAGGGCTTCGCCCGGTGGCGCCCGCGGGTGCCCCTTTGGGCTTCTCGTGTTGGTTGGCTCCTCACGCGGTTTTCGGCTGGCATTGAGTCGGGCCTGTCCTTCTACCGGGGGATATTCCAAAATAATCAAAAAATAGTCTGGGGACGATTTTGTCAAAGCATATGTTTTGACAATTTTGAAATTTGTTGAGTTTTTCATATTTTTTCGAAAATCCCCCTGTAGGGGGACATGCCCGACTTAACATATGCGTGATCGCGAACGGCCAAGAAGGCGATGCGTCTTTACCCACCAGGGGCCGCCGGAAGTCCGGACCCCTTCCCTGGGGCCCTTTTTTTCTAGGGCATTTCTGGGGTATTTTTAATTGTTCGTCCAAAGTGGTAGGAAAAATCCAAAAATAGTCCCCATACTATTTTTGGACATGTTTGGAATTATTTCTGGGGTATGTTTAGTTTTTCGTCCAAACTCCGCCCTGTAGGGGGGCAGGCCCGACTTCAGGCTGGTAGTGGGCGCCTCGTGGGCGCGCCTCGTGGGCGCCCCGCTCGCGGGGCGGGGCGCTCCGGGCGTTCGGATTCGCCCGAGGCGGGAATCTATACGTGACTTGGGTCGGGCCCGTCCCTTCTCCAGGAGGAATATCCAAGAATAGTCCAAAAACAGTGCAGGAACTATTTTGGGAGTATTCTTTTTATCATTCAGACTCAGGTCGGGCCCGTCCCTTCTACAGGAGGAATATGCAAGAACAGTCCAAAAATAGTCCAGGGACTTTTGACATCGTTCAGGAGTATTTTCTGGCGCGTTCTTTTTATTTTTCGTCGAGAATCTCCCCGTAGGGGGACACGCCCGGCTTAACACACGACCACCGCCTGGAGGATCACAGTGTTCGGGGACCTCGGCAGGCGGTGGATGTGGCCAGATTCGGGCCCCCCCGGGGGCCAAATTATGCGCATGTCCACTATCCACGGCCCGCTGGGGCACCAGGACGCCGGTTCCCAGGCGATGGATCTGGGCAGGTCCCCGCCTCGCCTCTTGGGCGGCCGTCAGCGCCTCGTGGGCGCCTCGTGTGTTCGCTGGGTGGTCCATGTTTTTTCGGTGGCTTGGCATCGCTCGGAGGTGTGCATTGTTTCTTCGGCGAGGACCATCGAGGAGCATCCTTGATCATTTGGCGAAGAAGCCACGCACGAAACCGAAAAAACACAGGGAATGGACGTCCGAGCGATGGCCAGGTGGGTGGGCGCCTCGTGGGGCGGCACCTCGTCGGGGCCTCGTGCCGGCGGGAGGTCCCGGAGAGGTTCCCCCTGGATGCGCGCCTCGTGGGCGCCCCTGTGCGCTGGCTGGGTGCTCTGGGTGTTCCCTCTCGTTCGCTGGCCGCGGGAGACTCGTGGGGGCGCATGGTGCGCTGCACCAGATGGGCTGCACCGCACAGACACCGCCACATCGTTTGCATCACGCCGCTTGCACCACACAGCTTGCACCGTGTGCCTTGCACGACGCGGTTCGCATCACATTCGTTGCATCACACTGCTTTCACTTCTGAGGGCAATGACTCAGCGCTTGGGATCCAGGCTGGCAAATCAATGAGCAAACATTTACATACATACGACTAGATTCATCCATATTCATGGGGAGGGAATTACATATATATATATATATAAAGAGAGAGAGAGAGAGAGAGAGAGAGAAACAAAAAAAGAGAAAGAGAAAGAGAGAGAGAGAGAGAGAGACATGCGCCCATTCGGCCGGCATGACTTCCAAGACGGCCCGAGGGGCCCGAATATCGTCCCCAGGAGGCCCACGAGTGTCCCACCACAGCTCAAACACCCTCCCCGTGACGGCCCAAGAGGGCTCCAGCGCAGCACGCCCGAAGGCCCCAGATCGTCGAGCTTTCCCGCTCCATCCCTCTGCACGCCGAAGCCGCTGCCATCTGTAGGCTCCCCGCCCTCCCGACACCAAGGGCCCGAGGTGAGGGGCACGCCTCTCGTGCCAGATGCCTGGTGTACGTGGCTCGCGGGCCTGCGCCTTGGAGAGCCCATGGGTGGCCCTGGAGCCCCGCTGGCGGAGTCGACGCGCCCAGGAGAATGGAGGGGGAGGGGGCACAGGGGCCTGCCCCCTGCGGGGTGCTCCCGCTTTCGCCCATCAGCAGCAGCGCTCTCCTTCTCACTGGTCTCGAGCAGCAGTTTTTGGCCTGCGCTCCAGGGGGGGGGGTCCTCTTCAGCGCTCCTCGGCGCGGCGCTTCGACCGTCATGGCTTCTGGCGCAGCCCTGCTCGCCGAGTTCGTCGGGACGTTCATCTTGGTCTTCACCATTGGCTGCAATGTGATGACCTCAGTCAGCACGTGGGCTGGTAGTCAGGGCTCCCAAACTTGCTGCGACCCGTGCATTCCAGCTTCCTGCTCGCCTGCTCTCTTACTCTTGCTCCCCTCTTCTCCTCCGCCTGCCCTCCGCCCTCCCTGTCTCCTCTCTTCTATCCGTCTCCTCGTTTCTATCCCCTCCCCCTCCTCTCCCTCCTTCTCCTCCCCCTCCTCCCCCTCCTCCTCCTACTCCTCCTCCTCCTCGTTCCAGCATTCGTTGTGTCCCTCTCCTCGCTCCCTCCGCGGGGGGAGGGAAAGAGTAGACACGCGGTTTTGCCTGCGCCAACCAGGAGTGTCGATTGCTTGCTCCCTAATGGTTGCGATTTATGCCCTGGCGCCGATCTCCGGCGCAAACTTCAACCCCGCGGTGTCTGTCGCCCTCGGCCTGTCAAAGAAGTTGGACTGGAAGGACGTCGGCCTCTACTCGGTGACGCAGGTCCTTGCGGGGGCGTGTGCGGGCGTGGGCTACCGCTGCCTGTTCGGAGCCGGCTTCGAGCTCGAGCCTGTCACAGGCCTCCGAGGGGCAGCGCGCAGCACGCCCCCCCCCCCCCCCCCCCCCCCGCCTTGGCAGGGTCACGCTATAGGCTTCTCCCTTGACGGTGCTGGTGCCTACCAGGGGGTTGGGCGCAACCGACGCGACCAATTGGCGAGGGCTGGATACTTCGCGGCACGTGCAGCCGCACGTCTTTCCCGCCTTCGGCCTCAGTGTGTCCAGGCACGCTGGCCCCCAGCTCGTGGATCCCGCGCGCGGTTCGCGTATATATGTGTCGCATGAGAGCCCAGCCTCCGAAGGGGGGTCCTCGTCGCTGCGGCCCCGCGCTGAAACTTGCACGGGAAAGCGGCTCCTGGCGTCTACGGGGTCCTGGTGTATAATTACATTCTTCGTTGTTGCCCCGGGAAGCGGAAACGACAAGCAGACGCCACACCACCCCGACGTCGTCCCCGACCCTCGAAACGTCCTACAGGGGGCTTTTCGACGAAAAATGAAAAATACCACAACAATGCCCCAAAATGGCCAACAAACATATTCCCAAAATAGTCCCCAGACTATTTTTCATTATTTTTGAATTATGTTTGGGGTATTTCTTGTTCTTCGTCCAAAAAAACCCTGTAGGGGGACAGGCCCGAATTGACACTGGTCATGTACCTGGTGCCAGTCGCCGAGGGCCGGAGGGTGGGCCTCGGCGGCGGAGGTCCGGGAGGCTCGCCGGGGCTGCGCAGCTCTGGGCGTCGGAGACCTTAGGGTCATGTCGGGCGTGTCCCCCATACAGGGGGATTTTCGACGAAAAATGTTTAAAAAGTACCTCAGAAATGCTTCAAGATGGCAACAAAAATGCTCCAAAAATAGTCCCCAGACTATCTTTGGACCATTTGCGAATTATGTTTGGGGTATTTTTTGTTCTTCGTCCAAAAACTCCTTGTAGGGGGACAGGCCCGACTTGACGCTGGTCATGTAGCTGGTGCCAGTCGCCGAGGGCTGCGGAGGGTGGGCCTCGGCGGAGGTCCGGGAGGCTCGCGAGGGCTGCGCAGCCCTGGGCGTCGGAGACCTTAGGGTTCTGTCGGGCGGGTCCCCCTACAGGAGGATTTTCGACGAAAAATGAGAAATACCCCCCAAATTTTTCCAAAATGGTCAGAAAATGATACAAAACTCGTCCCCCGACTATTTCTGGATCTTTTTTTTATTATTTTTTGCGCATTTTTTATTTTTCGTCGAAAATCCCCATGTAGGGGGACAGGCCCGACTTAACCTTGGGGGGCCACGTGCGAACCCTGCCCTTACCCCCCACGATTCCTGAGGGGAGGGTGGGGCTCACTTCGCTCGGGTGAGCTCCCGAGCGAAGTGAACCCCACCCTCCCCCTCAGAGATCGTGGGGGGCAGGGCCAGGGTTCGAATGTGGCCCCCTGGACCTGGCCGTGCGCGTTCCCAGGTTCTGGAAAGGGCGCTGCTCTGCAGCCTCGGGCAGGCTCCCCTTGGCAGGGGCCTCCCGCCCCCCCGGCTGCCCTCCGAGACAGCGCGCCTGGCCGAGGCGGCGCCTGGCCGAGACGGCGTGCTCGTGGGTCCCGGCGTGCATGGAGTCCAGATCTCCAGCAGGGCCTCGCCGCGCCCCCCCCCCCCCCCCCTATATTCCCCCCCCCCATCTGCCCAGACAGCCGGCGCCCCGCTTCTCTCGACGCCGACGGCGACGACTGGGACAACGGCCGCGAAGAAGACGGCGGCCACTGGGACGACAACGACGACGACGACGACGACGACGACGACGGCGACGGCGACGGCGACGGCGACGAGGACGACGACGAGGACGACGACGATGACGACGACGACGACGACGACGACGTTGACGACGACGACGACGACGACGACGACGACGACGACGACGACGACGACGACGACGACGACGACGACGACGACGACGACGACGACGACGGCGTCGTTGTCGTTGTCGTCGTCGCTCCTCAGGGCCGCTTCTTCCTCCTGGGTCATTCGTTGACGGCCCTGGGGCCCGTGGAGGGCCTTCCCCCCGAGGTCGAACACGGCAGCAACGCACAAGACGACGGCCGCTCCAATTTTGGGGGAAACGCCGACGCTGTTTGCCCAGACACAGAGGGAGAGAGAGACACAGAGAGAGAGAGAGTCTTGGACTTTGACGGTCCGGTTTTCGCGGGACGTCTGCAGCGGGAGTTCGCGTCGAATCTCAGATTGGACCTCGTCGTTTTCATGGTGGCTCCGCCAGACCAGCCCCAAGTCGGGCCTGTCCCCCTACAGGGGGAATACTCAAAGTAGTCAACCAGTAGTCTGGGGACGATTTTTTTTATGTTTTTTTGAGCATCGCTTGTTTGGAATATTTCTCATTCTTCGCCCAACATCTCCCTGCAGGGGGACAGGCCCGACCTAAGGCCAGCCCGAGAGTCCCCCGCACCCGAGGTTTTCGAGCCTTTCGATGAGGGCTCCACAGCGCGTGCACCGCGCGCCGTAGCCCTTAGTCCGTCGTCCTGTTCTAGTCGACGAAGGTGTCATCCCTGTCTTTGCGTTGGGCCCCCTCCCTGCGGCTCGCGAGCTAGGGGGGCCCAACATTCTCTCCAGCGTCTCTGCGTGGGGCCCCCCTCCCCTTTGGCTCGCGAGCTGAAGGGGGGCTCCACCTTCCGCACCCGAGCCTCCTCCGCCAGGGTGTGTTCGCGGCTCGGCCTGCTCGGCTGCGCCGCAGGTCGCTTTTGCTCTCGGTCGGGGCTGCTCGGTCGGTCACCGTGTCGTCTTGGCATCGCTCGGACGTGTGCATTTTTTCTCGGCGAGGACCATCGAGGAGCATCCTGGATCGTCGAGCGAGAAAAACACCCACGAAACCGAACAAAGCACAGGGTATGGACGTCCGAGCGACGGCTCGGCTGCGCCGCGGGTCGCTTCTGCTCTCGGTCGGTGCTGCTCGGTCGGTCGCCGTGTCGTTGCCGCGGCTCTGCACGAACGCAATGGGCACTCCAGATTTCG
Organism: Prorocentrum cordatum; assembly: GCA_963575745.1. Lineage (NCBI taxonomy): Eukaryota > Dinophyceae > Prorocentrales > Prorocentraceae > Prorocentrum > Prorocentrum cordatum. Next base: position 476,192 of record CAUYUJ010009358.1, on the reverse strand, counting down.
TAATAAAAGGGAGGGGGTCTGGACCCTCCAAGACAAGCCATTTCAGACCTCCCCCCGTGGGAGAACCCTCCAAAACATCGTCCCCAGACCCCCCAGGCCCTCCAAGATAGCCTGGAAGAGACCCCCCCCGAAATGAGACCCCCTCCCTTTTATTACGAAATCTGGAGTGCGGAAAGGATGGGTACAATGCCCAACGGCAGTTCCTGTTCATTTCGAACGGGTCTCGCTGTCCGCGCCGCCGCGGCCTGTGTCCATTTGAGACAGCAGGCCGCCCGCCCAACAGCGGCCGCTGTCGGTCTGGGACAACATGTGTTGTGTGGCATTGTACCCATTCTTTCCGTACCCATTTCGGGCGTCCAAGGTCGTTGCCGCGGCCGCGTCGCTGCGCGAGGACCATCGGAGAGCATCCTGGATCATCGATGAAGCAAAGCTTGAGAAGCAGGATTGGCCGGGCGCAGCAGATGTTGACGCAGAGGACACGCTGCCTCCAGACATGCCCCCATCCCGTGGCTCTGGCCTCAAAACTACCCTGTGTCGTGGCCGCGGCCGCGCCGTCGGCTTTCGCCGTCGGCTCCTTGCCGTGCGCATGCCCTGGGCGTGCCCTCGCCGTGAACACGTCGGGGGCGGAAAAGAGGGGGGTGATGACTAGGGGGGGGGTTGGATATCATGGCGTGGGCCATGAGATGTGCCCAGATCTCATGGCGCCCCCTCTTGTTTCAGTGCGTCCCTGGCCCCCCCGCCGGGCCGCGCACGTGCCGCCGGTCATGATTTGCACCCCCCCCCCCTCTGGGACACCCCCCCCTCTGGGACACCCCGCCGGGCCGCGCACGTGACGCCGGTCATGATTTGCACCCCCCCCCTCTGGGACACACCCCTCTTGGCCGCTCCCCCGAGAGTACGTCGGGGCGCGAGGCGTGCGGCCGACGTCGGCCTCCGGGGGCCCTCGCTGAGCCCCATGGGCCGCAGAAGAACGCTGCGCGATGTGGAGAGCAGGCCCCCCGACAGGGGGAGCTCGGGCGAAAAACTAAACTTACCCCAGACATAATTCCAAAACTGTCCAAAAATAGTATGGGGACTTAAAAAAAAAATGGACGAAAAAATAGAACTACCCCAGAGATGCCCTAGAAAAAAAAGAGGCCCCAGGCAAAGGGTCCGGACGTCCGGCGACCCCTGGTGGGAAAAGAAGCATCGCCTTTTTGGCCATTCGCGATCACGCCTGTATTAAGGCGGGCATGTCCCCCTACCGGGGGATCTTCGATGAAACATTAAAAATACTCAACACATTTCCCCAAATGGTCAAAATATATGCAACAAATAGTCCCCACGTTATCTTTAAAACTATTTTCGAATTTCCCCCCTGTAGAGGGACAGGCCTGACTTAACGCCTGTATCGCCCTCCCACTTGGTCACATCGCGATTTCGGCCGGCGGCTCCTGGGAACGAGCCATTCTTAGGCGCTTTCCCAGACGGCGCTGGCGCGAATCGCACCCCCCGACGTCATCCTTATAGGAATTGTTGACGCTTCGCGAATCCCCATCAGCCCATCCATAAACGATGCCCAGAGGAATTGCCTCGATCAGGGAAGTGGGCAGCACACAGAGGAAGCCATTATGAGACATCTTGGGATATCTTGAGCCATCTTGGAGGTCATCTTGGGCTCTCCCAGGCGCTCTTGGAGTCATCTTAATCAGTGCCCCCCCAAGAGGCCAACATGTGGCTAAAACCTTGGTAGAATCAATGCTTTGGCATTCTCGCCGGGGCCTCTTGGAGCATCTTGGGTGCCTCTGGGGGGTCTCTTGGGGCCTCTTGGGGGTCTCTTGGGAGCCTCTTCCTGGCCACCTCTTGGGGTCCTCTTGGGGCACCCTTGGGAGCCTTGGAGGTCATCGTTGGGCCATCTTGGGGGAGATCGATCACAGGAAGGGGGGGGGTCTAATTAGCGCCCCCCCCAGGAGGCCAAAATGGGGCCAAAACCATTGTAAAACCAATGATTTTGGCTTCCTCGCCGAGGCCGTTTTCGACGCTCCGACGACTCGCGGAACCCCCTGCCCAGGTCCAGGGGAGGGTGTAGGGGGAGGGATCAAGACTCCCTCCCCGCCCGCAAGCCGTCTCGCTCACTACTGGGAGCGAATCCGCCGCCGCCGCCGCCGCCGCGCCGCCCGCCGCCGCCGCCGCCGCCGCCGCCCGCCGGTGCCGCCGCCGGCGCCGCCGCTGCCGAATCGCCGCTGCCGCAGCCGCTGCCGCCGCAGCCGCTGCCGCCACCGCTGCCGCCGCCGCCGCCGCCGCCGCCGCCGCCCCCCGCCGCCGCCGCCCCCGCCGCCGCCGCCGCCACCGCCGCCGCCACCGCCACAGCCGCCGCAGCCGCTGCCCCCGCCGCAGCCGCCGCCGCCGCCAAGTGTACTCTGTATTGTTTTTTTGAAAGGGATGGTGGGAGGAGGCCGCATCGGGTTCGCTGCGCATGCTCCGAATTTGGAGGCAGAGTGTGTTTGGTATTGTTTTTTGAAAGGGATGGTGGAGGGTGCCCGCGTTGACCGTGGTTGGCTCCCAGTCGCCTGGGGGAGGGGGTGTATACTAATAGGGAATAGTGATAAACCCTCCCCGCAGGGGAAGAAGGAGGGGTGGAAGAGGAAACTCTCTAAACCACCTACGCCCAGAGGGCTGGTGGGATTTCCAGGCGTGACCGGCCCCCCCTCCCCTCCCCGGTGACGCCCGTCATCGCCAAGTGGTACGTGGCACAGGTATTGTCAAGACGCCGAAGTAAGGACCATCGGCGTCACCCCATCATACTACTACTCGGTGTACGTCGCCCCCCAGGCGCGAAGAGCGCACCGAAGAATCTTACAATCTGTGCGTCGTGGCGGGCGCTTTCTGGCCACACCGCTCGGGAAGCGATCTACCGCAAGATGGGTCTGCTACATGCCCGGGTCGGACGCGCGCCTCCAAGGCGGACGTGCAGTGTTGATATGTCTCCTGTGCGTCCCAGACCCTTGGTGGGCCCCGGAAACGGCAGGGCCGTTTCTTTACCGTTTTCGAAGAAGTGCCCCTTGAAAATGACAACGGTGAAAAAAAAAAACGGCGACCTAAAATGGTTAAATAAAAAAAAAACGGCGACCGCAGTGGTCTGGGCCAGACCACTGCGGTTTCGGGAGGGGCTCCTGTGTCCTGCCCGCCCCCTCCGAGGCAGGCCGGGGGAGCCTCTCTCCGCGGCCGAGGCTCGCCCGGGCCGGAGGATCCGTGGCCTCTCGGTCATGGCTTTGAGTCGGGCATGTCCTTCTACGGGGGCGGCAAAGAGGGGGGGGATGACTGGGGTGGTGGTGGATATCATGGCGGGGGCCATGATATTCAGAGCGTGAATTACCTACCCCGCTTTCGCTTCCAGGCAAAACCAAGTCATACCACGCGCCTCCTCGTCAAGCGGCTTGACCAGTACAGGCCGTAGTTTGGCATCGCTTGGTATCTCTTGGAAGCGAGGGTGGTCAAACGCGAGGTAGGTTTATTTGCCCCCTAGATATGTCCCCGGATTTTATGGCGCCTCTTCTCATTTCATTACGTCCCTGGCCCCCCCGCTGGGCCGCGCACATGCCGCCGGTCATGATTTGCACCCCCCCTCTCGGACCCCCCCCTCTTGGCCGCTCCCGACTTCTACAGGAGGAATCTTCAAAAATAGTAAGAAGAATAGTCTGGGGACGATTTTGGGATTACTGTTTGACTATTGTTGAGCATTTTTGGATTATTTTGCCATGTTTGGCCGAACATCCGCCTGTGGGAGGACATGCCCGACCTGATCATTGCTCCGCGCGACAGTTGGTAGCATGACGGCTGTACGTACGTCGCCGTGCCCAGAGCATTACAGTGGAAACCCATGCCAAGGGACACCCTGCTTGCCTCCAGGATGCCCTGGGGTTCTTGGGTCTCGATGGTTCTGCTGTGGAGGGCGCGGTGTTCCCACACCACGAATCCAGGGATGTCCTGGGGTCTCAAGATCATGTTTCTCGTGGAAGGCTTCTTGCGGTCGAGCTCCTACTGTATGCGGTCTGGATGTAAGATGGGGTGGGCGGGGTAGAAATAACTCCGCGCGGACCTGCATCCCGCCCCAGTGTTTCATGCTTGGTGACTGGGCGGAGTCCTTCTCGACGCAGTCTTGAGATGGCAGAGCCCGTCTCTTCGAGGGGGGGGGGGGGGGCGAAGCCTTCTGCGAGAGCTCAGGGCCCGCCTGCCCATGTTGGGGTTGAGTCGGGCATGCCCGTCTACAGGAGGAATGTTCAAAATTCTAGACGCTTCGCGTATCCCCACCAGCCCGTCCAGAAACGACGCCCAGGCGAGTAGAGGGTCGTCCTGAGGGGCTTTTCGGCGTCTTGGGTGTCTCGGGGGGGCCTCTGTGGGCCGTTCGGGATCCTCTTTGGGGCCTCCTGGGGGCCTCTTGGGGCCTCTTGGGGCCATCTTGGGGCCTTTGGGGGCCTCCTGGGCGCTTCTTGGGGCCATCTTTGCCCCCTCAGGAGGCCAAAATGGGGCCAACATCTCAGTAAAATCAATGATTTTGGCTTCCTCGCCGAGGCCGTTTTGGACGCTCTGACCGCTCGCGGCCCCCCCCGTCCAGGTCCACGGGGAGGGGGTAGGGGGAAGGGTAAACCCCTCCCCGAAGGGAAAGAGGGAGGGGTGGAAGAGGAAACGCCTTAAACCACCGACGCCCAGAGGGCTGGTGGGATTGCCTCGATCAGGGAAGTGGACAGCACACAGAGGAAGCCAGTATGAGACATCTTGGGATTTCTTGCGCCATCTTGGAGGTCATTTTGGGCTCTCCGAGGCGCTCTTGGAGTCCTCTTAATCAGTGCTCCCCCCCAAGAGGCCAACATGTGGCTAAAACCTTAGTGCAAACAATGGTTTGACATTATCGCCGAGGCCTCTGGGAGCACCTTGGGTGCCTCTGGGGGGTCTCTTGGGGCCTCTTGGGGGTCTCTTGGGGGCCTCCTGGGGGCCTCTTGGGGGGGCCTCTTGGGGCCATCTTGGGGCCATCCTGCGGCCTCTTGGGGCATCCTGGGGGCCTCTTGCGGCCATCGTGGAGGAAATCGATGAAAGAAGAGGGGAGCTTTCATTAGCGCTGCCCCCTCAGGAGGCCAAAATGGGGCCCAAACCATAGTAAAAACAATGATTGTGGCTTCCTCGCCGAGGCCGTTTTGGACGCTCTGACCGCTCGCGGCCCCTCCTGTCCAGGTCAGTGGGGAGGGGGTAGGGGGAGCGGTAAACCCCTCCCCGAAGGGGAAGAGGGAGGGGTGGAAGAGGAAACGCCCTAAACCACCGACGCCCAGAGGGCTGGTGGGACTAGTCTTATGATGTTCCAACCTACTCTAGCCTTGACCACCAGAAAGAATTTCGAGCACCATGAAAGTACCAACATTGAAGGGTTTTCACGTGTCGGGCCCTGGGAGACACTCGTCCGACACTGCTTCCACACACGTTCGACACTTTTCCAGGTGCTCGAAATCATGTCTGGGATGTGGTCCTTAAGTACGATGGGGGCAACATCAAACTAGTCAAACAATAGTGTGGGGACTTATATATGTATATATGTGTATATATATATATATATAACACAAGCACTAGGTTTGGCCTGTTTTTGAACATGTTTGGACTATTTTTCATTTTTCTTCCAAGATCCGCCTGTGAGAGGACATGCCCGACGTACGATGGGGGCGTTGGTCAACTAAGGAATGTGCCCAGGATGCTTCAGATCCTGGGGGGGTCCTTACCTGATGACAGCGACAGTGATATGACGAACGAGCAACACACACCCATACCCATATGGGGGGGTCGTTGAGAGGAGGACTGGCTATGGGTATGGGTGCGGGTTGTCGCACCCTGGGGAACGCTCCCGTTCGAGCGGGGACCCCCATCCAACAACACGCACCCATAGCCCTCTCCGACCCCCCTATGGGTATGGGTGTGTGTTGTTGGTTCGTCATGATAGAAAATCAATGGACGCCCTGGGGTGTCAGGGCTGGGTTTCTTGTGGAAGGTTTTTTGTGGTCGGGCCCCTGCTGTACAGAGAGAGGCAGGCATGCTGCTGTGCGGCAGCCCTCGCCCCCGAGCTCTGGAGAGGAGAGAGGAGCACGTCGCACGCTCCTCCGCAGGCTCCGGGGAAGCAGGAGCGCGCGATGGTGATCGTTTTCTTATTTCCCAGTCAGTGCTTGCACTGAAGGGGACCTCGCGGAAGTTGAAGCATTTGGCGAAAGTGTCCCGCCGATTTTGGTCGCACGCTGATTCCCGGGTTCCCGGTTCTGGGTTCCGGGGTTCCCGGTTCCGGGCCGAGTTCGGAGGGCGGCGAGGTTCCCGGGTTCCAGGGTTCTTGGTCGATCTTCTTATTGATCGGTCTCACCATCGATATCATTGCCCCTTTCTCCATCGATTTCGCAATCGATCTCACTATCGATCTCACAAGCGATCTCACTAGAGATCGCATGAGCGATCTCGCGATCGATCTCATTATCGATCTCATTGAATCGATGTCACTCAAGGTCAGGATCGACCTTAGAATCGTCCTCACGATCGATTCCAGTATCGATCTCATTATCGATCTCACAATCGATCTCAAGATCCATAGTATCAATTTCCAAATCATCCACTGATTGGGGTTTTCTCAGATGTAGTTCATTGTCTGGCCGATCGGCGTGGGCCCTCGCACCCCCCCCGTTCTTGCATGTTTCTGGCGCCTGTTTCAGGCAGAGGGAGGGCACATTTTTATGCACGTACATATACGTGTAGAAAGAGAGAGGGAGAGAGAGAGAGAGAGAAACAAAAAAACAAAATACATAGAAAGTTAAAGAGAAATTGAGAACATAAGCGATACGAAGAGACACACATACAGCTGGCCCGCCTTCTGTGATCCCAATTGCAGCAGTGTGTCTTATGGGGTCTCCCCCATAAGACACACTGCTGCAAAGAGCCGCGTGAAGCAGAGGTCCGGAGCCAGAGACCCCCGCACCTCGCCCCCCCTGCTGGCCGATGCCGCAACGCCAAATAAGAAAAAACGTCCCCATGGGTGTCTTCGGGGTGGCCTTATGTCGGGCGTGTCCCCCTACAGGGGGATTTTCGATGAAGAGTAAAAGATGTTCAAAAATACCCCAAGAAGGCAAACACATTGTAAATTGTCCCCGGACTATTTTAGGACTATGTTTGGATTATTTTTGGGGTATTTTTTTTGGTTCGTCGAAAATCCCCCTGTAGGGGTACAGGCCCGACTGAAGGGTGGCCCAGAGGACCGCAACATGTGAAGTCCCTCCGTCCCAGGTGCAAGCGAGTCGTAACAGGTGAGGCGTTTCGGAAAGGCTCTCGCTGTCGAGGGCCGAAGGACATGACGTCTCTTCCCCGGCGGAGGTCGGCGGAAGGCTACCCGAGCACCGGCGGTGGGAAACAAGTGCAACACCGCAAGAGATCACGACCCGCAGAGCCCTGGGACCCCATTTTTGCGCCATGTTTCGAGGCGGATCGATCTTCTAAGGGTCCCAGGGCCCGAAACGGGGCTCGGGGGTGGACAGAACCCCCAACAGTGACACGTCGATTAGTGAATTGTCCGTTTTCCGTTCTCGAGAGGGCGCCGTGGCCGTGATTTTCCAGGCGTGCGCCCGCCGGGTTTGGGCCTCGGGTCGTTTTCACTAAACCACGTTTTACTAAAGGGGGTTCTGTCCATCCCCGAAACGGGGCGGAAACGCCAGGCTCGCACAAATCGCAATGCCGGGGTCTCGGGGTTGGCGGATGGCGGCGGGAGCAGAACGAGGCCGCCTCCGGCGGAAGCCGGCCGCCTCCAGCGGAAGCCGGCAGAAGGCCGGCGGGGGCCGGCGGATGTAGACATCGGTTTCCCCAAGGATGGCGAGGTGTTTTAGTTCAGGGTTTCTGGAACCCACCATGTAACAGGTCGTGCCCCCTGTAATTCGGGGAAGGCGCAACGCAGGAGTAGGAGGAGGAGGAGGCGGGCATAACGCGAGCGAGAGAGAGAGAGAGAGAGAGAGAGAGATAGTGAGAGAGAGAGAGAGAGCGAGAGCCAGAGAGCGAGAGCCAGAGAGAGAGAAAGAGAGAGAATGGGGAACATTGGATGAGAAGGTTTCGCAATGACTCTTGGGGCGTCTAAGAGGTCTCTTTGTGCATCTCGGCGGGCCTTTTGCCGTGGCTTGGAGGCGTATCGGGGCGTTGTGGCGTGTCTGGGGCTGCCCCCTGGGCTTGCTTGGCGGTGGCTTGAGGCATCTTGGAGTTCCTCTGAGGCCATATCAGGACCACATTAGAGTTATGTTGGGCAGTCTTGGGTAGTTTTGATCAAACTTGCTTTTGGGCCACTCACACGGCGTCTTCGAGCTCTTTTGCGCACTACAGAGTCCGTCTTGGGCCGAAAATTTTTGGAAGCAAATTTGCTTGGCGAAGGGCCTAGCCCTATGCAGCTGCGTGTAGCGCATGGCGTGACCCTCCCCTCACTGAACCGCAGTATGTCTGGAGTTTGGCTACCCTTGAAGGCACGGAATATCTGAGGGCTACTTATGCCGAAGTAGACGCGTGGCGACATGCGGACATGCCCACAGGAAGGCCCTAGGTGAGGCTCCGGCAGGGGGGGGCGGGCACGAAGCGCAAGATGAGGGTGCAGAAATAGGAGCGGGGCGGCGTGGGGTCACCCATGCTGAGGCCGTAAGTTGAGCTCCTTATAGTGGAAACGTGTGAAGGGCGTGCCGAAATGGGCGCGGGGCGGCATCCGAACACCACGACTCGAGCCCCAGATACAGCTCTCTTTGGAGGCGAGGGGCGTACCGACATGATTGGAAGTGGCACTCGTCATGGTGGCACGAAACGTCTGAGGGCTGCGCCGAAATGGGCGAGGGGTATTCATGCGAACGCCCTCAGTGAAAGGCTTAAACTTTAGGTGGATATCCGTATGAAACGCGAAGCGTGCGAGGGGGAACACTCAACATGTTAGGGTTGCGCCAAAATGGACGGGGCGCTCATGTGGGCGCCCTCGCTGGGGCCGAAGTTGGAACTCCTTGCCGGGCACGCGAAACGTGTGAGGGGTGCGCTGGCATGGGCAGGGGAACTCATGCGAACACCTCCACTGAGGCCGTAGGTTGTTGTGCGGTGGAGCTCCTCATAGGGGTACGGATCGTGCGAGGGGTGCGCCGAAATAGGCGGGGAGATTTGTGTGGCGGCGCCCTTATTGGGGCCTCAGGTGGAGCCCGATGGAAGCTGACGAATCGCGTGAGGGGTATTCCGAAATGGACATGCGGACGGAGGGCAGGGGCAGTGTGAGGATGAAGAGGATAAGAGTTGAGGCGGGGATAAGGAGACGCGCGACGCTGCGGGTTCAAGCGAGCACCCAACTCCACAGGTTGGCTAGGACACATCATCGGAACACTTTTACCTGTCCATGCTTTTGGTCGCATGCCCCCTCTCGTCTCTTGGCCTATCTTGAGGCCTCTTGGGTCTTGTTCCAGCCCTGTTTTGGCATCTATGATGCCTTCATGGGCTTTGTTGGAAGGCATCTCTGGAATCTGGAAGCCTCAGAGGCCGCCCGATAGGCGCAGGAGCCAGGACGCCCAGGGCGCCTCGGGAGAGGTGGACCATGCAAGCAAGTAGATGCGATGATGAGGACGCGGCCGGACAGAAACCCTGCCATACACCACCTCGCGCTGTGCCTTTCCAGTGCGTGTTGAGGGGTGCAGAGCAGGCTGTTCGGCCCAGCGCTCGGGGGTCATCCGTGCCGAGTGGCCTGTCCTCAGCGCGGCGAGCTTCCCCCTCTGCTCCTGCGGTCGTTGCCTCGTCAGGGCCTCCGCTGCCCTCAGGCTTCTCGTGGTTGCAAGCGGGCGCCAGTGAGCTCCTGTACACGCTCATGCTCTGCTTCGTGGTCCTGAACACCGCCTGCTCCGCGGCGAACGCTGGCAAGCACCAGTTCTACGGCCTCTCCATCGGCTTCGTGATCGTCGCGGGCGCATACGGTGCCGGCGCCGTCTCCCTCGGATGCTTCAACCCCGCAGTCGCCCTCGGCATCGAGGCGAGCAGCTTGACCTTGGGTTACTCTCCAGTGTACATTGCCTTCGAGCTCGCAGGTGCCGCGCTGGCTTCAGCACTGTACTCAGTGGTGCGGCCGGAGGAGTTCGAGCAGGGGCAGCCGGCGGGGATGATGGCGAAGGTGACGTCGGAGATACTCGGGACTTACTTTCTTGTGCTGACCGTCGGCCTCAATGTCCTCGGCGACGGAGAAGTGTTCTCCATCGCGGCGTCGCTCATGTGCATGATCTTCGCACTGGGTGATGTGTCGGGGGCCCACTTCAACCCTGCGGTGACCGTGGCGGTCTGGGCGATCGGGCAGATCGACGCGGTTGACGCGGGCGTCTACGTGTGCTTCCAGCTCTTCGCCGGCATCCTGGCAGCGCTCACCTACACCCTCATCTACGAGGGAACCGGCACCGCCGCCACCTCCCTCGCCCCTGGCGCAGGCTACGGACTAGACCGGGAGCGCGAAGACTCGGCTCGCGCCCGCGCTCCCCTCTTCCCCTTCCGCCCCTAACCCTGAAGGGCATCATTGTCTTTTACGGTTGGCATCACCTGATCTCGATGCCAATCTCGAGGGTTTTCGAAGTTTTTGAGAGGGCGCATCTCTAAGATTATGTCGGGCCTGTCCCCCTACAGGGGGATTTTCTACGAAAAAACATACCCCCAAAATAATCAAAGAATGATCCAAAAATAATATAGGGACTATTTGTTGGGTACGTTTGGACCTTTTTGGTGCATTTTTGGGGTATTTTTTATTTTTCGTCAAAAATCCCCCTGTAGGGGGACAGGCGCGACACAACCCTAAGATTGTCACCGCCTTTTGGCTTGCCAAGTCCAGTGGCAGGCAACAGCTCCAGGCGGGTTGCCCTTCCCTCGCGAGGCGAGAAGGCTCTTCCCTGGGCCCTTCCCTCCTCGCGTCCCTCTCCTCTCCCCTGATGGGCGTCGGGGAGGGTGGAGGGCCGGGAGAAGGGGGAGGGGGCAGAGGGAGTCCGGGATCGACTAATTACAAGTAAGGGTGACCCTTCGCCAGAGTGACCGTTGGTGCGGGCTCGTCGGGGTCATGCGATAGCAGCTGATGGCGCGCTTGGATTTGGCCGCCTTGCGCCCCCCCAGTCCGCGCGTACCAAATGTCACTCTTGCCTGGGTCACTCTTGCGCGTAGCCGATGGGGGGGGAGGGGTCGCAGGGGAGCCCCGTGTTCTGCTCCCGAGCCATCGGAAGCCGCAGTGGCCGAGGTCTTCTTTACGTTCGTGCTCTGCTTCGTCGTGCTGAGCGTCGCCTGCTCGCCCAGCGCGAGGAAGGGCAGCTACTCGGAGGTCTTCGGGCTCGCCATCGGCTCCTGCGTCACCGTGGGCGGCTACGCGATCGGGGCCGTCTCGGGCGGCAGCCTGAACCCGGCGGTGTCCGGGGGGGCGGCCTCGTTGGGAGGGTCAGGGCGGTGAGGCTTGGGGCTGCGCGCAGACAACCCCTCCAGGTACAGTCATCCCGCATGGTAAGGATGGACAACCTTCCCAAGGGTACCCTTGAGTCGGGCCTGTCCCTCTACAGGAGGGATCTTCAAAAATAGTCAAAACAATAGTCCGGGGATGTTTTTGGGAGTATTTTTGGGGCATCTGTTGAGTATGTTTTGAGTATTCTTTTATTTTTCGTCCAAGATCCCCCTGTAGGAGGACAGGCCCGACTTAAGGGTACCCTTGCATCCTTGAGCCTTCGGCCCATCGTCAGCGACCTTCGCTGGCCTGCCTCGTTCGAACACAATGTCAGCATGGGCCTCCGAGGTTTTTTGTTTTGCATCCTCGCCGCGCATCCTCGGGACACCTTTTGTTTAACCAACGCAAGAGGAGCCCTGTGGCAAGAGAGGGAGAAACAGGGGGCCACATGCGAACCCTACCCCTACCCCCCACGATTTCTGAGTGGGAGGGTGGGGGTAGGGTTCGCATGTGGCCCCCCAAGAAACGACGACGAAAGACGACACGAGTTGACTGCATCCTCGCCGCGCATCCTCGTGACACGGGCTGGCGGCCGTCCGTCTCGGCGGGCCTCCGCGGGGCCCACCGGAGGAGTCCCCGCGGCCCTCCCCTCCACGGGCCCCCCGGAGAACCGGCGGCGCCCTCGAGGGCGCGAGGCTCTTCGCGCACTTCGCGGCTTGGCTCCGACGCCTCCTCGCCCCTCCGCTCCTCCCCTGGGAGGCGGCGCGAGAGAGCGCGGAGTGATTCGCGCTTCGCGCTCTCGCGCAGCGCGAGAGCGCGAGGTCGGGAGCCCTCGGAGAAGTCCGCGGCCCTCTCACCGCCTCGGCCAACGGGGCGCGAAGGGCGCCGCCGGAGGCGGCGCGGGGGCACCGAGCTCGCCCCTCGGGCTCCTCGGGGGGACGTGGTGAGGCCAGCCCTTGACGACCTTTCCGTCGGGCATGTCCCTCCACACAAGAGGAATACCCTCGGGTGTGGACAGAACCCCCAACAGTGACACGTCGATTAGTGAATTGTCCGTTTTCGGTTCTCGAGAGGGCGCCGTGGCCGCTATTTTCCAGGCTTGCGCCCGCCAGGTTTGGGCCTCAGGTCGTTTTCACTAAACCACGTTTTAGTAAAGGGGGTCTGTCCATCCCCGATACCCCAAACTGGTCAAACACAGCCTGGGGACGACGGTTCTCCCAGCGTGTGGGGCTCCAAGGTATACGCCACCACCAGGCGGCCATAGGAACGAGCAAGTCCTGCGCGCGACCGCCCCGACAGACGAGTCACTTCCTGCCCCCGCCAGGCGCAAGGACTCGCCACGTGGTCCTGCGCGCAGAGGGCGGCCGCCTTCGGATGTGAAGCACTGCGCCCGAGCACCCTATGGCAGCACGGTGGTGGTGTATAAACACGATGGGCCCACCCAGGAGTTTTTAGACACCATCCCGAAATATGCACCACGTGGGTGTGTTGTTATTGTTTTGTGGATGCAGCCTCGTGCCCACACGGCGCTGCACACGCGACATGTCATTATCGCGAGATTTGACGCGCCCTGCAACCCACCGCCGAAACAATAATCCGATCAACCCCCATGACAGAAACCCAGCCCGCGGTGGTGATGTAGGTGTGTGTGTGTGTCCCGGGTGTTATATATATATATATATATATATATATATGTGTGTGTGTGTGTGTAACAAACATAGGTTTGACTATTTCTCATGTTTTTTCCAAGCCCCTACTCATGTAGGGGGACATGCCCGACCTAGATCTACATGTGGGGGGCTGTCTGCGCGCAGCCCGAAGCCTTGCAGGGGTAGGGCCCCCCTAGTTCGTGATTTCTGTCGATAGGCCAGGACGGTGGCGCGCGCCCGAGAGAGCTGCAGCCGCGGGTCGAAGCATGCCCTATCGACCCCATCCACGTGGCATGCTCCGTCGGAGGCCTGGCTCGCGGCGTCGTCCTGGCTCAAGAAGGGGACCCTGGGAGGGTCGGGCAGGGGGGAAGGGGGGGCGGTGAGCCGGGGGGGGGCAAGCTGCGTCCTCGGGTGGTCGCAGACCCCAGCATTTGCCTCGACGCGCGGTCGCGTCCAGTGTCCCCGGAGCGCCTGCCTGGCAGACCAGCCGTGGCCGATGGTGCGGCAGCACTTCTGCTATCCCGCCCGTGGCCCCTGCGTCCGTCCGGGAGGCCTGGAGCCGGGCGGGGGCTCGAAGATGATGCGCTTTGTCCCCCCCGCCCCCCTGCCCCCCGCCCCCCCTGCCCCACCTCCACTGCTATCTTCCCGCCCGTCCCCTCAACTCCCATCCTTCCCTTCTACCTCCCTGCCTCCTGCTCCTCCTCCTCCTCCTCCTCCTCCTCCTCCTCCTCCTCCTCCTCCTCCCTCCCTCCCTCTCTCCCTCCCTCCCTCCCTCCCTCCCTCCCTCCCTCCCTCCCTCCTTTCCTCCTTCCCTCCCTCCCTCCCGCCATCCCACGCCCCTCTTCCTCCATGTCTTTCTTCTGGTCTTGCCCGAGGCAAAGCAGCTGGTCCGAACAAGGGTCTCTCTCTGAGCCTCAGGAGCACGTGCCCAAAGGAGAGCGCATGTACGGCACCAGCGCGCCTGGGCCCGGGGTGGCCCCAGCCACGCACGGTGGGTGGTATACGGATGCCTCGTACGGATCGGCCCGATCCGTACGAGGCACCTGTATACCAGGGCTTCCCCCCAAAGGGTGCGCCAGAATCTTTGCTTCAGCATCTGACAGGTTGGGCCGCATGCCAGATTGCTCCTCAAATGATATACATATATAAATATACACATATGTGTATATATATATACACATATATATGTATATATATATATATTATGTTGGGGCCGTGTACCAGATTGCCAGATTGGCGCCAGATTGGCTCTCGCCAGATTAGATCAGATCGACTCCCTCGCCAGATTGCCATATTGGACCCGCCAGATTGGCGCCAGATTGGCTTCGACTACCCAGTCGGGGGCATGTGGGAAGCACCATTGCCAACGATGACGGCCCCAGAGGTGTCGATCGGCATTGCGTCGGGCGGCGCGTTGGGCGGCGAGGGCATCGGCGACTACTCGTACGGCGCGTACTACAGCCTCTTCGAGCTGCTCGGCGCGAGCCTCGCGGCCTGCGTGTACCTCTCGACGCACGCTGCGGCGGGCGTGGCGAAGTGAGGAGGCCGGGCCCCAGTCCCGGCCGTGGTCTCCCTGCCCCCCTCGTCCTCCCCGTCGTCAAGCAGTGGCGAAGCGTCCTTGCTCGCCTATAGCCCTACCAAACAAAGTTCTAAGAACCTTTTGTGGTTTCCACGAAATTTTGTTAGAACATGTTTGGCAGAGTCTGTCTCTTTTTAACACATCGGGCTTATGGTCTAAGAACATTGCTTTTGTTCTTAGAACATTTTTGGGTTCTACGAACATTTCGTGGTATGACTATAGGAATGCCGGGACGGTCGGTCCCTGCTCAACGTCGTGGTCCCCATCTTGCGCCCCCCTGCCCGTCACGCCCTCCCGTATCCCCGCGCTTCCCCGTGAAATTCCCGCCGTTGCCTGGGCGAGCTGAGAGCGGCATCCGGTTTGGGGCCAGCACAGTTCGTGGAGGGAAGTTCGCTTAGGTCGGGCCTGTCCCCCTACAAGGGGATCTTCGACGAAAAATAAAAGATACCACAAACATGGTCAAAAAATAATGCAAAAATAGTCTAGGGACTATTTTTAACGTTTTTTTACCTTTTTGCAGCATTTTGGGGGTATTTTCATTTTTCGTCGAAGATCCCCCTGTAGGGGGACACGCCCGACGTAAAAGTACGCTCGACAGCCAGATGTCGCCCTATCTACCCAGCTGCCTGCTGCAAGCCCCGCCACCGCGTCTTGTGCAACCGTGCAGCAGGAAGGAAACCGGGTGTAGGAGGAGCAGCACAATTCCGCCGACCGGTCTGAGCCGGGACTAGTCGTGAATTCGACTTCGTCTTCTTCCGCGCAGCAAGGGGGAGGTCGAATCCACGCCAAATTGCAGTTCAGCGAGCGGTCTGGATTGAGCGCGGTAGGGAGGAGGAGGAAGAGGAGGAGGAGGAGCAGGAGGAGGAGGAGGAGGAGGAGGAGGAAGAGGCGGTGGAGGAGCAGTGGGAGGAGAGGGAGAACATGGAGACAGTGAGGAGAAGGCCTATGAGGGGCTGTCTTGGGGCCTCCTGGGAGCCTCCCTGGAGAGTCTTGGGCGCTTCTTGGGCCTCATGGACTCCTTCAGGGGGCTCCTGGCCCACTGACGCCCTCGGAGGCCGTCTTGGGGTCCTCTCTTGGCCGTCTTGGTGACCTCTTGGAGCTGTTGGGAGGCTCTTGGGCGATCTTGGTCCCTCTTGGGACGACCTTGGGCTCTCTTTGCGGGCCTCAGGGGCAGTCGTGCAGCTATCTTAGAGGTCTCTTGAGGCGTCTTGGGCGGTCGGAAACCCAAACAGGTGAAAACCTCAAATCCGTCAAACCTTGGGGAAATCAAGGTTTGTCACTTCCTCGGGCTCTCCTGGAGGGTCTCGTGCAGCCCTCTTCGGCCGCGTTGGAAGTCTCTCGAGCATCTTCAGGCCGTTTGGGAGCCTCTTATGGCGTCTTGGGCAATTTAGGCAGTCGTGGTACCATCTTGGCTGTCTCGGTAGCCGTTTCGAGAGCCGTCTTGGCGGACTGAGCGCATTCGGGGGGGCGTCTTCACGTGCGTGTGCGAGGCTTGGGGGACGGGGTGGCCCTGGGAAGCGCAAGCAAACCGTATCAGACAACAGACGAGCACGACGGACAGAGCCACGGGCACGAGCGACGACGTTCCAGTGAGGCGAAGCCCTCTAGGGAAGGGCTCCGAGGGAGGGGGGAAGTGCGCCTGGGCCCAGGCAACACGTCCCCCCCCCACCCGAAGACGGCCCAGCAGGCCCCCTGACAACGAGTAAGAGGTCCTCCAGACGGCCCAGGAGAGGTCCAAGACAGCTCCAAGGCAGCCCAGTAGCGCTCCAAGAGCGGCCACCACCGCCCAAGAGCGTTCCGAGATGGCCTAAGGTGGCCTCGAGACGGTCCACAGAGGCTTCGGACGGCCAAAGAGGCCCGCCAGAGGACCTTCCAGAGGGCCTCAGGAGGCCCAATACATTCATCAGTTTCCTGGGGTGTTTGACAGTTGTTGGAGTTCTCGCTTTGTCAGGCTTCCGCTGGCCCAAGGCAGCCCAGCAGGCCATCGCCCCAAGGCGGCCCATGAGGCCCCCAAGACGGCCTCAAGACGGCCCAAGAGAGCTCCAAGACGGCCCAAGAGGGGCCCAAGAGGGGTCCAAGAGGCTCCCAAGAGAGCCCCAAGGGAGCTCCAAAAGCTTCCTGACAGCGCCAGAGGGCCACACGAGGCCTCCAAGAAGGCCCCAAGACGGCCCAACCCCCCAAGACGGCCCAAGAGGCCACCTGGACGGTCCAAAAGGCCCCTTGGAGGACCCCCAAGACGGCCTGAGGCCAAACACATCGATTTTCTTGTAGGTGATTATTTGTTTTAAGAGTTCTCGCCTTTTCGGGTCCAGATCGGCCGACAACAGCCCGAGGGCCCCCGAACAGCCTGAAAGGGCCCCAAGGCGGCCACAGAGAGGCTTCATATTGCCTTAGGATGCCCCTTCTGCTAGGCCGAAGAGGGCCCCAAGAGGGCCCTAAGCTGAGGCAAGCCCTTCAAGAGGGCCCCAGAACGGCCCAACAGGGCCACAAGACACTTGGCAGGGCTCCCAGAGGACCCCCCCCCGACGGCCCAATGACGGACGTAGCCTTAACGCCAAGGCTCCAAGGAGCACCAGGCGACCGAGCTTTGGCGCAGAAAGCTCTCAGAGCGTACGGTGACGTAAACAGCTTTTGATGCCAACGTTCCTAAAACCGAGCGGTGACGTAAACAGCTCTCAATTCAAAGCATCCCAAGAGCGAAAGGTTACGTAAACAACTCTTCACACCTAGGCTTCCAAAAGCGAACGGTGACGTACCAAGTTGCCAACGCCAAGGATACCAAAATGCGAGCGATGACGTGAACAAGCTCTTCAATCCAAGGCTTCAAAGAGCGAACGGCGACGTGAAACAGCTCTTATCACCAACGCTCCTTAGAGCGAACGGTGCCATGAGCGCGCATAAGCCTCATCTGCCCCGCGTGGGGAGGTCTCATGGCGTTTCATGAAGGAACCGACAAGCAGATCGGACCTCGCTCCAAGTTCCTGAAGCGCTCTTTCCGTTCACGTGCCGGCTCAGGGTCTGACACGCCCCCTCCGTGAAGGCACGGTGGCGGATTACAAGGTCGAGATTGTGAGAACGGTTTCGATGAATTGTGGGGCTACCTTTGGTCCATAGGCTTCATCTGCCCCTCCAGCGGGGCGCCCTATCATGGTGTCTCATGAAGATCCGACTAGCAGATCCGACTACGCAGGAAGTTCCTGAAGCTCTTTTTATGTCCCCGTGCCGGCCCAGGTTCTACCACGCCCACTCCGTGCAGGCACGTGGCGGATCACAAAGTCGAGGTTGTGGGCATAATTTTCGATGAACTGTGGGGCTACCCGAGGGCCATAGGTTTCATCTGCCTCTCGAGGGGAAATGGCCCTCTCATGGCGTGACATGAAGATCCGACTAGCAGAACGGATCTCGCACCAGGTTCTTGAAGCGCTCTTTCCATTCAGTTCCGGACCAGGTTCTAACACGCCTTCTCCGTGCAGGCATGGGTGTGGATCACAAGGTCGAGGTTGTGGAAATAGTTTTCGATGAATTGTGTGGCTACCTGAGGGCTATATGCTTCATCTGCCACTCTGGGTGGGGACCCTCTCTTGGACCCACCAAGATCCGACAGGCAGATCGGACCTCACACTTGCCATTTTCTGGAATGCGTTCGTATGGGATGGCTGCCGCAATGAGCAGCCGCTTGTTTACATTATGACCCAAACAGCGCTTGCAATTCGGATGTCGCACTTCTATTCCAAGGATCTGGGCCTGAGTGTCGGTCTGGCGGCTGTGCTGTCGCCGTCGCCGCCCCGTCCCCGCCTCGTGGCCGCCCGTGGTCTGGGCCTAATCGTCGATCTGGCGGCTGTGCTGTCGCAATCGCCGCCCCGTCGCCGCCCGCTTGCATTGCCTTGCGCTGCTCGTCAGTGCGTTGCATTGCGCTGCATGTTGGCATTGCGCTGCCTTTCTATGCATTGCTTTGCGTTGCCCTGCTGCGCACAGTAAAGAAGATTGCACAACACAGATTGCGCAGCACATATTGCGGCACATAGTCTGCACATCATACGTTACACAACCTAATGTGCACGACGTATATTGCACAACATGGGCTACACACCGTCGGTTTGCAAAACATGAAGTGTACAACGCGTATTGCACCGCATTGATGGATTCGCACGCATTGCGCCGCATATATCGCACCATACATCTGTTCTCCATTTTTTTAAACAGGTCGGTTCTACCACCCTCCCCCCCCCCCCGGACTTAACGATCCCCCTTTTCGTATTGCAATTTACACATGATTCTGCCTTATCGTCCATCCTAAATTTGAAGTTACACTATCCCAGGGGGGCCGGTATCGCCCCCGCCCCCGCCATCCTCTGCAAAACATACCATGCGCGCACACTCGATTATCAAACATCGCATGTTTCCAAGAACCCCTTGCAAACAATGGGACGCAGTGCACACGCGCGCGTCGTCGCGCGCGCATGCCGAGATCCTTCAAACACCTTGGGTTTCGGAAGGATTTCAAAATCGAGTTTCCAAAACACATACAAACAACAAAGGGTTTCGCAACACTAACTTTCTAAAAAAGCTTACGCGCGCGCTCTTGCGAAGTCTTAAGAAAACATGTTTTTTTCCAACATTTCCAGAACATGCTCCCAAACGGGCTTCGCACGCGCGCATGCCGGAATCGTACGAACGCCCTTGCGCGCGTGCCGTCGCGAGAATCCCCTGCAACCAATGAGACGAAGTTCACGCGCGCGCGTCGTCGCGCGCGCATGCCGAAATCCTTCAAAACTCATCGGCTTCGGAAGGATTTCAAAATCGCGTGTTCAAAAAACCTACAAAAACACAAGGTTTCGCAACACGAATTTTTAACAAAAGCGTGCGCGCGCGCTCTTGCGTCATCATCGTCGTCGTCGTCGTCGTCGCCGTCCTCCCTCCTCCGGCGTCGTCGTCGTCGTCGTCGCCTACGTCGTCCTCTTTCTTTCCTCGTGTTCGTCGTCGTCGTCCTCTCTGGCGTCGTGGTCGTTTCCGTCGTCGTTGTCGCCGTGGTCGTCCTTCCTCCTCCTACTCCCTCGTCGTCGTCGTCGTCCGTTGTCTCGTCGTCCTCCCTCCTATTTCGTCGCCGCCGTCGTCGTCGTCGTCGTCGTCGTCGTCGTCGTCTTCCCTCCTCCCTCGTCGTTGTCGTCGTCGGCGTCGCCGTCCTCCCTCCTTCTTCGTCGTTCGCGTCGTCGCCGTCCTCCCTCCTCCCTCGTCGTTGTCGTCGTTGTCGCCGTCGTCGTCCTCCCTCCTCCCTTGTCGTCGTCGTCGCCCTCGTTAGCGACGTCGTCGCCGTCGTCGTCGTCGTCGTCTTCGTCGTCGTCGGCGTCGTCGTTGTCGTCGGCGTCGTCGTCGTCGGCGGCGTCGTCGTCGTCGGCGTCGTCATCGTCGTCGCCGTCATGGTCGGCGTCGTCGTCGTCGTCGGTGTCGTCGTCGTCGTCGTCGTTGTCGTCGTCGTCGAAGTCGTCGGAGTCGCCGTCAGTGTTGTCGTAGTCGTCGTCGGCGTCGTCGTCGTCCTTGTCGCTGGCGTCGTCGGCGTCGGCGTCGTTGCCAAGTGCTATTTGGTACCCACCGTCACGGCCTTAAGAGTTCTTGCGACCAAGTTGCGGGTGGGAGGGTGAGATGTTGGCACGAGCAGTGGAGATGACAGCTTCAAGACAGTCAAAGTGGTTTGCACACCATAAATGACACCACAGAGATTGCACATCATCGGCTGCACCACCTAGATTGTGCCACATCGATTGCTCCACATATATTGCCCCCCACCTATATAGCACAGCCTAGTGTGCACAGTATAGATTCTCCTTTCTTAGAAGAGAATAGACTCTACCCCCCCCGCGTTATCCGCCCCCCTTTCGGGTATGTAAATCATATGTGATTCTGACCACATGTCCATCCTAAATCTGAATTTGCATTATCCCAGGGGAACCGGGATCGGTCCCCCTGAGGTTCCCTCGTGAAAAACGATACGCGGGGACATCTTTTGCTCTAACATAGCACTTTTTCCAGAATCCCTTGCAAAAAATGTGACGAAGTGCACACGCGCGCGTCGTCGCGCGCGCATGCCGAAATCCTCCAAAAACCTTCGGTGTCGGAAGGATTTCGCAATCGAGCTTCCAAAACACATGCAAAAAAACAGGGTTTCGCAACACTGATTTGCTAAAAAAGCTTGAGCGCGCGCTCTTGCGAAATCGTAAGAAAACAATCGGTTTTTCAAGATTTTCATAAAATGCTACCAAACGGGCTTCGCGCGCGCATGCCGAAATCTGTCGAACGCCCTTGCGCGTGTGCCGTCGCGAGAATCCTCTGCAAAAATGGGACGAAGTGCAGACGCGCGCGTCGTCGCGCGCGCACGCCGAAATCCTTCAAAGCCCATCGGCTTCGGAAGGATTTCAAAATCGTTTGTCCAAAAATCCAACAAAAAACATAATGTTTTGCAACACGGATTTTCAACAAAAACGTGCGCGCGCGCTCTTGCGTCGTCGTCGTCGTCGCCGTCCTCCCTCCTCCCGCGTCGTCGTCGTCGTCGTCGCCTACGTCGTCCTCTTTCTTTCCTCGCGCTCTTCGTCGTCCTCTTTGGCGTCGTGATCGTTTCCGTCGTCGTTGTCGCCGTGGTCGTCCTTCTTCCTCCTCCCTCGTCGTCGTCGTCGTCGTCGTCCGTCGTCGGCGTCTCGTCGTCGTCCCTCCTATTGCGTCGCCGTCGTCGCCGTCGTCGTCGTCGTCGTCGTTGTCGTCGTCGTCGTCTTCCCTTGTCCCTCGTCGTTGTCGTCGTCGGCGTCGCCGTCCTTCCTCCTTCTCCGTCGTTCGCGTCGTCGCCGTCCTCCCTCCTCCCTCGTCGTTGTCGTCGTTGTCGTCGTTGTCGTCGTTGTCGCCGTCGTCGTCCTCCCTCCTCCCTCGTCGTCGTCTTCGTTGGCGACGTCGTCGTCGTCTTCGTCGTCGTCGTCGGCGTCGGCGTCGTCGTCGTCTGCGTCGTCGTCGACGTCGGCGTCGTCGTCGTCGTCGTCACCGCCGTCGTCGTCGTCGTCGTCGTCGGCGTCGATGACGTCGTCGTCGTCGTCGACGTCGTCGTTGTCGTCGTCGTCGTCGGCGTCGTCATCGTCGTTGTTGTCATCGTCGTCGTCGTCGCTGTCGGCGTCGGCGTCGTCGGAGTCGTCGTCGTCGGTGTCGTCGTCGTCGTTGTCGGCGTCGTCGAAGTCGTTGGAGACGGCGTTGGTGTCGTCGTAGTCGTTGTCGGCGGCGTCGTCGTCGTCGTTGTCGCTGTCGTCGTCGGCGTCGCTGTCGCTGCCAAGTGCCATTTGGTACCCACCGTCACGGTCTTAAGAGATTTTGCAAACCAAGTTGCGGGTGGGTGGGTTGGATGGTTGCGCGAGCAGTGGAGTGGACATTTCATTGCGAACAGAAATTAATTGCACACCATAGGTAGCTCCTCATAGACTGCACAACGTGAATTTCTCCAAAACACACTGTTTGGGGTCCACGCTGGCTAAGATTGCCATGCCATTCCGCAACCTTCCTTCTTATTCTCTCCTTCTCGCCTCTTTCTGCTTCCTCTCCTCCGTAGTACTCTCGGGGCGTACGTTTGCCCCCGAATTGGGGCGCAACGCCGCAGCTGCATAGTTGCTGAGAACGCCGAACTTGTTCGAGTCTTTTACTAGACACCCTTACAATAGCTCTGTATTCCATTGAACCAGGCATGCCATCTACAATCCCGCTGCCTTTAGACAATGATTAGGGCTGCTGGGGCCGAGCCAAATGTTGTCATACCGTTCGCATTGTCGTTGCCGTGACATATTCCCAGTCATTGTGAATGCACGTTTGCGGTCGTTTTGCGTTGGGCGATGCAGACATGACCCGACAGCGTGGACATCGACGGCCTCCCTCTCTGCAAATTGTCGGGACAGAGCATCCAGTAGATTGTCGAATTACTGAGCGTCCAGAGTGGTCCCTTTGACCATGGTGGCCCCATCCGACGCAAGCAAGAAGAAAGGTATGCATGACATTGCTCTGTAGCGTACGGCCGCCAAGTGAAGCAAGCACGCGAACTTATCCGATGGCCAGGTGCCTACTTGCAGGGTGCGCTCGAAGTCTGGAAGACTGTCGGGCTAGTGTTAGTATGGCTGCGACACGCTTTCGCACAGGGCTACTCTATGCCAGACAGCATACCTACAAGCATGCGGACCGCTAAGATGCAAGCGCCGAGTGCAATATCGCAAGTGAATCATACACTGGCAAAGTAGGGCAGAGCCAAGCGCAGCCATGTAGGGGAGCGTGTGCAAATGGTAATGTGACGCAAGGAGGCGCGAGGTCAACTAAGGGAGGAACGCGTATATGGACAGGGAGACTCAGGGCAAGGAGTTCCGCTCACATGATTCTGTCTCGAGCTGCACACGTGTCAACCAGCTCGGGGCGAGCAGCAGTCGTTGGGCTTCGACCTCCTCCTCACCCCGGCCGGCTGCGGAAGCGGGGGGACTTGGCCGTTGGGGCCCGCGGCCGCCGTTGTGGCCTGGAGCGGGCCGGACGACAGGGGGGGGGGGGGAAAGGGGGGGGGTACGAAATTTGATGCATGCAGCTGGTTTCGGCCCCACCGAGGGGCCCATTCCTCGACACACAGCCGCCTCCGTCGCCGGGGGCGGGAGGCGCCGGGAAAAGCAGCTGCGTGAGCTGATTCTCACCCCCCCCCCCTTTGCTTTCCCCCCCTTTCGCCCAGCCCGATCTGAGAGGGCCGCGGCGCTCGAGATATCTTCCAGATCCGCCGGATCTCAAAGATTCTCGATCTATCACTACCTGGTGTTCTCCTCGTCCTGGCTTCGTCGTATATGGTGCGTCTGGACCCCTTCCGCCCGACCCGAGCATGGAGCGGGGGGCCCTGGGCCGCGCCTCCCTGGAGACCGGTGGTGGTGCCGCGGGGTCGGGCCTGCACGGTCTGGGCGCCCGAGATGGGCACGGAAAGGATGGGCACAGTGCCCAACAGCAGTTCCTTACCAGCCTCGAACTTATCCCTATCCCTAAGATTGACACGCCAAAAGGCGATGACAATCTTAGGGATGCGCCCTCAAAACATAAGGGAATCCCTAAGATTGGCATCGTGATGAGGAGATGCCCAGCATAGGGATAGGGATATGTTCCAGGCTGGTAAGTTCCTGTTCATTTTGAGCAGGATTCGCTGTCCACGCCGCCGCGGCCTGTGTCCATTTGGGACAGAAGGCCGCCTGCTCAACAGCGGCCGCTGTTGGTTTGGGGCAAGATTAGTTGTTGGGCATTGTGCCCATTCTTTCCGTGCCCATTTCGGGCGTCCAAACACGGGCAGCCAGGGCTTCAGCACGCACGGCGCGTCGCCTGCGGTGGGCTTCGGCCTGCTCTCGGTCCGACGCCTCGGGCTCACAGCGCCCGG
>CAUYUJ010009358.1:417819-452006 GCA_963575745.1 Prorocentrum cordatum | reverse complement strand
ACGCAAACGCACACGCACACGCACACGCACACGCACACGCACGCGCGCGCGCACACGCACACGCACACGCACACACACCCTTTGGCGGCGCGGCCCTTCGCGCAGCGACAGAGCGGAGGAGGTATCAAGGCAGGAAGCGCGCGCGCGGACTGGAAGCGCCCGAGCCCTCGAAGACCGCTTTGGGTCTCGCAGCCGCCGTCAGCCATGCAGTCGGACCGAGGTGTAAGACCCAGGTCATGTCGGGGAGGGTGCCTAGTCGGGAGCGGAAAAGAGGGGGGTGATGACTAGGGGGGGGGGGATTTCATGGCGCGGGCCATGATATTTCCCCAGATTTCATGGCGCCTCGCCTTATTTCATTACGTCCCAGGCCCCCCCGCTGGGCCGCGCACGTGCCGCCGGTCATGATCTGCACCCCCCCCTCTTGGACACCCCCCTCGTGGCCGCTCCCGACCTGGTCTTTGTGTTTCGTGGGCCTTCCCGTGCATCCTGGGGAGGGTACCCCGGGATGCTCTGCGTGTCTTGGCCGACGGAGGGCCTCGTTGCTCCTGAAGTCTGCTCTTCTGGCCCAGGTCCGACGGCAAGCCATCCGAAACGCACACACACACATACACATTGTTCATCTCTAAGTATTCGAAGGTTCTTTGGTCTGGTTTTTTAGGGGGGCCAGGGTCCTTTCGTTTCTAAGTGTCCCATCCTGGGCCTCTTCCTGGCCACCAGGGGGCCAGGAACAATCAGAAGCGAGCACAGTCAGAAATGAGCACGATTAGACATGAACGACGTGTACACGTTCACACACATGCACACGCATTCATTTGGGAAACGAAGAATGACATGAACATAACAACTCGGAGGTCCGCGCGGAGTTCCCGCATCGGCGGTCGGGCCCCCTGGCGGCTCTGGTGTCGCCCCTGGCGCGCTCCGCGCGCCAGGGAGGGGGGTCGAGCGCCGTTCCGAGAAATCCGCGCCGACCTCCGAGTTCTTATGTTTATGTAACTTTTCTTGGCATCGCTCGGACGTGTGCATTCTTCCTTCGGCGAGGACCATCGAGGAGCATCCTTGGTCATTTGTCGAAAAAACCACGCACGAAACCGAAAAAAAGCACAGGGGAATGGACGTCCGAGCGATAGCGAGTTTTTGTTCCCCTAATTCACACGCGCACACACACACACACGCACACGCGCGGACATGCACACAGCCACGCCTGCACACGCGCGCTCCCCGGCGGCGCGGGGCCGCGGGCCGCCTCCTCGCGCCGCGCGCGCTCTCCGCTTTTTCTCGCCGCGCTCCGCGGGCGCTCCGCGGGCACCGGCGCGGGGAGGCGGAGGGGGACGAGGCTTCAGTCAATCAGAGCGTGAATTACCTACCCCGCTTTCGCTTCCAGGCAAAACCAAGTCACACCACGCGCCTCCTCGTCAAGGGGCCTGACCAGTACAAGCCGTAATTTGGCATCGCTTGGTATCTCTTGGAAGCGAGGGTGGTCAAAAGCGAGGTAGCTTTGTTTTTCCCCCTAGTCAACCCGCATAGTAAGGATTGACAACCCTCCCAAGGGTACCCTTACATCCTTGCCTCCTCGGCCCAGCCTTGGCCACTTTCGTTGGCCGCGCCCCGCTCGGAGAGCTTCGAAAGGGGCGTCCAAGGCCCTTGCATCATTATAGCGCATCCTTCCTGTGCGGGC
Organism: Prorocentrum cordatum; assembly: GCA_963575745.1. Classification (NCBI taxonomy): domain Eukaryota; class Dinophyceae; order Prorocentrales; family Prorocentraceae; genus Prorocentrum; species Prorocentrum cordatum. Next base: position 450,331 of record CAUYUJ010009358.1, on the reverse strand, counting down.
TTACTGTAAGTCGGGCCTGTGCCTCTACAGGAGGAAGATTCAAAGATGGTTAAAAAAAGTAGTCCGGGGATGATTGTTTGACCATTTTTGAGTTTGTTTTAAACATGTGTTTGGACTATGTCTTATCTTTCATCCAAAATTCCCCCGTAGGGGGACAGGCCCGACCTAAGACGAGGCGGGCAGGCTGAGAGAACCCGTGCGGGCGCGCTTGTGCCAGCGGCAACTTGCGTCCAAGAAGCGGTAGATGTCGGGGGAGGAGCGGGTGCCCTTGCCGCTGCCCTCTTCCTTCGCGCTACCTTTTCGGGGTCTCCTGGGAGGCCCTCGTCGCCACCGCTGGAGTCGCCTCGAACTGCTGTCCAGGACGCAACCCAGGAGAGGTCCGGGGTGGGGAGGAGTAGCGGTATCGGTGCCTTTTGGTTTCCGCAGAGATCCCGCGCACAGGCGTTGTTGTTAGCGGCAGCTTGAGTCCCAGAAGCGGTCTATTCAGCCGAGGGACGCATCGGAGCCGAATTGGGGCCCACAGGACACAAGGAGAGGGGGGCGGGTGAGAGGAGGAGGCGGAAGCCGCTGGCGGCGGGGCACGCTCAGATTGTGAACATGTTTCTACGTGTGTGCCCGAGCTCGTTGCACTTGTGCTGCGCCGTTAATTATCTGTTTTCCCGTGCGCTGTGCCCCAGCCTCGTTCACACCGCTCTCTGGACTTTTCATTGCGGGCCGCGAATCAAAAAAGTGTGTGCCCGAGCTCCTGTACAAGGCGTCCCTGTGCAAGCACGTCGGCTCCGGCACCGCCCGATCCCGAGGCGTTGCCTCCTCCTGGCCTTGCCGTGAGGCCGCCCTCCTCCTGCCCCCCCCCTCTTTGTTGATTCGAGCTCCACGCGGCCCGCTCAGCTTCGACCGGAAGGGGTGCGCTCTCGACCCGCGAATCAAAAAAACAAGTGTGTGCCCGAGCTCATTGCACCATGCGGTAAGAGTAGAAGTTTTGCTGGCGCGCAGCTTTAGCGACGGCGTACTGCTACTTAGTGGCGCTGTGCCGTCTTCCTCGCTGGTCCGATTGGGATATGCTAGACGCATCCTTTATCATTAAATGATGAAGGATGCGCGTGCGCGTGACGCCGTCGCGCGCACGCGCACAGGCACAGGATAACCTCTCATCAGCGAAGATCTTGTGTCTTCCCGTATCACGCAGCGGCCGGCGCAGACCTCGGGCGAGCCGCGGGGAGCGCTGGTTGAGCCACGTAAGCAATCCTTTCTGCGCTGGGGCAAGAGCGACGAGTGACGAACACCGCTTCAAAGGATAGGCAGTCTCGTAGCCACATGCTGTCACAACAACAAATATACGGCTCCACATCTGCATGGATTCGAAAGTGAGGTCTCACAGTGCAAGCGCACAGCTATACACGCCCGCGCGCTCATAACACTGCGAGCACGAACGGCTTGTTTTCTTCATCGGCGAGGTGACGACGCCTTCACGATGCGCCGGGCGGGGTCATGCTCAGGCGAGCTACCAACTGGCGTAGCAGATGGGTGGACTGGATGTGGGCAGCCACATGCAGCAGCAGAACCGCACAAACGGGGAGCACGCGGAAAAGGCCGAACGGCTCATGCAATGCAATGCAATGCAATGCAATGCAATGCAATGCAAGGGTTGGGTCGAGGAAAACAAGCAGCGGCGGCGTTGCGCAGCCCATCTGTAAGGGCGCGCCGCAGCATAAAAGCTAGCAAGCAGGAAAGGAGCGGCGAAGTGGTGGCCGAAGCCCGGCATGCGCTGCAAGGACGGCCGCCCCAAGACACGATCATACACACATTACTCTTCCCGACGTGGCGAAAAACATTCACCAGGAACGCAGCTAGGGGCCAGGTTAGCAGCTAGCACAGCTGGGCCACCGTGTCTGAGAGCGCGCACCAGACGGGTGGCCCCAGCGAGAGCCAGGCGAAAAGCGAAACCACCAAACAGCCTAGATAGGTGCGTGCGAGAACGCGAGACGCGGAAGCAGAAGGCGGAGCGGTCGTAAACGGGGGTCTCCCCGGGGGGCAGTGAAGGTTGTGGAAGCGTGGCGGCAAGGCAAGAATGCGCCGAATCCATCGGGAGGGCCCAGCAAGTGATGACGTGTGATTTACGAAAAAACTCACACAGTTCAATCAACACATTCACGAATCACACATATATATATATATATATACACGCGTATTACCAACACAACCTCTGGTCTAACCAGAGCGCTCGTGTGTCAATCCGCTCGCGGCGCACAAAGCCAAATCCAGCGAACACACACCCATCTAGTCACTAGAATGTGTTCGTCAACTGCCAGTGTAGCCACGACTAGTCTCCAGCGCGCACATTTGTTCCTTTTGTCGCGGTGGTGAAGCAACCTCCAGTGCAGCGACGACGGGCCCCTTTCTTGAGCTAGTTGACCAGCTTGTGTGCAGCGACCGCGCTCGAACATGTTCACCACATACACTGGCACGCAATGTTCCCCAGCTCTTTCCGTCGAGCGGCGCCGCATCCGGGCCGGGCGTCGCGCTGGAAAGTCCCGCGCGCGGGCAGGCTCACCATGGACGACGCGGACGCGGGGAGGCTCCGAACCGGCCCTGGCAGCTACCTCCATCAGATGCCCGCGGTGATGACGCTGAACACCCCGATGGCGCGCGGCAGTTGCTAACCTAGGGCCTAGGGGAACAACAAGTGACATAAACATGAAGACTCGGAGGTCCGCGCGGATTTCTCGGATCGGCGCTGGGGCCCCCTAGCGGCGCTTCTGGCGCCGCTCCTGGCGCGCTCCGCGCGCCAGGGAGGGAGGTCCAGCGCCGATCCGAGAAATCCGCGCGGACCTCCGAGTTTTTACGTTTATGTCACATTTGGTTCCCTTATAACCCCACCCAGTCCGTCCACTCCTCACGTCTCGATCCCTCCTCACCTCGCCTCTCTTGCTCTCAGCTCTGCGGCACGCCTTGGCCAGCCTCCTCAGGGCGCCCCTTCCCTTCGCGCCATGCCTCCGCGCCATCGCCGCTGTTCTTATGTCGGGCATGTGCCTCTTCAGGAGGAGCATTTCAAAAATAGTGGAAAATAGTAGCCCGGAAACGATGTGTTTGTTATTTTCAACTATGTTTCAATATTTTCTGGCCTTGTCCAGAATTCGTCCCCCAAGTCCGCCTGTAGGAGGACATGCCCGACCTAATCGTGTCGGCACGAACGAAATGGGTACGGAAAGAATGTGTACAATGCCCAACAGCAGTTCCTGTTCATCTTGAACAGGATTCGCTGTCCACGCCGCCGCGGCCTGTGTCCAGACGAGACAGAAGACCGCCTGCCCAACAGCGGCCGCTGATGGTTTGCGACAACATTTGCTGTTGGGCATTGTGCCCATTCTTTCAGTGCCCATTTCGGGCGTCCAAGTCGTAGTCCCCCGCTGGCTTCTCTCTCCGAGTCCTCCCTGGCTGTTGGCCGGGTCTGCCACTACTGCTGTGGATGTCGCTGCCCGGGGCGAGCTGGCCCCCCGCCCTCGCGCGCTTCCGCCTCCTGTCTGGCGCGCGCGGCCCCCCTCGAGGCACGTGCTCGTCACCGCGTGCCCTTGCTCTTCTGGTCCTCATCATCACGATTATCACCACTCACCAAACCACCCCAACCCAACCCGAAGGCCTCCATTTGCCCTCCATTTCCAGTGTGGGGGGGGTCGGGGAGTATTGTAAAAACATGGAACCCGTACCCCCCCAACCCGAAATTCGGGTCAAATTCGGGTCTTCGGGTTGGGTTGGTGTGGTCTGGTAGGTAGTCAGATTCTCGCTACGGGGGATCCTGGGCGGGGGCCTCGCGCGGCGCGCAACCTGTGGTAAGATCCAACATCTGGTCCACACGTCCGCCGTGTAGGATATGAGCCGACGCTCGCGCGGCGATGTCCCAACGTAGGTCCGATGCGAATCCGATGTGCAGCCGACGTGAATCCGACGTGACTCCGATGTAGTTCCGACGTGGATCAGGTGTAAGCTGGGTCTCCAGTTGTTGCCGCGCGGGGCCTCCAGGATCTTCTTCGTGACATATCGTTCTCCCTCTCCCCGCCCATGGGGGGCGACGGAGTCGGGCAGGGCTACCACAGGTACAAGTAGTGCTGGAGCGTCCAGGAGCACTCTCAGAGCGTTCCGGAGCGCTGTGAGGAAGCCGCAACGCCCACACATCCTCGAGGACCGACGGATCTCCGAGATTCCCGCTGTGTTCTGCCACGCGCAGGAGGGGGGTAGGGGGACAGGGGGAGGCTGCTCAGAAAGGCCCCATACTTCTCAGCAGGCGCAGACCTGATCGACAGATTTCTGGCCAGCTCCGTCGAAGGAGCAGCCTCCTTCCAAAAGGCCTTCCCCCCTCCCCCTGGCCCCCTGTGCGCGCCGCCACTGGAGCGACGCAGAAGAGCGGGGTCGTCTGGAGACGGCGACGACGCGAACGACGAAGAAGGAGGAAGGATGGCGACGCCGACGACGACTACGACGAGGGAGGAGGGAAGACGACGACGACGACGACGAAAACGACGACGACCACGACGACGGCGACGAAATAGGAGGGACGACGACGAGACGCCGACGACGGACGACGACGACGACCGGCATTGGTGCGCAAGCTGCTCACGTAGGGCAGCGCGTATGCCCCCTCGTCTCCAAAAGGCGGCGTGCCGCGCTCGCGGCCGGCGTAAAAGCCACCGAGCAAGGTCGCTAGTTATGCCATCTCGCGTGAGACCCGTGCCGCTTCAGGGGCGGAAGAAGGATAAGGATGTGGACGTACCCATCGGTCGTAGAAAGTAGGTATTTTTGGATTCCCAGATTCCAATCTACTTTCAGCGCCTTCCTACTTCAATGATCGAGTGGCTTCACCTCTTCCGTCCTCTTTAGGGGGCGAGCGGACACACAACCTACTTTCAACGCCTTCCTACTTCATGTTTCTACGTACTTCTTCCGACCGATGGGTACATGGATCCACGTTGGTTTCGAGAGTACGCATTGCGCAAACGCTCGTATCGCGCGGCCGGTCTCGCGGACTGGGGGGCCGTCTTCATGTGTGTTGGCTGGGTGCCCTGACCCGAGTTACCCCTGATGATGTGGGGCTCTGGGCGCCCGAATTATCCGGGGTAGCTCGGGTCCGGGGTAACTCGGGTTCGGATTCCCGAAAAACGAACCCGAGTCAACCCTGACCCGAGTTGCCCCTGATGATGTGGGGCTCCGACATGCTTCGAGCCGGCCCGATCCCAGCGGGCCCCGCGGGGCCCGAAGCCGGGCGCAACAACAGCGCCCCCGGCTCGAAAACAAAAACGCTGCAGCGTATCAGCGCTGCGAGGGCCGCCGAGGCCGGGCCGCCCTGGGTCCCCCTCAGACCCTTAAGCCCGTGCCGGCGCGTCCCGGTCCCGCTCGGAGTTCGAGCCCGTCCGATTGGCCGGCTCGATGTTTCGACTACACGTTCGGGGGCGGAAAAGACCCAGACCCCCTCGAGTTATGAAAAAAACACGACGCGAGGTTTTTCATGATTTTCGGCCTTTGGGGGCCCTTACCGGCCCTTGGGACCGTCAAAAAACGACTCAGGACGAAAAACCGGTCCCGGGGAATGGGTCTGGACCTTTGGGGGTCGACGTCATGAAAAATTCATGACGTCGGGGGTCTGGGGAGGGGGGTGATGACTACCGGGGGGGTGGATTGCATGGCGCGGGCCATGATCTTTCCTCAGATTTCATGGCGCCTCTTCTTATTTCATGACGTCCCTGGTCCCCCCCGCTGGGCCGCGCACATGCCGCCGGTCATGATGTGCACCCCCCCTCTTGGACACCCCCCTCTTGGCCGCTCCCGATACGCGTAAGAGTGACCTGTCGCCGGAGTGACCTCTGGTGCGGGCACGGTGGGGTCCCCCCATCACCGATTGCGATGCGATAGTAGCGTCTGGCGCGCCGGAGTTTGGTCCCCCCCCAAAAGCCGCGCACCAAAGGTCACTCTTACCTATTACCCAGGGTCACTCCTGCGTGCAGTCGAATGTTGAGTGCTCCTTCTCCCTGCCGGCCACCAGTCATCGAGGACAAAAGAGCCAGCCCCGAATCTTGAAATGCGGTGGGGGCGTTCGCTAGGGAATGTGCCCTGGAGGCTGCAGGCCCTAGAGGATTCCTTCTTCTGATGAGGGTGGCAGTGGTAGCCGTGGCCGGTGCACGATTGGAGTCCCACTGGTATTCAGACCCTGGATCCCGTGTCTAAGGTTATGATGTTCCAACCTATCTTAGCCTTGATCGCCAGAAAGAACTTCGAGCACCAGAAAAGTACCCACTAATTTTAGGGTTTTCACGTGTCGGGCCCTGGGAGACACTCGTCCGACACTGTTTCGACACTTTTTCGATACTCTTTTGGCACTTTTCCGGGTGCTCGAAATGATTTCTGAGATGTGGCCCTTAAGTACGATGGGAGCAACAGAAGTCTAAGGATTCCTTGCCCACTGCCCCTCGCCTGGCCTTCCTCGGAGCAGGCTGCTCTGAAAAGCTGCGCTCGGAACGCCGGAGGCCTTCCGAGCCTCGTGCAGAGGCCCGCCCCCCCCCCCCCCCCCCCTGCATTCCCCCCTGGGCGCGCCGCCGAGTCTCTCCGTGCTGTCCCCCCTCCCGGGGCTCTCTCCATGCCCCCCGCCCCCCACCGTAGCCGTGCCGCGCCATCATGGAGAGGATGTGGGCGTGCGGCGCGGCCCGGCCAGGCCATCTACGGCGACGAGTTCGGCCTGGCGAACATGAGGCGGGCGCGCGGCAACGCGACGCCCGAGCTGCAGAGCGCGGAGGAGACCGGTGGCGGCTGCCTCGGCGGGCGGAGGTCGTGTCGGGTCTGCGGCTGCGGAGCGGGGGGCGCGGGGGCGCTGACGCTGTGTGTGTGTGTGTGGCAGGAGGTCGGAGAGGGTCGACAGGTGAGCGCCAGTTGACGAAGGTTGAGGATGTGGTGGCCCACGCTGTTTGCGCGTCCGTCGCGAGGCCGATGTCGTCAGCCATACCGGAGAAGACCATTTGGATCCAGCATCCGTTTTTTTTTGTGACATTCAGCTGCCTGCAGCAAGCGCAGCGCCCAGCCGAGGTGCTGGTTCAGTTTTCTGAGCGGTAATATTGCTCGAGGAGGGCAGAGGTAGCCGTGACGTTTGCGGCCTCGTGCCCCGATTCTTGCGGGAGCCGTCGAATACGGCACGTGTTTCGGCTTTGCGTCGGGGTCTCTCTCCTCATGTTCGCCGTGTTCGTCGTGGTCGTCGTCGTCATAGTCGTCGTCGTCGTGGTTATCTTCGTCGTCGTCGTCGTCGTCTTCCTTCGTTCCCCTCTTCTGTCCTGCTCCTCTCTTGCCTCCTCTTTTGGGCGTCTTTGGGACTTCTCGGGACCGCCGGGGGCATTTCCGTAGTACCGCCGCCTGGTATAAGGGGCTATTGCGCGCGATAGGAGCGTTGTACATACAGAGTGTGTGTGTGTGTGTGTTTGTGTTCGTTTGGCTTGCCTGTCTGGCATCGAGCACAATCTGTGCACACGTGGGGGAGAAACGCGATGTTTCCTGGTTCAGGTGAGTTACGCTGGATATGCAGAGCCGAGTGAAGCTAATTCAAGGCCGATGTTCAGGGCACTGGCAGAGCAAAGCCAGACTTGTCGCCATCCACCTGAAAGAGGCAAATGCTGTGTGTGTTCTAAAGTATGGCTAGTGGGGTTACTAAACCATCTCTGGACACATCCGCGACACGTTAACCGGAGCTAGGCGGGCATATAAAAAGCATGTGCAAGGCACCAGATTGAAGAGTTGTTTGCATGGTTTATGGGCACTCAACTCATTGCCGACAGCACGGTGACGGATAAGTCAAAATGGGCCCACCCATGCGTGGCAATTGCGTTTAAGGTAAACGTCGTCTGGCGCACCTACGCGACAAAATGAGGCAGTCGTGTGCGATGTCGGCCAGTATCGGCCAGGCTGGACTTGCTGGGACCGTCTTGAGACAGCGCATGCTAAGCGCATTCAACGACATCGTAACCATGCCCAGGTCAGTGCAGCGCTTCTAAGGCGAGCTTGAATACGCTAGTAGCTTGCTATGGCGGCCCAAGCTAGATAGATCGTAATGTCGAAGCTAGCCGAAGCAACGGCAGGTCCGGCAAGGCTGGCATAGGCTGGGCAAAGTTGGCCACCATATGATTACACCAGCTATAGGATGTGTTCGGACATGTATGTCAGGGGTTGGGATGCACAGCCAGGTCATGCGATGCGTTGCGAAGCAATGCGAAGCAGATTTGCCAGCATCGGGGCCGACGTTCAAGCTAAGAAGTAGTCGGAGTGAGGGTTGTCTGTTGACGCGAACCCAATTCAAGGCACATGTGTGTTGGCTGGGACGGGGCGAGCAACCCTCGCTTCGTTTATATTGTCTTCCTGTGCACAGTACAACAGCTACGGTACGAGAACCTACGATTACTTCTCCCTGCGTGTTTATATCAGACGCGTGTTCGCTGGGCTGCCCAATCACTCCTATTATATCCCATGGGATTCGGGTGCCAACAGGGTCTTACCCCACGCTAATCCTTCTTCGTATGAATATGAAGCTATAGACCAACCTGAACTGCGCAATTTAGTGGTCGCGAACTGTTTGGTGTGATTCGATATTTGGGACATCTCCTGGGCATCTGGCCCGTCACGTCCTCTGACTTCGACGTTGTTGCGAGCACGTTGGGTTCAGGCACGCCCTTGAAGCGCCAAGACTCGCAGTGAAGTTATGTCAAGTCGTGTGCCTGGGCCCAGACGCATTCTCTAACCCTTGTGTCGCTCACACTTGCATGAGCCTTGGTGCACTCCACTACCTGCTCAGGGCACCGAGGCGGATATCCATCTGCAATCTGCTTGTTGAGCACGCGATCCAAGCCACCTCCGTTCACCAGTCCGTTCATCCATGTGTTTGTTTGCTGCCCCTTTTTAAGGTGAACGCCCATGCATGTGCCATTCGCTTTTGTCTATTTGCTTGCTTTCTCTCGCTCTCTCTCTCTCTCTCTCTCCCTTTGTCTACCATTAGGTTTCTCTCTATCTCTAACACTATTTGTGTCTCTCTCTCTCTGTCTTGTGTTAGTTCTCTCTCTCTCTCTCTTTCTCTCTCCCTCGTCCCTCATCTCACTTCCGTACTCGAACCATTCTGGACGCCTCGTTTCCTGTAGGCTTCGCTGTGTTGCCTCGCACACATGACACGCTGCATACGTATTCTTATATATATTTGTGTGTATGTATAATATACACAGACAATGACACGAGCGACGGAAGAAAACGGGTCGTCTTCGCCGACCTGGGTGTGTAGGCTGCCCGCGGAAGTCCGGGCGTAAGCTCCTTCTTCTACACGCGGTGTGCCACGCTGGCGGCCCGCGTAAGCCAACGCGTCAGGTCGCCATGCCATCTTGCGTAAGGCCCGCTTCTTTTCGTTGCTCACATGTGTACAACACATGCATACAAGCGTGTATACTGATAAGGGCCTATAGCCCCAAGTGCAGCCACCAGGTACTAATTGGTACGGCGCGGCCCTCTTGAGCCTCCAGGACGGCCCCAGGTTGCCACAAGATGCCCCCCGGAGCGCCTCAGGGGAGCAACAAGGCGATCCAAGCACCCCGCAATGGCCCAAGAACGCTGAGCAATTGCCCGACATAGTTTCAAGACGCTCAAGAAACCCCCAAGAGAGTCCAAAAGACACCAACGAGGACCTCAGAGGCAAACGCATAGATGTTTGCGTTCTTGCTGGTTCGTGCTTCCAGCAGCAACGCCCCAATGGACCCCAAGGATCGCTCCAAGACGGCTCCAGACACACCCAGGGAAGCCCCAAGGCGGCCCAAGAGGGCAAAATAGCCGAAGAGCCCGCCAAGAAGGCTCCCGCGACCGCCAGCAGGCGCCCAAGATCCGCCCAGAACCCCCCAAGAGGTTCCCGACAGCCCGCCGAGAGGCTGGCCCCGAGAGGGGCCCCGGCCCGGGAGGGGCCCCCGAGACTGCCCGAGAGGACCCCGAGAGGCGAGCCCGTAATGGGGCCCCAGCTCTCGTCTTATCGGGTAGCGGAGGCCCCAGGGGCAAGTGTTTATGAATTTCTAGGGGCGCTGCTCCCCTGACGTCCCCGGGGGTGCGTTCTGACCCGGATGGCCAGGCGAACCCAGCGGTGGTGATAAGGGCTTCCCAGGAGGGAGGAAGACGGGCGAAGGGTCGCGGTACGGGCATTTCTGTTTCTCAGGGTGTGCGCAGGGGTCCGCACGGTCGATGTGGTTCCCTCCAGGGGCGCGTCAGGGGCAGCGCCTGCGCCGCGCTTCCTGGCCCGGGCGTGCAGACGAGGCCCAGGCTCCGCCCGCAGTTCGGCGGGGGCCCTGTCCACGTTCGGCGGGGACTCCAGCCGGGCTCGGGCAGGCCAATTCGAAGCATACCCCCAGCCCTGTGCTTGGGATCACCTCGCCTCGATGCCGATCTGAGGGTTCCCCTCAGTTTCTGCGAGCACGTCCCCGAGATGGTCCCCGCTTTTTGCTCGCCCATCTGAGGGATAATGGAGGAAAACGATTAATAAATGGCCGGTGGTCGTGTTCACGCGGCGGCGCCCGGGATGACGATTAGAAAAAGCCGGCCGCGGGCTGGAAAACGAATTGTTTTGATCGTTCTCCTCCAGACAGAAAATCATGCAGAAACAGCAGAAAGCTATGTTTTTATTTGAATCGTTCTCTGCCATTTTTTATGAATCGTCATCCCGCATTATCGGGGGAGCGTAAGACCCGGGTTTGCCAGGACTCGGGTTCGCATCGTTTTTTGACGACCGCGCCTCGGATTTTGGCGAGGAGGAGTTTCATGGGATGTCTGCAGCGGGAGGCCTCGTCAAAATGCAGGCTCGGCCTCGTCATTTTTTTGACGACGTCGTCGGGGATTTCCGAGTCCCCTGTACCCAGGTCTTACGTCCCCCTGACATTAGGGATCAGTTCGAGGCCGGTCAGCAGGACCTTCGCACCCGATCGTGGGCGCCTGGACGTCGCGGGCGCGGCAGGGGCGGGAGCCGCACGCGCGCGCTGCGGGCGAGGCCGGGTTAGGGGCCGGCGGGTGTCCGACCGAGGAGGAGGAGGAGGAGGAGGAGGAGGAGGAGGAGGAGGAGGAGGGGGAGGAGGAGGAGGAGGAGGAGGAGGAGGGAGAGGAGGAGGGGGAGGAGGAGAGGAGGAGGAGGAGGCAGTGAACGGCGGTGCAGTGAACGGCGATGCAGGTTTCGGTGTTGCAGGCGGGGGTGGTTCGTGGCCGACGCACCTGTAGGAATAGCTTCGTCGCGTGGTCCTAAAAATTGTTTGTTCTGCGCGAGTTCGGCGTCGCAGAAAGCAGATTCACAACATCGCCGTTAACCAGCATGGCCGTTAGCGCGGCCCTGGGACAAGGAGCCGTGACAGAGGCGACGTGCGTGCGGCGAGAAGAAGGGAGGCCCACATCCATCGTCTTGAAAGAGTCGCCATAGATCTGTCCTACCGTTTTGGCATCTGTAGGCAGTTTCTGAGACCCGGGGCCGTGAAGCGACAATACATTACGAAAAAACAGCGTTGTTGGGTAAGGGACGGAATCGTCGTGCAGGAGTAGGAAGCGGGCAGGAGGAGTGAGGAGGGGGAGAAGGGAGGAGGAGAGAGGGGTTCGTAGAAGGACTACCTGCGCGTGTTCGTGCCATGTCTTACGTCATACCCCTCCCACCCATCCCTCCCGATTCTTCTCATTTGTTAGATCAGCCGACAGGTACCATAGCAGACTTAGAACCTCCAAACTAACCCATCGTATCATGCGCAATCAGAAAACGGGAGTTGCGTACACTGGAGGGGGAGGAGGCGGACGAGCAGGAGGACGAGCAGAAAGAAGAGGAGTTGGAGGAGAAAGTAGGAGGACGAGGAAGAACAGCAGCAGCAGGAGCAGAATGAGGAGAAGCGGGAGGAGCAGGATTACTAGTGACAGGCGGAGGATAGGGAAAGCAGCGGGGCGACAGCAATGCGAAAGGATTTGGATCCAGCAATGTGCAATGTGGCGTGCGCTCCAGCGGGAGTGCCATTCCGAGGTACGGGAACAACGAGTCGATCCTAACATGAGGCCCATGCTGTAGCGGGAGCGCCATTTGAGGCACCGAAGCCGTTCCGATTAAACATAATCATAGGACATCCATGGTTGAGATCATGTGTGTGCAACACAATACGCAGAGGGGGACGGGCCACTCCCTGGCGTTTTTTTCTCGGGGGAGGGAGGGGGGTGCAGCGTTTCTATTGAATCATTGTGGAGGGAGGGGGGGCGGAGAGAAGGAGCGAGGGATCGAGCTTTTTTGGCGCATGCGGATCTTATTCGGTAAACGGGGGGCCTCCGCGAGACTCGAGACATCTGGAGACATCTGGAGGACCACACTGCGTTGGGGGGTGGGAACACTGTTAACAGTATTGGAAGAGTCGGGGGGGTGAAGAGAGAGAGAGAGAGAGAGATAGCGAGAGCGAGAGAGAGAGAGAGAGAGAAAGAGAGGGAAGGAGGAGGAGGAGGAGGACAGGTAGGAAGGTAAGGAGGAGGAGCCAGAGGAGGAAGAAGAGAAGGCCGAGGAGGAGGGTGAGGACGAGGAAGAGGAAGAGGAAGAGAAGGAGGATAAGGAGTAAGCAGCGCATCGCAGGGAGGGGGGAGGATAAGCTAAGCGCGTTCGCGCCATATCTTACATCCCACACTGCCCGCATATCTTGTCCCATCGCGTTGTTATTCCCCAGCCATCCTGTGGTGTTGGGTCCTCGTTTTGAAGAGACGGTCCTCGCGTTCACTCCGCGTCCCGCTGCCCCCTCCCTCCTCTCATAATCAGCATCATCATCATCATCATCATCATCAGCATCATCAGCATCATCACCATGACCATCAGCATCATCATCACCATCACCATCATCAGCACCATAAGCATAATCATTACAATCAGCATCACCACGACCATCGTCATCATCATGATCATCATCATCACCATCATCATCAGCATCATCATCATCATCATCATCATCACCATCAGCATCATCATCATCATCATCATCATCAGCATCATCGTCGTCATCCGATTCAGTGCACCTCTCTCACGCTTCGTGGCCCCATAGGGAGCTCCACCGAAGGTCCATCCATATACCAGCGTGCGCATGCGCCAGCCGCACTAATTTCGGCACACACCCCACACGGTCCGTAGCCCCATAAGGGAGTTCCCCACCGAATGCCCCAGTGGTTGCGTTCGCATGCGCCCGCAGCACCCATTTCAGCACACCCCTCACACGTTTCGTGGCGACATCAGGGAGCTCCATCGAAGGCCCCAGTGGTTGCATTCGCATGCGCCCGCCGCACCCATTTCGGCACACCCCTCGCACGTTCCGTGGCCCCGCAGGGGGCTCCACTGAAGGCGTTGGTGGCTGCGCTCGCATGCGCCCACCGCACACATTTCGGGACACCCATCACATATTTCGTGGGCCCATAGGGACCCGAATGCCCTAGCGGCTGCGTTCGCATGCGCCCGCCGCGCCCATGTCGGCACATTCTCACACGTTTCGTGGCCCCGTAGGGAGTTCCAACGAAGGCCGCAGTGGCTACGTTCACACGCGCCCGCCGCACCCATTTCGGTACACCCCTTGCACGTTTCGTGGTCCAACAAGAGGTTCCACTGAAGGCCCTGGTGGCTGCGTTCGCATGCGCCCGCCGCACCCTTTCCGGCACGCCACTCACACGTATCGTGGCCTCGGGGCTCAAGCCACGGCTTCAGTGGTTGTGGTCGCATGCGCCCGCCGCACTTTTTTTCGGCACACCACTCACACGTTTCGTGGCCGCGCAGGGAGCTCAACCGACGGCCTCAGTGGTTGCGTTCGCATGCGCCCGTCGCATTTTTTTCGGCACACCCCTCACACGTTTCGTGGCCGCGCAGGGAGCTCAACCGACGACCCCAGTGGCTGCGTTCGCATGCGACCGCCGCGCCCTTTTTCTGCACTTCCTCACACGTTCCGTGGCGCATAGGGAGCTCCACTGAAGGCCCCAGTGGTTGCGTTCGCATGCGCCCGCCGCACCCATTTTGGCACACCCCTCACACGTCCCGTGGCCCCGCAAAGGGGCTCCATTGAAGGCCTTGGTGGCTGCGCTCGCATGCGCCCACCGCACCCATGTCGGCACACCCCTCACACGTTTCGTGGCCCTGTAGCGAGTTCCACCAAAGGCCTCAGTGGTTGCGTTCGCATGCGCCCGACGCACCCGTGTCGGCACACCCCTCACACGTTTCATGGCCCCATGGGGAGACCCACCGAAGGCCCCAGTGATTGCGTTCGCGTGCGCCCGCCGCACCCTTTTCGGCACACCCCTCACACGCTTCGTGTCCCCACAGGGGGCTCCATTGAAGACCCCAGTGGTTGCGTTCGCATGCGCTTGCCGCACCTTTTTTTTCGGCACACCCCGCACGCGTTTTGTGGCCCCGCAGGAGTTCCCACTGAAGGCCCCAGTGGCTGCGTTCGCATGCGCCCGCCGCACCCATTTCGGCACACCCATCACCGATTTCGTGGCCTTATACAGGCCCAAATGCCCTAGCGGCTGCGTTCGCATGTGCTTGCGGCACCCATTTCAGCACACCCTTCACACGCTTCGTGGCCCCATAGGGAGTTCCACCGAAGGCCCCAGCGGCTACGTTCACATGCGCCCGCCGCGCCCATTTCGGCACGACCATCACATATGTCTTGACCCCACAAGGGGTTCCACTGAAGGCCCCAGTGGCTGTGTTCGCATGCGCCTGCCGCACCCTTTTTTCGGCACACCCCTCACACGCTTCGTGGCCTCGCAGGGAGCTCAACCGACGGCCTCAGTGGCTGTGTCGCATGCGCCCGCCGCACCCTTGTCGGCACACCTTTCACACGTTTCGTGACGTTCTAAGAAGCTCAACCGAAGGCCACAGCGGCTGCACCCGCATGCGCCCGACGCACCCGTGTCGGCACAGCCCTAACACGCCTCGTGGCCACACAGGGAGCTCCACCAAAGGCCCCACTGGCTGCGTTCGCATTTGCCCGCTGCACCTATTTCAGTACACCCTTCACACGCTTCGTGGCGACATCAGGAGCTCCACTGAAGGCCCCAATGGCTGCGTTCGCATGCGCCCGCCGCTCCCATTTCGGCACACCCCTCACGCGTTCCGTGGTCCCGCAGGGAGTTCCACCGAAAGCTCCAGAGGCTGCGTTCGCATGCGCCCGCCGCGCCCATGTTGGCACACCCCTCACACGTTTGTGGCCCCACAGGGAGCTTCACCGAAGGCTCAGCAGGTTGCCTTCGCATGCGCCCGAGGCAACAATTTCGGCAAACCAGTAAGACGTTTCGTGGCCTCACAGGGATTCCCGCCAAAGGCTCAAATTACCTCGGTCACATGGTTTCGCCGCACCGATGACGGCACACCCCTCACACGTTGCATGGCCACATAGGGAGCTCCACTGAAGCCACCGCTTTTGGCACATCGCTGACACGTTTCGTGGTCTCATAAGAAGCTCCACGAAAGGCAATTGTGTCTGCGTTCGCATGGGCCCGCCGCACTCATGTCGGCATTCCCCTCACATGCTTCGTGGCCCCACACGAGCTCCACCGAAGGCCCAAGTGACTGCATTTGCACGCGCCCGCCGCACCAATTTCGGCACACCGCTCCCACCCCATAGGGAGCTCCAGCGAAGGCCCCAGTGGCGATGTTCGCATGCGTCCACCGCACCCATTTTCGGCTCTTCGCTCACACGCTTCGTAGCCCCATAGGGAGCTCCACCGAAAACGATACCCCCAATCGCGTTATTCACAACTGCTCATGATTGGGTCCTTCGCCTGGTTTGTCGTTTTCTCTCTCTCTCTCTCTGACACTATCTCTCTCTCTCTCCCTTCTCTCTCTTTCTCTTTCTCTCTCTCTCGGTCCCTTTCCTTTTTTCATACATATACACATGCATACATACATGAGCCATTAAAATCCATATTTACATGAAAGCCAAGCTGAATAAATAGCCCTCCCCCGCCTGGGGCTCCGCCAACTCCGCTACCATTTCTGGCAAATCTCCTGTACCACCTTCCCGGGCGTCCAAGGGAGCCCCTGGAGAGCCTGAAGATGGCCCCCGAGACAGCCCAAGAGTGCTCCAAGGTTGTCCAAGCCGGCCCCCCGATGGCTCTCCAAGCTTCCCAAAGCAGTCCAGACCCCCCCAAGAGGCTTCCAAGCGCCCCCGAACCCGAAGAGTTCCGGGGAAGCCTCCGAGATGCCAACGTCATTGACAAGACCTTCGGGGAACTCGCGGGTGTCGGAGGGCACCAACTATACACCAACACCGATCCTGGCCAGGATCACCCTGGGCCAGGATCGGTGTTGGTGTATAGTTGGTGCCCTCCCAGGGTGTGCTGCTCTTCACCACCCACCAAATCACCCCAACCCAACCCGAAGGTTCAGATTTACCCTCGATTTCTAGTGGGGGGGGGTCGGGAAACCTCGAAAAAACACGCGTGGAACCCTTACCCCCCCCCCAACCCGAAAATCGGGTCTTCGGGTTGGGTTGGGGTGGTCTGGTAGGTAGTCAGCTCTCTCGCACTTCCGCCCCCGAGATGCTCCCGAGGCCTGCGCAGAGAGGCCCCCTAGAGAGAGCGAGCTGCAGGCCCGGCTCCCGCGGAGGCCTCCCCCCCCCGCGGCGCGACGGGGCCCCGAGAGAGAGGCCGCCTCCAAGAGGGGCGCCCCGCGGCCGGCCGCGGGCGCCCCGCGGAGGCCCAGCAGGCGCCCCGAGCGAAGGACTGCAAAAACAAAAACGAAGGATTGCAAAAAAAAACATGGGTTTTTTGGCAATCCTTGTTTTTTTTTGCAATCCTGGTTTTTTTTTCCAATCCTTCGAACAAAAATGTTTTTTTGTTTTTGTTGCAATCCTTCGTTTTTTTTGCAATCCTTCGCCCCGACGAGCTCCTCGAGGCTTCCAAAAAGAAATCGTTGATTTTCCTTCTGTTTATGTTGGGTTTTCAGCCTGTTCGCCTCTTCAACTGTCCGACGCTCCACGAGGGCCCGAGAAGCCTACAGGACCGCCCCAAAGAGGGCCCCAAGACAGCCCAAGAGGCACACAAGAAGCCCCGGCGAGCTCCCGGGAGCCGCCCCGGAGGCAGCCGGCGCCGAGGAGGGCCCCGGGCGTCGGTTGGTGGTCTCCAAACCAGGTGGTGAGACACCCGGTGGTGACCCCGATTTCTTCCAAAAAATAATTCTGGGTCACCACCGGGTTTGGGGACACGCGGTCGCCACGAGGTTTTGCGTTTCCTGGGCCAGCCAGCGCTCGAAAACCATTACCCAAATCGCCCAAAACTCACCACCGGGTGTTCTCACCACCACGTTTGGGGACCACCAAGTCGGGGGTGGACAGGCCTCCTGCCCCGACGCGTCGATTCAGGAATTGGCCGTTGTCGGCTCGCGAGCGGGCGTCGCGGCCGTCGTTGTTGCGGGTCCAGGTCCGTCGGCTTCGCTTCCAGGCCGCTTTCACTACGGGGAGGTGTACTAAAGGGAGGTGTGTCCACCGCCGAGAGAGGGCGTTAGGAGCTCCCAAGAGGAACGCATCTCAGAGGCGTCTTTGAGCTCTCTCTTGGGGTGCCTGCGCAGGCCTCGGCAGCGCGTCGGAGGCGGCCATGCGAGAACACGAAAAGGTCGTCGTGCTGCCTGGTTTTTGCTTGCAGTGAGGTTGGCCTCTCGAGCGCTTCCCCGAGCTCCCCGGGGGACTCGTGGAGGGCTCTTGGGGCGATCTTGGGGGCCTCCAGCGTCAACTTGAAACACATGATGTTCAATTCCTGTTTTCAAGTTCGCCCATCCATCCCTCCGTTCCCTCCTACCCAGGCTTTGGCGTTCCCCGAGTGCGTTTCCGTTTCCTCCATCCCTCGTTGTCCGTTCTTTTTGCTCTCTCTCTCTCTCTCTCTTTCTCTCTCTCTCTCTCTCGCTGTTGGTTCTCCTCCGTCTCCCGTTCCACATCCTTCTCTTTCCTCTCCTCCTCCCATCTTTCCTTTCCGCCTTCCTCCCCCCGCATCCCTCATGCGTGTTTGCCTCCACCATCCCTCATCCTCATCTGTCCGTTACTCCTTCCTCCCTCCGCCACCTTCACCCAGCATCTTGCCCCACTGAGTGGTATATAAGAGGCCCAGATTGGAACGGGATCCCTCAAATCCAGTTTTTTTCAGGCCGACACCATTCGACATTTCGAGCCCAGACGCCAAGAGCTCCGGAGAGACCCCCGAGGCGCGCCCAAGAAGTCCCAAGAGACCACCAGGAGACCCCCACCAAAAACCGAAGAGACCCCACCCCAAGAAACCCCCAAGAGCCCCCCAAGAACGCCCCTCAAAGGCATCCAAGGCATCATCGTTTCCCTAGGCTGTTTGGAGTTCGTGGGCGTCCCCCCATCGAATGTCCTGAGTCCTCCACGTGGCTGCCTTGCGCGCCTTCCTGGGGCATTCCTGGTCGCTTTGCAGAAAATAGCAGGAGGAATCGCCCTGCACGCATACCTTTGGCGCGAAGTCGTGCTGGACGTCGCCTCCATTAGAAGATTGAGCTGCGTCATCTGTCTGGTACCGTATGTCGTGCAACATCTTGACGCCTCCTAGCAAGGCACAGTGCGACGTAAGGCCCAAACACCTCCAAGATAGTCCGAGGCTGAGGGGCCCTCCAGATGCAGAGAAGATCTTCAAGACCTCGAGAGACGGTCCACAGGCCACGAGCCTCCCGAGTCCTCCCAAACGTTACCTTCGGACAGCTGCCCGGTGCATCTGCTCATAGCAGCAGGATCTTCTGAGGCTTGCTTACCCAGCGGCTCCTGACGCGTCCATCAGGGAGTGCGCTCCCAGATGGTGATCTTTGCGGGCTGATGTCCATACTCGTCCAGTCTGGCAAGCTGACTTGAACTGCGCAAGAAGCTGAGGGCGCGCGGAGCGCGCGCGTGCTTTTCGAGTGCATAGATGTGTATATATATATATAGATATATTTATATATACACATATGTGTGTGCATCTAAATGCATATATGTGTATATATGTATATATTTATATCTGTGCATATATGTATATTAAATATCCGCCGACGGGTGTCGTAGCGAACTGGGAACCCCAAAGTAACCCTTATCGTGTTATGCGCAACCGGAAAAAAAGGAGCTGCGTACGTTGAAAGCAAAGGTGGCAGATTGACGCGAGGATGAGCAGGTGGATTGCCCTCCGCGAGCGGCTTGCCTAGCAGCATGGTACGTGGGACATATGCTAATCTGGATGCACAGGTCTAGAGACGGGGCGTTCCCGCCTCGCCTTCGGCGCATCTTCCCCTCGGCGGAAGCTGGCGCAGGTAAAATGGCGGCGTGTTCGCCGGCGGTAGTAAGACGGCGATTCCGGGTATCGTCGCCGCATCTTTTTGCACAGGCTTCATCCCCCACATGCCGCCTGCCCTTTGCGAGTATGTTGAGCCAACTTGCCTAATGGAGGATGACGATTAATAAATAACCGGGGGTCGTGTTCACGCGGAGGCGCCCAGGATGACGATTAGAAAAAACCAGCCGCGGGCTGGAAAACTATTTGTTTCATTGTTCTCCTCCAGTCAGAAAATTATGCCGAAAGAGTAGAAAACTTGTTTTTAATCGTTCACTCCCATTTTTTAAATTAATCGTCATCCCGCATTACCCCTCTTCGCTCGCCTTTCTCCTCCCGTCCTGCGTGGCCTGCCCTGGCCGCAGAGCGTGCTCCCCAGGAGGTGGACCTGAACGACCTGCCGCCGTGCAAGAGCCACTTGCAGGCGCGCCCTCGCTACCATGACTCGGGCCGGACGAGAGGGGGGGGATTGGGAAAGGGGGGGATACTAAAACGACGCGAAGATCGGGACAAAATCGGATCGGGATAACTCGAAATCTCTGAGAATCGGCGGGTTTGGAGGATGTATTGGGCGCCGCGGCCGCTCCAGAGCGTTCCGGAACGCTCTGAGAGCGCTCCGGAACGCTCTGGAGCGATTTATCCCGATCCTAGCCCTGTTTTAAAAGAGGGGGTACGAAATTAGCTGCATGCAGCTGGTTTCGGCCCCACCGATGTGGCCCATGCCTCGATACATCAGCGCCCCTCCGGCGCCGGGAGGCGCCAGGAAAATCAGCTGCGTGAGCTGATTCTCACCCCCCCCCCCTTTGCTACGCCCCCCTTTCGCCCGACCCGAATGATGTAGCGAAGCCTTCGGTAGTATCAATCAGGTGAAGCATGGTGGTAGAGGTACTCAGGGATCGTTTCAGACATGCGGGTGAGTCTTGCGCCGACCCCTGCAGACCGCTCAAGTCTTTTCGGTGCGGGTGAGAAGTTGTGAGAAGTGAGAAGGGGGAACGGGGCAACAGGTGGGGATTGATGGATGAGGAGGCAGACGCGGACGAGTAGCCCGCGCTCAGGTATCGTGAGATGGGGCAGGGGTGGCCAACTAACGAGCCCAGAGCACCCAGGAGCTGCGGAAGAACAACTTGAAGTACACCGACGGGAAGAACGCGCCCTCCATATCTCTCGGCTGCATCTGGGACAGCCCCGCTGGCCCTGCCTTCGCTCGGACAGCAGGTCGGTACTGGGCCCAGTTCTGGACAGTACCAAGGGTTTGATGCACCGAGTTTGGACGTTTCTATGCCCGTCCGTTGCACACAGAGCAGCCTCGTGATGCATCTCTTGCAAGGGGAACTCGATACTGCTCACGCGTGGCTTCATGACGGGTTACTTTTCAGCGGAGGGTGCTATTGTGTGTTCTCCCATTCATCTTATGTATTTGCGCATGCTCGCACAAGGACCAAAGCCATGGGCTCGGTTGCAAATCATATTGTGTTGCAATGGCGGCTCATGATATTCTGCAATGGCGATTCGTTGATGCAGTTTGTGTTATATCTTGCGCCACGAATGACGCCCAGTGCATGCCACTCTCTCCACTAGTACGTGAGAGTTTTCCTGTCAGAACCACACTGGGCCGACAAGTCGCTCCCGATTCGCAGGCCGTCCTGGCCGCCACACACGCCAAGAAAGTGGTGGGCGGGCTGCGGCGTATGTGAGAAGCTGCTGGTCGGGAGCGGCCAAGAGGGGGGTGTCCAAGGGGGGGGGGTGCAAATCATGACCGGCGGCATGTGCGCGGCCCAGCGGGGGGGCCAGGGACGTAATGAAACAAAGAGAGGCGCCACGAGATCTGGGGAAAGATCATGGCCCCCGCCATGATGTCCACCCCCCCCCTAGTCATCACCCCCCTCTTTGCCGCCCCCGAGAACTGGAGGGGAGGGGCCCCGGGGGGGGGACCAGGAGCGGAGAGCGGAGCGGAGGGCAACCCGAAAAGCTTCCGCTCCTGCCTCCAGTGCGGGAGGCACGGGGGGGGGGGGGGGCGCGGGGCGGCGGCCCAGCACGGCGGCGGCGCCGTGCGCCCCCCAACCCCAGGCCCCCGACGCCGTGACCCCAGGCCCCCGACGCCGTGACCCTGCAGCAGCGTCGGGGGGGGGGGGGGCCGCGGGGCGGCGGCCCAGCACGGCGGCGGCGCCGTGCGCCCCCCATCCCCAGGCCCCCGACGCCGTGACCCTGCAGCAGCGTCGACCCCCCGACGTCGTGACCCTGCAGCAGCGTCGACCCCCCGAGGTCGCGACCTTGCAGCAGCGTAGACCCCCGAGGTCGTGACCTTGCAGCAGCGTCGACCCCCGGCGGTCGTGACCTTGCAGCAGCGTAGCCCCCGACGTCGTGATCTTGTAGCAGCGTCGACCCCTTCCCCGGGGGCCGGTGCTGCATCCCGCGTCTTCTTTGCTGACGGCCCTAACTGGGGCCCAGTGAGGGCCCCCGGAGGCCGAGGATAGTGAAGCATGCCTCCCGTCGTGGCTTTGGGAGCCCCTTAGGGGGTCCTCCGTTCAAATTGGAACGCCACAGAGAAGATTCGCGCGGCCCCTGCGCAAGGATGACACGCGCAAATCGAGAAGTGCATCCATTTGTTGTTGTTGTTGTTGTTGTTGTTGTTGTTGTTGTTGTTGTTGTTGTTGTTGTTGTTGTTGTTGTTGTCGTTGTTGTTGTTTTGTTATATATACACATAAAAACGCCTCTTGTTGTGGCTTTGGCTCGCGGCGCGAGAGGGGGCCGGGGCCCCCCGCGCCCGCGCGCGGCGCCTGGCCGGAGCGGTGGGCCTGCGGGGCGGTCCCTCGGGGCGCAGCTGCCCCCGGGGGCGTGCCGCCCGAGGCGGCGGCGGGCGATAGGGGGCCACATGCGAGCCCTACCCCTACCCCCCACGATTTCTGAAGGGGAGGGTGGGGTTCCATTCGTTCGGGAGCTCCCGAGCGAAGTGAACCCCACCCTCCCCTTCAGAAATCGTGGGGGGTAGGGGTAGGGCTCGCATGTGGCCCCCTAGAGAGAGGGGCGGAGGCCTCGGCTTACGTCGGGCGTGCCCCCTTACAGGGGGACAGGCCCGACTTAAGCCCAGGCCTCCTAGATGGGGTCGGAGTAGACGGGGTCGGAGGATCGCGCCGCATCGCCGATGCATCGCCGACGCGGCTCGATGTGCAGTCCGCTTTGCTTCACGACAACGTCGCCGGAGGTCCCCCAGCCTTGTGAGAGGTGTTCTGCAAGCCTCCCCCGAAGACGCCAGAGAAACCTCTAGGGGGCCACAGGCGGACCCTACCCCTACCCCCCGCGATTTCTGAGGGGGAGGGCGGGGTTCACTTCGACCGGGAGCTCCCGAGCGAAGTGCACCCCACCCTGCCCCTCAGACGTCGTGGGGGGTAGGCGTAGGGTTCGCATGTGGCCCCCTAGCCTCCCCAGGAGGCGCGAGGGCGTCCGAGAAGTCCCGCCGCCCTCTGAGCAGGCCTTCTCCTTCTCATGTCTCCCACTCCTGGGGAGGGCGGGAGGAGGACAAGGAGCGAGAGGGGGAGGGGGAGGAGGAGGAGGAGGAGGAGGAGGAGGAGGAGGAGGAGGAGGAGGAGGAGGACGAGGAGAAGTAGGAGGAGGAGGAGGAGGAGAAGGAGGAGGAGGAGGAGGAGGAGGAGGATGCCTTCTCCTTCTCACCTTCTCCCCCTCGCGCGCCGCCCACGGAGGCCCCCACTGGACGGCACGCGGCGCCGATGCGCCGCGTGCTCTCCGCGCGGCGGGCCCGCCGCGCCTCCGGCGAGGCCGGGCAGCCCTCCGAGGCGCCGCCGGGCTTGGAGGAGGAGCCTCTCAAACGACACGAAGATCGGGACAACATCGGATCGGGATAACTCGAAATCTCTGAGAAGCGGCGGGTTTGGAGGACGTGTTGGGCGCCGCGGCCGCTCCAGAGCGTTCCGGAGCGCTCTGAGAGCGCTCCGGAACGCTCTGGAGCGATTTATCCCGATCGTAGCCCTGTTTTAGCTTCGGGTCAAGCAGTGGCGAAGCGTCCCGGCTCGCCTATAGCCCCACCAAACAATGTTCTGAGGACCTGTTGTGGTTCCCACGAGATGTTCTCAGAACCTTCCTGGCGGAGCCTGTCTTGTTTTAGCACATCGGGTTTATGTTCTAAGAACATTGTTTTTGTACTTAGAACATTGTTGGGTTCTGAGAACATTTCGTGGTATGACTATAGGAATACCGGGACGGTCGGTCCCTGCTCAATCGGGGGTCTCGGCCACAAGCAAGAAGGACTTTTCGCGGGAGCGGCCTCTGGTGCTGGCCCAGCGGACGGTCCCCCGATCGCCGAACGCGACACGGCAGCAGCGTCCTGGGCTCAGGGGGTCGACCCAGAAGTCGTGTCGGCAGCTCTGAGATTCTGACGGTGTAATTTTTTCGAGCCGGGCGTCTGTACCCAAGTTCGCTCCCCGGGACCCTGACAGATCGATCCGGCTCAAAAATCGGGAGTCTGGACACGAGGGTCAATGAAAACGGGGGTCAGCCAGGGCACCGGATCCTGCAGGATCCTGCGAAGACCCCCGTTGGCTGACCCGGGTTAGCGAACGCTCGTGGCCGCGAGGCGGCCGCGCATATCGGCTGACCCGGGCTTGCGAAGACCTGCGCTGCAGTTTTTCTTTCCTGCATTGCAGTTTTTTGGTTCCTTGCTGACCCGGGTCTGGATTGACCCAGGCCAGGAGATCCCCGACAACAAAAAAACGCAGGAAGATGAGGTCTAGGGTTAAGTCGGGCCTGTCCCCCTACAGGGGGATTTTCGACGAATGATAAAAAATACACCCAAAATAGTCCCCCCCCAAAAATAGTCTGGGGACTATTGTTTGGAACATTGCTTGATTTTTGTTGGGGCATTTTTTTATTATTTTTAATTTTCCGTCGAAAATTCCCCTGTAGGGGGACACGCCCGACATAAGTCTAGGGTTCCGGGCGTCATTCTTTCACGACGTCTCAACGCTTCCGGCCGTGCGGGGCCAAGGGGGTCCCCCTGATCCTACCAGACTGGAACATGTCCCTATCCCTATGCGCTGGGCACCTCCGCATCACGATGCCAATCCTAGGCATTCTCTTCTTTTTTGACGGCGCATCCCTAAGATTGTCGTCGCCTTTTGGCGTGTCGATCTTAGGGATAGGGATACGTTCGAGGCTGGTAATGAGCACCGTGCGCGATGCGGTATAATAGCAGCGCCTGGGGCGCCCCGTGCGTGGGTCCCCCGCGGTCCCAGGGGAAAGCTGCGCACCAAGGGTCACGCTTGCCCTGGAGGGTGGGCTGTCCCTCTACAGGGGGATCTCCAAAAATAGACAAAAAATAGTCAGGGGATGATTGTTTGAGCATTTGTTTCCATTTGGGGGCATTTTTGGACTATACATATCTATCTATCTATCTACCTACCTACCTACCTACCTACCTACCTATCTATCTATCTATCTATCTATCTATCTATCTATCTATTTATATATTTATAATTTTTCGTCCAAAATCCCCCTGTAGGGGGGCAGGCCCGACTCAAACCCAGGGTCACTCTAGCGTGTAGCCGGTCAGGGGGCGACCAAGGCGTTGGTTTGGCAATCTTTTGTGGGTCGTCTTCGTTTTCTCATGGTTGTCGTGGCATCGCTCGGACGTGCATTTTTGCTCGGCGAGGACCACCGAAGAGCATCCTAGATCATCTAGCAAGAAAAACACGCACACAACCGAAAAACGCACAGGGAATGGACGTCCGAGCGACGGCAAGTTGTTGTCTCGTGCTCATGCTGGGGCCCACCGTTTTGGCCAATCGCGGCTTCGGATTGGCTCCAGCGCGCTGCTTTGGGCCAGCGGTCGGGCTGTCTGCGCTGGAACACTCATCGGAGAGAGAGAGAGAGAGAGAGAAAAAAAAAAAAAAAAAAAAAGCGAAACGAGCACGCAAGAAACGCTGCTTTGGGCACGCACAGCCTCGAGGCATCGTCGGACACGACGGCCGCGCCGCCCTGGGCCCCCGCTTGTCTTGCGGCGCCGCTCCTCCGAGCCGGGCCGATCCGTGGGGGCCCGATAATGGGGGGCCCAACGCCCGGGGGCGAGAACCGAGGCTCTCCAGGAGCTCCCAGTCCTCGGGGGCGGCAAAGAGGGGGGGGTGACTAGGGGGGGGTGGATATCATGGCGGGGCACATGATATCTCTCCAGATTTCGTGCCGCCTCGTCTTGTTTCATGGCGTCCCTGGCCCCCCCGGCTGGGCCGCGCACGTGCCGCCGGTCATGATTTGCACCCCCCCCTCTTGGACACCCCCCTCTTGGCCGCCCCCGACCAGTTCGCGATGTCCAGATTTCTTCCGTAAGCGATCGTTTTTTGCTTCGTTGTTTTGCCGATCGGCGCAGGCCCTCGCACCCAACCTCTTCCCCTCCCCACCATTCGAGGGTGGATAGACCTCCTACCCTGACACGTCGATTAAGGAATTGGCCGTTTTCGGTTCGCGGGAGGGCGTCGCGGTCGTCATTTTTGCGGGTCCAGGTCCGTCGGTTTCGGTCCCAGGCCGTTTTCATTGAGGGGAGGTTTGTCCACCGCCGAACCATGGAGTAGATCTTGGCTGTTTTTTGGCGCCTGCTTCGAGCAGGCGGGGTCTCCCCCCGTGGGACGCAGCGCTGCAAACAGTCGCATCAAGCAGAGGTCCGGAGCCAGACCCCCTCCCTTCCCCCCCTTTCCGCCCAAGGTCGAAACGCCGAATAAGAAAACGTTCACTACGGGGTCCACGGAAGTCCTGACCTTTTTTGGGGGGCCCAAAAATACACACCGCCACCACCTCCCTCCCCACCTCCCTCTCGCTGGAAAGAGGAGAGAGGAGGAATCGACGTGGTGGTGGTGTACATGCTTTGGGCCTTTTCCTGGGGACCAGTTCTTCATCCTGAGTCGTTTTTTGGCGGCCCATGGGGCCCGGGAAGGGCCCCCGGGGCCCAGTACGGCCAACCATCTCCCGCCCTGATGTTATGCTTCACGACGCGAGCATCCCACATAGCTCGCAGCCCACAGCGCTGTTTCGGTCTTTACAACAGGAGCTCGACCGCATGAAATCGTGCACAAGACACCCAGCCCTGAGACCCCAGGGCGTCCCTTGGTTCTCGGTGTGGGAGCGCCGCGCTATCCATGGCAGAACCATCGGGACCAAAGAAACCCAGGGCACCCTGGAGGCAAGCAGGCAAGCAGGGTGTTTCTTGGCATGGGTTTCCACCGTAGCCTTGGGTCGGGCATGTCCCTCTACAGAAAAAATATACAAACATAGTCAAAACATAGTCCGAGGACGACTTTTTGATTATTGTCGGAAACGGGAACATGTACATTACCAGTGGCGGGTTGTGTTTTCAATCCCGCGACTTTTTGAGGGTCGGGGACGACGTCGGGGTGGTGTGGTGTATACTTTTCCCCCGTTTTCCAAGGGAAACAACGACAAATGTTCACACCAGGATCCCGTATACACCAACATCCGCGTTCCTGTGCGAATTGTTGCGCAGGGTCAGGACAAGCGTCGGTGTATAAAGTTCGTTTCTTTTTACTTGTTGGCAATATTTGACAATGTTTGGCTATGTTCGATGTTCCTCCCAACGTCCGCCCGTAGGATCGGAGGTGGATATACCGCCTACCCTGACACGTCGATTCAGGAAATTACCGTTTTCGGTTCGCGAGAGGGCGTCGCGGCCGTCATTTTTGCGGGTCCAGGTCCGCCGGTTTCGGTCCCAGGCCGTTTTCACTGAGGGGAGGTTTACTAAAGGGAGGTCTGTCCACCGCCGATAGGAGGACGTGCCCGAACTAACGTTATATAATGGAGGACGACGATTAATAAATGACCGGGGGTCGTGTTCACGCGGCGGCGCTTGGGATGACGATTCGAAAAAACTGGCCGCGGGCTGGAAGACTATTTTTTAAGCGTTCTCCCCCCCAGTCAGAAGATGAAGCAGAACTAGCAGGAAACTATTTTTGTTGATCGTTCCCCCCAGTCTTTATTAATCGTCATCCCGGGGTTCGAATCTATTGTCCACCTATTGTAACGTTATGCCCGAACTAACGTCATAGCCTGGGAGGAGTCGCGCCGACTGTGTTTTGCTATGTTCGATGTTCATCCCAGCTTTCGGCTTCCAAGGGTCTCGCGTCCTTCCCGCGCGTCCTCACTGGGGTTTTTGACTGGATCGCCCTGGGAGGTGTCGCGCCGGGGGGCGGAGCCCGGCGGCAAGCTGGGCCGCGCGGATGCCTTGCATCCGCGCTGGGCCCCCCCCCCCACGGCGGCGCCTCTCGCGCCGCCCCTGGCGCGCTCCGCGCGCCCGGGAGGGAGGCCCAGCGCAGCTCCAAGAACTCCGCGCAGATCCAAGAGCTCCGCGCGGGGTTCGAATCCATAGAGTTCGTTTCCTTCTATTTGTGTGTGCTATTTGAGTCTGTTTGGCTGTGTTTGATGTTCCTCCCAAGTTCCGCCCCTATAGGAGGGCGTGCCCGAACTAACGTTAAGATAGCCCTGGGAGGAGTCGCGCCGGGGGGCGGAGCCCGGCGGCAGGCTGGGCGGCTTCGCGTGGCCCGCCTTCGAGGCGCGGCCGTGGCCGGCGGAGCCCGACGCCGGCGGCGGCGAGGGGTGCGCCCGGCGCCAGGCGCGGGGGCAGGGAACTCCCGTCGAACAAAAAAACGTTTTTTTGTGTGTTTATAATATATATATATATATATATATATGTGTGTTTTGTATTTTTGGGGGGAATTCCCGTCGACAAAAAAACGTTTTTTTTTGGGGGGGGGATTCCCGTCGACAAAAAAACGTGTTTTTTCCTTTGGGGAATTCCCGTCGACAAAAAAACTGTTTTTGTGTTGTTTGTATTTTTCTGTTTTGATCCGCGGGTCGAGAGCGAGCCTCTTCCGATAGAAGCTAAGCGGGCCGCGCACAGATTTAATTAGCAGAGAAAGGGCGAGAGAAGGCGGGGTTGACAGAGGGAGGAAAACAGAAGGCGGGGCCTCACGTCAAGGCCAGGAAAGGGCAAGGCCCTGGGATCAGGCGGTGCCGAAATCGAAGTGCAGGAACAGGTACGCCTTGGACAGGAACCCGGTGGCGAAGTCCCGGGAGGCGAGAAGCCGGTGGTGGTGCCAAAAAGACGACGAGAAGTTTTCCTATATTTTCGGCCTCTGGGGGCCCTTCCCGGGCCTCTCGGGACCGGCAAAGGACGACTCGGGACGGAAAACGGGTCCCGGGGAACGGGTCCGGACCTCTGGGGCTCGACGTTGTGGAAAAATCGGTGCGTCGGGGGTTGGGGGAGGGGGGTGTTCCAGGCCTTCCAGGTGGGGTCATTATGTTGCATCTTCGGGAGGCCTCGCCTGTCCCCAAAGTTGGTGCCCTTTCTTGTGCCCGACGCGTGCTCGATGCGGACTCGGCGCGGATCTGGCGTGGATTCGACGCGGATTCGGCGCGGATTCAACACGGATGCGACGAGCTTGACAGGGATTCGGCACGGATTCGACGGGGAGTTTTGGGCTGCCACGGGACAGACGGGGCCCCCCGAGGATGCCACAGAAGGGTCAGAGTACGGTTTTGGGGTTGGAAAGAGGTGCTGTGCCGTGTGGCGCCGCCGGCCCGCCGACGCCACGCGATCCCCCACCCTTGGGGGCCAGCGTGCACCGAGAAGCAGCCCTGGCAGCGCGCACAAGAGAAGGGGCCCTCGCGGGGGGATATCGCCCCACGGGAGCAGCGCGCTTCTCTCGGAGGTCGGTGCTGCACACGACCTGTGCAACCCAAGCCGTAGATGGGGGGTCGGATCCCTGACCTTCCAGAGAGCTATTTTTTAGCACTGGAGACCTAAAAACCTAAAAAGCTGAGCGAAACAGCCTAAAACCAAGACGTAGAATAGCTTTGGGATAGGTTTTTAGGTCGGGTGCTATTTTTTAGCCCTCCTGGAAGGTCAGGGATGAGTCCCACCGCGTCGCCGCGGAATCGGCGATGCGGCCCGGTGCGGAGCCGAGTTTCTTCACGCCGGCGTCGCCGAGGCATCGTCGACGCATGGGCGATGCGGCGCGAGCCTCCTGGCCTCTAGGTGCGGGACCTGGCCCAGACATGCTCGCGTCGTGAACAGCACATGCAGTCAGCCCGCATAGGAAGGATGGGTTCAAGCTTCTCAAGGGCACCCTGGCACCCTTACCTCCTCGGTCCATCCTTGGCCACTTTCGTTGGCCGCCCTGCGCTCGAAAAGCCTCGAAACGGCCTTCCAAGGCCCTTGCATCCTTACCTAGGGGGACAAACCATGACATAAACATGAAACTCGGAGGTCCGCGCGGACTTCTCCGATCGGCGCTGGACCCTCCTCCCTGGCGCGCGGAGCGCGTCAGGGGCGGCGCCGGAGGCGCCGCCAGGGGGTCCAGCGCCGATCCGAGAAATCCGCGCGGACCTCCGAGTCTTTGAGTATTTTTTTTATGGCATTGTTCGTTCCCCTGATATCCAAGACCCTTGCAGCCTTGTCGCGCGTCCTCATGATGTGGGTCGACTGTGCGACTGCAGGTTTTTTGCCGTGTCGTCGGGCTCGTCTGGGGCTCCTTGCCGAGGGCCCCGGGAGAAGAATCGTCAACAAGTAACGGCCCGTGAGGAGGCACAGGCCCTGGGGGGAAGGAGTCGAGACTTCCAGGGGCCCCGTGTGAAAGAAGGAACTGGGTGGTGCGTGTGGGCCAAAAGATGCGAGGTAGGTTCGTTTGCCTCTTTCTCGAGGGTGTTCTGTGATCGTTCTTTGATTCCTTGTTCTGCCGATCGGCGCGGGCCCTCGCACCCCCCCTCCTCTCCCCCTCTCCCTCCCGTGGAGTAGCTGTTGGTCGTTTTGGGGGGCGCCTGTTTCAGGCAGGTGGGGTCTCCCCCATGGGACGGGCTGGTGGTGCAAGCAGTGGCACTCAGCAGAGGTCCAGAGCCAGACCCCCCCCCCCTCCACCCCCCCTTCCCGGCCCCATGTCGAAACGCTGAATACAGTCAAAAACCTTGATAAGGACGCGCGACTTTGCTCAGGGTACCCTTGCGTCCTTGCTCTTCCTTGCCCTTGCGGCTCGTCCTTGGCCTCTTTCGTCCGTGTTCTCGTCGTCCGCCGCCCCCAAAAATCCCAACTGCGGCTTCCAGGGGTCTTGCGTCCTTGCCGCGCGTCCTCATTTGGGTTTTTGACTGCATAGAATGGAACGTTGACCAGAGGCCAGCAACATATGTACGCGTACGCGGTTAGCTTCCCCTGGAGGGCGTTTGAACGAGGACGTTCGTGCACTCAAGACCGCGGAGGGCGTACATGTACATATGTCGTTGCTCGCTAAGTTGACGAGCGGAGACCTCCGGAGGCCTCGTGCGACAAGGAACTGGGCATCCGCACTCCGGGAGGGCGCCCGCCGCTGCATTCTTTTTTTCCGCACGGGGCGTGCTCGCCCAGACTCGGGCACCCCTTCCCCCTCGCCCTCCTGCTCCTCCTCCTCCTCCTCCTCCTCCTCCTCCTCCTCCTCCTCCTCCTCCTCCTCCTCCTCCTCCTCCTCCTCCTCCTCCTCCTCCTCCTCCTCCTCCTCCTCATCCTCATCCTCCTCCTCCTCCGATCACTCTATCCTCCCACTCTTGAGACCCATGGGTCATCGCAGATCGATCCGACCCGAGAGATGACGCAGAGGGGTGGGGGCCAGGGCTCCGGTCGTGATCTTTCGCGATGTCGGATTTATTTGTTTGTTTCGCGACGTCGGATCTCGGGTAACCTTCTTCGCGACGTCGGATCTCGGGTAACCTTCTATGGCGGGGGCCCATGCCAAGAAACACCCTGCTTGCCTCCAGGGTGCCCTGTGGGTTTCTTGGATTTCGATGGTTTCCCTGTGGGAAGCGTGACGTTCCCACACCAAAAATCAATGGACATCCTGGGGTCTCAGGGTTGGGTTTCTTGTGGAAGGTTTCTTGTGGTCTAGCCCTACTGTAGGGCTCCGGTTGTGATTGTTCGCGATATTGGATTTCTTTTTCGCGACGTCCGATCTCTGGTACACCCTCACCCTGCCGAGTCGCGAGTCGTTTTTTTTGTTCGGTTCTCGTGAGGGCTTGGCGGGGCCGCATTTTGCTGCGGGCTTGCGCCCGCTGGATCTGGTCTTGGGTTGGTGCCAATCCATGAATCACAGGGTGAAAATGCCTACGCCGCTTCCGCGTCCTCGCGAAACCAAGTCATGCCACGCGCCTCCTCGTCAAGCAGCCTGACCGTCGCGGGCCACCACACGGGTAGTCTTGGTATCGTTCTGTTTATGCTTGCAAGCGAGAGGGGGCAAAAGCGAGTTTCCGCGGTGAGCGAGGGGGGAACTGAGAAGGAGAAGGCCTCCTCAGAAGGAGGCAGAACTTCTCAGAAGCCCTCGCGCCTTTCGAGAAGATCTCTGTTTGTCTTCGGGGAAGGCGCAGAATCAGAAAACTTCTCAGACTGCCAGGGGACCTCCGAGCCTTCTGAGAAGGCCTTCTCCTTCTCGCTTTCCCCCCTCGCTCGCCGCCGAGAGGTAGGTTCGTCTGTCACCACCCACCAAACCACCCCAACCCAACCCGAAGGCCTCAACTTGCCCTCCATTTCCAGTGGGGTGGGGATCGGGGAACACAGTAAAAACACATATGGAACCCGTACCCCCCCCAACCCGAGATTGAGGTCTTCGGGTTGGGTTGGGGTGGTCTGGTAGGTAGTCAGTCTGCCGCTTTCTCGAGGGTGCTTTGCCCAAGGCGGAGCTGCCCACCCCCGAGAACGGCATTCGCTCTCTCGAGGGCTTGCGCGGGTTTCTCGGGTCTGCGCCGGGCCCTCCCCGGCGGCGCTTCCGCCGCCGATCCGGGGAATCAGCGCGGACCTCCGAAAATGCGAGCTTATGTCACCTGCTCTTCCTCGAGAGGATCGGGGGTGGACAGACCTTCTTCCCTGACGCGTCGATGAGCGAATAATTGGCCGTTTGCGGTTCGCGAGAGGGGGCGTCGCGGTCGTTCTTTTTGTGGGTCCAGGTCCGTCGGTGCCGGTCCTGGGCCGCTTCCACTGAATGGAGGTTTACTACAGGGAGGTTTGTCCACCGCCGAGAGGAGCACGCGATACTGAGACCGATACCGCAGCTGGTCCTGGAGAGCCCTCGTCGCCGCGGCCAGGCTCCCCTCGACATTCTTGGTCCGAGCGCGCCCCGGCCAGAAGAGGTCCGTGGAGCGGCTGCATCGGCATCCCGAG